>CM016625.1:88720922-89021153 GCA_005393395.2 Gossypium australe
ATAGATTTACATAAACATAGTACCATTGAATTCATACTTTCCATAAGCATAAATATTCATTCCTTGAACATTACCATTTCAATCCTTTCCATAGGTTCGTATCATAGTCGATTGGAGCACCTACAGTTCCTTCCCTTTACATGCCCTTTGAACCACTTAGAATAATATCAGATACGCAGGAAAGCTCACACAGTGTGCTAAACATATGGTCGAAACCATTCCTTTTCCTTTTCCTTTACATCGTTGCTCACTCGAGCCATAAAAGGGTCTACTCACACAAGCTGACTATCGGAATGTAAGCTACACAATGCCGTTCACACAAGCTGACGAGTATCCACAACAAATGTCAAAACTCATCCATCGGTAGAACATTCAGGACCAACACCCAAAACATGGTAACCTTAATGACATTTCATTTGTATCCTTCATATTCCTAAGGTTCAAACGGGGCTCAATAATCGTCGAAACAACAATGGATTTCCATAGTTCATTACATGATAAGTAGCACAATAACATATCTATCAAAATAACATTAAAATGTTATTTAAACATACGAACTTACCTCGATTACAAAGACGACGAAACAATATCAACTAATCTAAGGCTTTAGCTTTTCCTCAATCTAGATACGTACAAGGTTTATCTTGATCTAAATAATAAAATTAAGTCCATTTAATACTAATACTTTTCAATTTAGTCCAAAATTCAAACTTTCACAAAATTACATTTTTATCCCTAATTTTTTAACTTTTTTACAATTTAGTCCTTAAGCTCCTAAATTGAAATTTATGTAATTTCATCCACATTTCATGCTAGTCGAACTACTTAGGGACTTATATCAACCCATAAAAACCATCATTTCATGATTTATCATGATATTTTACTACTTTTACAAATAAGTCCCTAAATGACATTTTCAACAAAAATCACTTTACGAAACTTCTTTATTTAACAATAAGGACTCATAATTTTTCATTAAATTTCAAGAATGCTCATGGAAAAACCCTAAACCTTTAATAGTTTTTTAAATTAGTCCTTAGGCTAGCTAGATTAAGCAACAATGATCCTGAAAACATAAAAATCATTAAAAACGGAACAAAATATCACTTACATGCAAGAGAGAAGTTAGCCGAATGCTTAAGCTCCTTCAATGGAGTTTTATTAACCTAATTTTCGGTGGGATGACTAACTAAAAGATGATACTTTAGTTTTCTTTAATTTACTTTAACATATTTCCTAAATTACATAGCTAACCTTGTTAATTAACCTTAAATTCACTTAATTTTATGTCCATGAATGTCCACTAATAAGAATAATGGTATATTTATCATCTAAGTCCTTTCACTTTAAAGTTTCTTAGCTATTTGATACTTTTAGCTACTAGAACTCTACTTTTGCACCTTTTATGATTTAGTCCTTTTTACTTAATTAAACATGCAAACGTTAAAATTTCTTAGTGAGATTTTTATATGACCTTACTAACATACTATAGACATTAAAATAATAATAAATTAAATATTTACTCGTCGGATTTGTGGTCCTAAAATCAGTGTTCCAGTTTCACTAAAAATGGGTTGTTACAAGAACTGGTTAATAATGCTAACGAATGCCTTAGACTTTTTCTTTCCAACATGGAGGGATAGATCGAGATAGTTATCTAAACTTTCAACAACTTTCATTCAGAGCATATTGCCTAGTACCCGTCTTCGGTCCATGGGAGTATTCGGAATAAAGAGAACCATAGAATTTTCCAATTTAACTTGTTCACTTGAAGCAAACATAAAATCTCTAAGGATTTTTATGAAAGCCTCAACCTCCTTCTCGTGCAGCCAACTCTAAATCATGAGTCAAGTAATTCTTCTCGTGCGGCTTTAATTGCCTAGAGGCATATGCAATCACCTTACCCTCTTGCATAAGTACACAACCCAATCCGTTCAGGGATGCATCATTGTAAACCACAAATTCTCTTCCCGATTCAGGTTGCACCAAAACTGGAGCCTCAGTCAACAGTGACTTCAGTTTCTCGAAACTCTATTGACACTTTTCTATCCAATCGAACTTCACATCTATTTACAATAGTCTTGTCATCGGGGTAGCTATCATGGAAAACCCCTTGACAAAATGCCTATAATAGCCGGCTAGGCCTAGAAAACTCCTTACTTCAGTTACGCTCCTCAGCGATTTCCAATCCACGATTGCTAAAATCTTACTCGGGTCTACTCTAATTCCATCTCCCGAGACGATGTGCCCCAAAAATCCCACTTCCTTGAGCCAAAATTCACTCTTACTAAATTTGGCATACAATTGTTTTTCTCTCAAAACTTGCAGAACCATACTCAAATGCTCGGCATGATCGTTCTCATCTTGAGAGTAGATCAGGATGTCATCATTGAAGACCACTACAAACTTCTCCAAGTATGGCCGAAAAATGCTATTCATCAAATCCATGAAGATCGCAGGGGCATTCGTTAGACCAAAAGGCATGACCAAAAATTCATAGTGGCCGTACCTAGTCCCAAATATGTTTTCAGTACATCCGAGTCCTTGACTCTCAGTTGATAGTACTCGGATCTTAAATCTATCTTGGAAAATACCATGGCTCCCTTCAATTGATCAAATAAATCGTCGATTCTCAGCAACGGGTACTTATTCTTCACAGTTACCTTATTAAGTTGCCGATAGTCTATGCATAACCTCATAGAACCATCTTTCTTATTCACAAATAAAACAGGAGCACCCCATGGAGAAAAACTAGGCCTTGCGAAACATTTATCCGTTAGTTGTTGCAACCGTGCTTTTAGCTCTTTTAGCTCGGTTGGAGCCATTCTATATGGAGCAATAGAAATTGGGGCAGTATCCAGAGCTAACTAAATCCCAAATTCAATCTCTCTAACCGGAGGTAGCCCTGGCAACTCTCTCGAGAAAACATCTGGGTACTCGAACACTATGGGTACCGACTCCATTTTCAAATCAATCGCTTTAGTGTTCAACACAAAGGCAATGTAAGCCTCGTACCTTTTCCTTAAATACCTCTGAGTCGACATGTAATACCCCAAACCCGACCCAAACACTACAACCGGATCTGGTATGTCACTAAAAAGATTTTACAAAACATGTCGCATTTTGGAAAACAATTACTAGGTTTACACCTTTATTCCGAAAGCTTAAGAATTCATTAAATAATAAAATATTAAGTCATAAATTATCTTGGTGGATTTTAAATGAAAACTAAAATTTCATACAAGTCTTAACTTAATTGAAAACATAAAATTTAAGATAAAAGCCCAACAAAATCCCAAAACATAAATGGTAATCTAGTGGCCCATGGCCTTATTACAAGGAAATTTAAACCCATTAATTAAAAGAAAATAAAATATTAAACTAAGTCTTTATGCTGAATTCTCAACACTCTGTCGCATGGCCACCTTGCTCTCTCCTCCAGCCCGGTCCAAGGTACTAAGTGTCACCTGAAATGGTTAAAATAATAGGGTGAGTCGCGGGACTCAGTGTGCAACGCTCATGCACCATTAAATTTGGGCCTTAGCCCCACAGATCAAAATATAAAACTTAATATAAAAGATAACATGCAAAGCCTAACCCAAAACCTAAGTTTCCATTCGCTACACACCCCCTTACCTACCAGTCACACCATTGGGGATTTCTACAATCAACCCACACCGCTACACACCATTGATGGCAGTCATGCTGCTCATTGTCAGGGTTGTGACAGAGTCACCAGGCTGAAATGGCATAAGCCACCAGAACAGATCACTTCCCCTTTCATCAATCACCCAACCCCAAGTATATATAAAACAATCGACATATATCACATATCATTTCACAGAATCAATCACTGTTGAGTGGTAGAAATCACTAACCTGATATTTAGCCATTACCCTTTTTTGGGTTTCCAAACGATATACTGAGATTTCGACATTTAACATGGTATAACAGATTTATTACATATATATATACTAGCAATCAATCTAATGGTGTGGAAGTGTTACACACCTGATTAGTGTCGATACTCTTGCTTAACCGATCTACAACTTGCTCAAAAAGCCGGAAAGATATGAAAAATAGGCTTTCTCCTATAATCGGCCATGGTTAGTGTTCTTTCCGTTTTTACATACTAAAATCAATAGACTTTCTTACCTTGAAATCCCGGTATTACTGAACTTATGACTTAGAGATCTACACGATTGACTCCTCTTCAGATCCCAGAATACCGAAAATAAGAGTGAAATAAGAGATTAGTTTCTAATAGCCATTCGGCTAAGGACTTTGAAAAGCCGAAAGAACATTGAAATCCTGAAATCAACACTTACCTCTTGTTTCCTTCATATTTCGACACAAGTAGACTACATTTAAGAAGATTTGGCAACTTCAGGAGGTGAGATCTTAGTGATTCCGGCTTTAAAGAATTGTAAAAAATAAAAGCAAGGAATGGGTAGAGAGATTCGGCCAAAAGAAAAGTGGAAAAAATAGCAGGGTTTCGGCAATTGAGACTTTAGGAGTTTTGGTTTCTGTTAGAAAAAGAAAGGAGAAAAGAGAAAGAATGGAGTAGAAATTTTGGCAGAGAAAAGATGAGAGCTTTAGCAGCAAATTTCGGCATCCCCCCTTTATATAGAAAACCGATTCCTCCCCTTAGCAGAGATTGATTTTCGGCCAACTCTGCAATCAAGAGATTAACCTCATCCCTTTCCCTTATCTTGATCTATTATCTCCTCAAAAATAGCCTTTATCTGCTTATTATCCACATAAAATAAATCCCTAAATAATAGCCTTGTGCCGTCCCCCTAGCTCCTCTTCAAGTGCCGAATTTTAGCCCTAAAACCTGGGCTTCAAGCTGCCAAAATTTGGGCCTTCCTCATGCACAAGTGACGCCACTATAGCTCCCCTTTACTGTGCCCCTAGTTGCTGGGCCACAAGCCCAATATGTCACTTAAACTACTAAACTTTAATTTAAGCCCCTAGAGTGTCTAAATAAAATATTTAAAATAAGGCCTCAACCCAATTTGAGCCCCATTTGTATCTCAAACTCCCAATTTAATATTTTAAGCATACACTACACAAAATGCACAAGCCCATAAATTCAGGATGTTACAGTTCTACCCCCTTAAAGAAAATTTCGTCCTCGAAATTTCCAACTAACTATTAATCGTACTACCTAAGTCTCATCACTATGCTTTCACTGCGCACTCTAATTCTAAAGCCAAAAGAAACACTTAGTATACTATGATAGAGTACGCACTGGTATTCGCATCTAGAGCATCCTCATCCTCTTGGCGACGTGCTGCATAGACCAAAGCTGGCTACCTCGCCTCAGCATAACCTGCACCCCCACGACCATGTCCTGTGCCATTGCCACCACTGACTTGACCACGGCCCCTTGGTACTAGCTGACCACCTCTCATAACCTGATCAGAACCACGTCCAGCGGGCTGTGCTTGATCCACCTGCGGACAGTCCTTAAGCATATGCTCCGTGGATCCACACCTAAAACATCCACCCGTTCTTCTACATTCCCCAGAATGTGCTTTTGCAAACCAATTACATAATCGATTCTGATTCCCCGCAGCAGGTGCCAGAGCACGAGCTGGCCCATCAGACCTAGGCCTTTTCTGTGAATTCCCAGATGCTCCTACCAGCCCAAAATTTCTCTTAGTCCTTTCTCGCTCCTTATCCCTTTCTTGTCTTTCAGGCCGTTTTACCTCCTCGGCTATCTTAACCTTCTCCACCAGAACAGTAAAATCTCTCTCTCTCTCTGCGGTGCTATCAAAACCCTTAACTCATTCTGCAATCCATCCTCGAACCGAACACAACATTCATATTCGGTTGCTACCATTCCTCGAGCGTAGCGGCTTAAGCGCAGAAACTCTGCCTCATATTCAGCCACAGATTTACTTCCCTGCACCAGATTTAGAAATACCTTCCTCTGTGCATCCACATAGCTGGCCCCAACATACTTTCCCTGGAATGACTCCTTAAAGAAGTCCCAGTCAATCCGATCTACGGCCATACCCTCCTTCATCGTGAGCCACCACTGATAAGCCTCGTCTCGAAGAAGAGACACGGCCCCTTTCAACTTCTCCTCCACCGTGAAATCTAAGTCATCCATTATGCACTCTGTCGCTTCCATCCAATACTCAGCTGTGTTAGGGGCTACGCCAGAAACTCCCCTAAACACTTCTGCCCCATTGGCCCTAAGCCGTTCCGGTACAGATTTCCGGACTCCTGTGCCCATGCCTACTCCAGCAACTCTCTCTAAAACCCTCAACATCGCCTGAGATACAGCATCATCTCTGGTCACCTGATCCCGTAATTCTCCCTCCACAGTTGGAGGATCCGGCATTTTGTTTCCTGACCTGTGGCCAGACCCTGCTGGCTCAGACAAAGCCATCTTACCCCTACCGCGTCCACGCGGCGGACGTCCTCGACCCCTCGTACTCATTCTTCCGATCGACGTTTATCTAATTAAGAGTTTTATGAATTATTAATTCGTTCCACTGATTAACCATGAACAATCTTATGAATAGTAGTTTTAAAAGTAGTTCTTTCGAATTCACAGTTCAGTCTCAAGTTCGTATCCTCTAATTCTAGGAAACATATACATTCAATCATCTACATACAAATAGCATCCAAGTACTTACATTCATCACATAAGGGTGTTTTTGTTGTTTCACTACCCAGGGGTATTTTCGTAATTTTTCCTATAGAGGTATTTTCGTAATTTTTCAAAATAGGGTCCTTGGTGATTTTGTGAAATAAGGGTATTTTAGTAATTTTACAATCCCAGGGGTATTTCAGTAATTTTGAAGTCCAGGGGTATTTTGGTAATTTTAAAGTCCAGTGGTATTTCGGTAATTTTGAAGTCCAGGGGTATTTCGATAGTTTTGAGATCCAGGGGTATTTCGGTAATTTTGAAATCTGGGGGTAATTTGGTAACTTTTACAAACCAGGGGTATTTTGGTCATTTTGCAAAACAAGGGTAATTTAGTAACTTTTTTACAAACCTTGGATATTTTGTTGTTGTTGTTGTGTTTTTTTTTAAGGCAGGGGTACTTTTGGTAAACCTAGTTTCATAGTCTGGGTTACTCTTGTAAACATGTGATTGTTCGAGTAAAGTTTTCAAAACATGGTTGATTGGAAATTTTTCATAAATCAAAGGTATTTTGAAAATTTTACAAAACTTTGGGGTTTTTTTTTTCAAATAGGGTGGCTGGTCCCTTTCGGGTTTTAATTACAAGGTTTAGCCCATCAACAAGTCCTCATAACTAAGGTGAACAGTCACTACCCACCAGGTGGGATTCCAGCGAAGAGGAGGTGAGTCACTAGGACTGCTTAAGTACCAGGCTCTTCCGGATCCAATCCTAGACATGCGCATGCCTGTTGCCACACCCTAGTTTTGTGACTCGTTTACGGGTTTGTTTAGTGAAATTAAGTCTTATGAGATTTTAGGAGTTGTTTCAGCTAGGCCTAAAGTCCATCAAGTTCTAATCTAACTAATCTATGTCCCATAAAGCCCATCAAGCCCACATATATATATATATATATATATATATATATCACACAATGGTTCAGAATACTTACCTGGCGGACTTGGGCCGGAGACGCAGGTGCCATGCCGAGCTAACAAACCTGTTATCATTTAAAAACATGCATGTTTCAAAACTCATCTTTAGAAAACATTTTGAGCCCAAAAACCCCCAGAGCCGAGTTTTGAACTGGGCTCTGATACCAATTTGTAACACCCCAAACCCGGCCCAAACACTACAACTGGATCTATTATGTCACTAAAAAGATTTTACAAAACATGTCGCATTTTGGAAAACAATTACTAGGTTTACACCTTTATTCCGAAAGCTTAAGAATTCATTAAAGAATAAAATATTAAGTCATAAATTATCTTGGTGGATTTTAAATGAAAACTGAAATTTCATACAAGTCTTAACTTAATTGAAAACATAAAATTTAAGATAAAAGCCCAACAAAATCCCAAAACATAAATGGTAATCTAGTGGCCCAAGATAAAAGCCCAACAAAATCCCAAAACATAAATGGTAATCTAGTTGCCCATGGCCTTATTACAAGGAAATTTAAACCCATTAATAAAAAAATAAAATATTAAAATAAGTCTTTATGCCGAATTCTCAACGCTCTGTCGCATGGCCACCTTGCTCTCTCCTCCAGCCCAGTCCAATGTACTAAGTGTCACCTGAAATGGTTAAAATAATAGGGTGAGTCGCGAGACTCAGTGTGCAACCCTCATGCACCATTAAATTTGGGCCTTAGCCCCACAGATCAAAATATAAAACTTAATATAAAAGATAACATGCAAAGCCCAACCCAAAACCTAAGTTTCCATCCGCTACACACCCCCTTACCTGCCAGTCACACCATTGGGAATTTCTACAATCAACCCACACCGCTACACACCATTGATGGCAGTCATGCTGCTCATCGTCAGAGTTGTGACAGAGTCACCAGGCTGAAATGGCAATAGCCACCAGAAACAGAGTTGTGACAGAGTCACCAGGCTGAAATGGCATAAGCCACCAGAACAGATCACTTCCCCTTTCATCAATCACCCAACCCCAAGTATATATAAAATAATCGACATATATCACATATCATTTCACAGAATCAATCACTGTTGAGTGGCAGAAATCACTAACCTGATATTTAGCCTTTACCCTTTTTTGGGTTTCCAAACGATATGCCGGGATTTCGGCATTTAACATGGTATAACAGATTTATTACATATATATATATATATATACTAGCAATCAATCTAATGGTGTGGAAGTGTTACACACCTGATTAGTGTCGATACTCTTGCTTAACCGATCTACAACTTGCTCAAAAAGCTGGAAAGATATGAAAAATAGGCTTTCTCCTATAATCGGCCATGGTTAGTGTTCTTTCCGTTTTTACATACTAAAATCAATAGACTTTCTTACCTTGAAATCCTGGAAGTACCTTGATTCAAGTATTACTGAACTTATGACTTTGAGATCTATACGATTGACTCCTCTTCAGATCCCAGAATACCGAAAATAAGAGTGAAATAAGAGATTAGTTTCTAATAGCCATTCGACTAAGGACTTTGAAAAGCCGAAAGAACATTGAAATCCCGAAATCAACACTTACCTATTGTTTCCTTCAAATTTCGGCACAAGTAGACTCCATTAAAGAAGATTCGGCAACTTCAGGAGGTGAGATCTTAGTGATTTCGGCTTTAAAGAATTGAAAAAAATAAAAGCAAGGAATGGGTAGAGAGATTTGGCCAAAAGAAAAGTGGAAAAAATAGTAGGGTTTCGACAATTAAGACTTCAGGAGTTTTGGTTTCTGTTAGAAAAAGAAAGGAGAAGAGAGAAAGAATGGAGTAGAAATTTCGATAGAGAAAAGAGAAAAGATGAGAGCTTTAGCAACAAATTTCGGCATCCCCCCTTTATATAGAAAACCGATTCCTCCCTTTAGCAGAGATTGATTTTCGGCCAACTCTGCAATCAAGAGATTAACCTCATCCCTTTCCCTTATCTTGATCTATTATCTCCTCAAAGATAGCCTTTATCTGCTTATTATCCACATAAAATAAATCCCTAAATAATAGCCTTTATCTGCTTATTATCCACATAAAATAAATCTCTAAATAATAGCCTTTATCTGCTTATTATCCACATAAAATAAATCCCTAAATAATAGCCTTGTGCCGTCCCCCCTAGCTCCTCTTCAAGTGCCGAATTTTAGCCCTAAAACCTGGGCTTCAAGCTGCCAAAATTTGGGTCTTCCTCATGCACAAGTGACGCCACTATAGCTCCCCTTTACTGTGCCCCTAGTTGCTGGGCTACAAGCCCAATATGTCACTTAAACTACTAAACTTTAATTTAAGCCCCTAGAGTGTCTAAATAAAATATTTAAAACAAGGCCTCAACCCAATTTGAGCCTCATTTGTATATCAAACTCCCAATTTAATATTTTAAGCATACACTACACAAAATGCACAAGCCCATAAATTCAGGATGTTACATGACAAAGTTGATATCACTACTGGTGATCTATCTTGCTTATCTGATTCAACACGAATAAAATCCTCAATTTCACTTTTAAACTCAATAAGCTTCTTCCCACAATTTACAATTACCCCATGGGTAACTAACCAATCCATCCCAAGGATGACATCAAACTCATCAAATGGCAATAACATAAGATCAACCAGGAAACAATGACCCTTCATCATCAAAGGGCATTCTTTGCATACTCTATCAACTAACACATTAGACACTCTTATTATGAATTCAGAAGACTCTATAGGCATGCTCATGCTAGAGACTAATTTCATGCATACGCATGAGTGGGTAGATCCCGGATCAATTAAAGCTAACACACGAGTATCATAAAGAGAAAATGTACCCGTGATTACGTTGGGGGAAGATGTCTCTTCACAAGCACGAATGCCATATGTTCTCGCAGGTTCTCTACCCTCGACTCTTGCGGCTTGCTCTCTGGATGGATTCTTGCTACCCATCTTGTTTCCTAGGTTTCTTAGTGGTCTTCCTCTAGCAGCACTTCCCGGTCTTGCATTCTGAGGTTTCTCTTTCTCACCCACCTCGGGGCAATCTCTGATGAAGTGGTCTAAGGACCCACATCTAAAACAAGCCTTCTCACTTGCTCGGCACTAATCGAAATGACGCCTGTCACACTGCGGGCATACCGGTCTACTTGATCGAACATTGTCACACTAGCAACTAATGCGGTCTGCCCTTTAGACCCCGAATATTACTTACCCTTACTTTGGTTTGAAAACCCGGCTGAGGTGACCGATCGAGCAGCGAAATACCTCAATTTCTTAGATGAGAATTGGAGTGACTTATTTAGTTGTCTTTTCCTCGAGTCACGAGACTCATTCTCAACTCTTCTTTTCTCTTTGGACAACTCTTCAGCCTTACAGGCTCTATCTACCAACACTACAAACACTTTTAGTTCGAGGACTCCCACGTACAAACGGATGTCCTCATTCAGCCCGTCCTTGAATCTCTTACACATGACTGCCTCGGTAGACACGCACTTCCAGGCATATTTGCTAAGCCTTACGAACTCCTGTTTGTAGTCAGTCACTGACATACGGCCTTGCTTCAGTTCCAAGAACTCCTTTCTCTTATGATCGATAAATCTTTGGCTGGTGTACTTCTTCCGGTATTCCTCTTGGAAGAATTCCCAGTTAACTCTCTCTCTTGGTACCACCGACACAAGGGTTCTCCACCACCGATAGGCTGAATCTCTCAAAAGATATACTGCACACTTTAAGCACTCCACAGGCGTGCAGGGTAACTCATCGAATACCCTGATGGTATTCTCGAGCCAGAATTCTACTCTCTCCAGGTCATCATCCTTACTTGCCTGAAATTCTTCGGCTCCTTGCTTTCGGATCTTATCGACTGGAGGCCTTTCTCTCCTCACTACCTCAACCACTTGAGGAGCTACTAGAGGAGGTTGAGGAATTGGTGGGGGTGGAGGGGGTTAAGCATTAGGATTTGCTCGGGTATACTCAGTATACCAGTTGCTCATCATATGGAGAAAGGCTTTTCGGGCCTCTTCTCCCTGACCGAAGGTCTCAAGTCTACTATTCGCTGGCGTGGTCCCTTGAGCAAGATTCTGCGCGTTCCTCGCAACATCATCGGCTGCAGTTCGGTCTGGATCAGAATCCATATACTACATAAAACATGATTTTTAAATGTCAGGAGCCGTCACACTATCATTACTCAGGCATTCTTACATATGACATGTATAGCTAGACTCGTACTTATGCTACGTTAGTCCTAGAATCGACTAAAACGTAGCTCTGATACCAATAAATAAAACACCCCTTACCCGTATTCAAGCCGGAACCGGGTTTGAGGCGTTACTTAACTTATCCCGCTTAGATGTCTCAAATAGGGCTATAAAATTTCATTTTTAAACCCATCGCATAACTTATTCTCGGCCCACAAGGCCCTAAACATACCTCCGAGAGGTTTTGGAACTTAACTTTTACGAACTCAAAAAACTTTTCATCAAAACAGGGGACATACACCTGTTTTGGTCTAGGGACACATTCGTGTGCCCCTAAGACATGCCCTTGTCTTCCACCCGTGGTCGACACTGACCAAATCCACACGGTCAGACACACGCCCGTGTCCCTATCCCGGGTCCCTCATACGGCCTTGACACGCCCGTGTCTTAGCCCGTGTGCCAAAACCTTGGCATTCTGACTATGACATCATCATCTCACTAAGGTCACACGGCCAAGGCACACGCTCGTGTCCTTAGCCCGTTTGTCAAATTAAATTCCACAATTAATGTGCAAACTTCACACAGCCTGGGCACACGCCCATGTCCTAGGTTGTGTCTCCCACATGGTTGAGACACACGGCCGTGTCTCTGCCTATTTGTTTACTACAAGGCATACTGACTTGCAATTCTAGCATGCAAGGGGACACACAGTCGATCCACACGCCCATAGAGCTAATCGTGTGTCACACACGGCCTAGACACACGCCGTGTGTACCCGTGTGGACAATTAGATGGCTATCTACTAAGCTCTTTTCCACCCTAAGTTGCACACATACATACTCCTATTCAAGTCAAAACAACTTATAACCCAAAGGCACATTCAAGAACTCAATTCAAAACATTCCAATATAAAAGATGACCAAAAGGTATCTCTAGGAACTCAAAAATCAAGACATACACAAGGGCACAGACTTCATGAAATTCATCTTCATTAAGCAATAGAATTTTCCAAGTATTTGCCTAACTTATAAGGGCATTTACAAAATGACTTTAATAACATACATAGCCAACACTTTGGCTAACAATTACAACCTAACAAAATTACCCAAGTCCTATACATGCCATACTCAAAATAAGTCTTAATTGTTATACCAAAGTGATGTCGATAGTGTGATTTCCAAACTCTGACGATCCATGTTCCTCGAGTTATCTTGGCAATACTACAAGGAAAAAGGGTAATGAAAAGGGTAAGCATAAAGCTTAGTAAGTTTGCATGAAAATAGATAGCATCAATGAGCTCATAATATAATCCATCCATGGCATTAAATAACCATACACAAATCATAGGCTTCTTGCCATACTTACTCACACTTGCCCTTATTCAGCACATACCGTGCCACATATCGTAACTGTTTCTTCGTGACTCATTCACGAGTACCTGTATTCACTCATTTACATTACTTTAATACAAATCTCATTTCTACTTCTAACTCATCTATTTATCTCATTAATCACTAGGGATAATCAAAGACGCAAATTCGTTGTCATTAATATAGGTACGAAGCCAATGCCACATCCCCGAGGTGGTCTTACAAGTAGTCACCTCTAAATGCCAATGCCATATCCCCGATAGGGTCTTATACGATTTTCATATTCATTATCGAAGCCATATCCTGGATATGGTCTTATACGAGATCTCATCTCGGTGCCGAGGCCATGTTCCGGACATGGTCTTATACAGGACCTTATCTATTTCATGCTTGGATGATAGCATTTTCACATTTATTATAGTCCACTTGGACTTCAACATCTCAACATAATAGAGCATTATATATATCAATATAATATCAGCATTCTCAAAAATGCTAACATAAATGTTGCATTAATCACATACAAACTTACCTCGATTTTAAAATGAGCTAGCTCGTAGGTTTAGTCCAAAACTTTGTTCTTTCCCCGATTGAGGTGAATTCTCGATTCTACTTGCTCTATAATAGCAATTTAGCTCATTTTAATCACCACATTAATAAAAGCATTTCAATAAACATGCTTTGGCAAAATTACTATTTTGCCCCTAGACTTTAGCAAAATGACCATTTTGCCCCTAGGCTCGGAATTTAATTCTAATCATATTTCTACTTTCAACAAGCCTAGGTGAACATTTAATACTCTTATTGCTATCATCAAAACTCAACATTTCACATATTTACTACAATTTTGTAACCTTTTCAACAAGGTCCAATTAGGTGTTTTTATGGCAACACCTTTCACAAAAGTTGTTCATCTAACAACCAATACTCATTTTCTTCCATAAAAATGTAGCAAACAACTTAAAAGCTCACATGGAAAAACTCTAAACTTTTCACCATATTGCACAATAGTCCCTTCATTTGAAAGCTTAAGCTTTAGGGGTCTCAAAAGTACAACTTTTATCAAGAAATGATCCCTAGAACACTTACTTGTGAAGAGAAGAGTGTGCTGAAATTTTTGAAGCTTTCAGCCCCTATTTGGCTGCCAATTTTCAGTGGAAGAGATGAGCAAGAAAGATAGATATCATCTTTCTTTATTCTAATATTAAACTATCGATTTAGTCCACCTACTCACCAACTTTGACCAACTTCGTCAATCCTTGTCCCCTATGGCCGGCCAATAATGTTTTGGGGGTCTAATTGCCTTATAAAGACCTCCAATCATCAATCTATGACTATTTGGCACCCTTAGCATATAAAATGGAACTTTTGCACTTTATGCAATTTAGTCCTTTTTCGCGATTAAACAAAAAATCGCTAAAATTAAAACACCAAAATTTTCATGCACCAATGTAATCATGCTCTGACTCATAAAATAACATGAGAATAATTTTCTCTAGCCTCGGATTAGTGATCATGAGATTACTGTTCTGACTAGCCCCTAAATCGGTCTGTTACAAGAAGAGGATCGTCAGTGAAAAATAAATGATTCACCCGAGGGCCATTTCGGCTAGCCCTTATGCCTCTAACGAGGTTGGTTTCTTACGCTTTTAAAAGCATACTCGAAAAAGCCTCCATAAAAAAAAGAAACAGGTAAGGGCAGAAGGGGTCCCCTCGTCGAAAACCTTGCTTGGGTACAATAATCTCCGAAAGAGTCAAATTACATTTCACCACATATTTCACCGTTCTAACATATCACGTGACTTTACTGATCCAAGCATCTTCAAACCCCAACTTCTTCATAACTTTTTCAAGGAACTTCCACTCCACCCGGTCATACGCCTTGCTCATGTCGAGCTTTATGACGAGACCTTTATTTGGGCCATTCTTTGAGCTTTGGAGATAGTGCATCATCTCATGGGCAATAAGGATGATATCATGGATCATCTTCCCAAAAAAAAAGGTACTTTGGTTTTGACTGATGCAAAGAGGGAGGGCGGTCTTCAAATGGTTCACTAATACCTCTACAATAATCTTGTAAATCACCCTACACAAACTTATAGGCCTAAAATTAGTCCTGTCCACTGGAACTTTAATTTTCGGTATAAGGACAATAATCGTTTCATTTATACAAGAGATATTCTTGTTGCCATCTAAGATTTCATGACAAAGTTTAAGGACATCTTTACCCACCACCTCCCAATTCTCTTTAAAGAAAATACCCGAGAAGCCATCAATCCCTAGGGCTTTGTGCAAATCCATATGGTTGAAGGCATCAAGGATTTCCTCATCCGTAAAATGCTTAGCCAGCTTATTATTAATCTCCGGTGTAATTCTTTCATGAATGTTGTTGATATAAGTCTCAACATTTGGAGAAGCAGTAGACTTAAACAACATACTAAAATAGTCCCCAAGCACTTTGCTAACATCATGAATGACTGTCACCCAATTACCATCAATGTCCTTTATTCTATCAATTCTATTTTTTTATCTTCGGGTAGCTCTGACGTAAAAGAATCGAGTATTTCTATAGCCTTTTTTAAGCCATCTAATCCGAGATCTCTACACCGAGTAGCTTTCTACCTTGTCATAAAGGTACCCCAACTTGAGGCAAATAGCTCTCAAACTATCAGTATTTGACTCAGCATATGGGCTATCGATGAGCTTTTCCATTCTCGCCGTCAGCCATTTAATGTTGTTAACCATTTTCCTACACCTTCCATATTGCCAAAGACCTAACTCCTCCCAAACTTTCTCCATTTTATCAATGATCTTAATATCCTCCCTGCACCAGGCTCTTTTTATGATGTCCTTAGCCTCCATTTCTCTCGCCCAACAAACATCAAACTTGAAGGAGAATCTTAGATCTTTGCTGTCTGCTTTAGGATTTCAACCCATGGTATCCAACACCACCACATCATGGTCCGAGTTAACTTGTCTAATAACATTAGTCGAAAGGAAAGGAAACTTATTATTTGCATTAGCAGACATAAGAAATCTATCAAGCCTTTCTTTGACCAACTTATTACCCTCACGGTTATTAACCCAAGTGAACTACCCTCTATTTGTTTTTCAATCCACAAGAGCCAGCTCCTCCAAGACACCTCTAACATCTTCTATGGTTGCCCTAGACTTCCTACGGCCACCTTCTTTTTCGGTATCATTAATAATAGCGTTAAAGTCACCCCGAACAATCCAATCTTTCTTCACCGATCTCCTCACCCTTCTAAGAATATCCCAAGACTTGTTTCTAATATTTGGATCAGCATTGCCATAGAAGCCAGTAAATTTAATTTTTTTTTTTTTTTGGTTTTCTATGCACACTATCGAGTCAATATGGTGGCTTGAGTAGTTTTAGATCAACACGTTGATATCATTTTTCCACAGCATCGTCAGGCCTCCACTTTGACCCTCTGAGCTAACTGCCAGTCATCCCTCCATCATGCAAATATTTCTAATACAAGTAAAATTGTTAGAAAGCATTTTTGTTTCATAAATAAAGACAATATCGAGGTTGTTAGCAACGATAAGTTCTTTAAATTCTCGAACTGTTGTAGGGTTCCCCAACCCATAACAGTTCCAACACAACAACTTCATGGCTCTTGGCGGCGCTGGTCACCAGCCACCGCTTTGCAGGGTGAAAGACTTTCCATAAGCCTTCTACGAACCACTCTTAATAGGCTTTCTTCACCGTACTCCTTATTACTTCCTTTTATTATTTTTCTTTTACATTTTGTTCTGCCCCATCCTTCGCGAGCTAGTTTAGTTGATCGTTTCTCTAGGGGTGAACACGATGCTGATTCCTCTTCTCCCTCTCTAACTTTTTCTTTCCCTTTTTGTGTCATGATCTCATTATCATCCCTTGTTCCTTCCTTGCTCCCCTTATTAATATCATTTGAGGTTGTTTGATTACCCAAGATTTCAATCCCGTTTCTCTAGTTTCCTTTGTTTTGATTAGAACCTCCTATCGAGAGTCTAAGCCAGTTTCCATACTGAAAGCTAAAGTTACTCGTATTGAGATGTTCATCTTTCTTGTTGTATTTCTAAGTGGAATGTCCAAAATTCCACATATGTAGCAGAAAACTAGTAATTTCTCACACTTGTGGGTACAAATAATTTCGTTTCATCCCTACCAATCAAGTGAACAATCCTGCGAAGGGGTCGTGACACATCAATTTTAACTTTTAATCTTATAAAGTACGTCCAGCCTCCATCTTTGTCTCTCCAGTCTATAGCCACCACATCCCTAATTGCCTTTCCCACGTCGATGGTCATCTATCTGTCCATTTTCTCTAGCGGGATATTAAAAATCCTTATCCAAAAAGGAGTAATATTAAAATCATACCCATCAAGTTCTTGACCCTTAATGAAAGGTAGCATCGCAAATAAACATTGGTTGAACAACCAAGGCATCAAGTTTAAGATTCTCGATCTAACTTTAATGTTTTCAAAATTTTCCAATATCACATCTTCATTAAGAGTTACAAAGCTGACTTCATCCTTTGTGAACCATAGGGATTTTAGGACTTGGTACATGGCCTCCCTGTTTAATTTCTCCTTACCCATGATCTTCCCTATGGCCCAGGCTTCATAACCCTATAGATTTTCATTATTTCGTTTTGTACTTATCACCCTTTTCAAAAACTCCTCTTCAGAAAAGTTTAGTCGTTCCAACATCTTGTTAATACCCGCAGCCATTCTTGAGGGACGTGAACCTAGAGAACACATTTGCCAAAGGATTTAACGGACCAATGGTCGCCCCCATGATTAACCAAGAACCTGCCAATGAACTGCAGAGGGAGATATGGAAATACACCAAACAAAAGAAGAAAGAAAAACACAAAAAAAAAGAAGAAAATCTGAAAAAGGAAGATTCATCGAAAACAAGACTTTTATCCAATCCAAAAAGCCTAAATGACAGAAATAGAAAAATCCCCTAAACAGCAAGAGATCAAACAGAGAAAACTTGCGGAGTTGAACTAAAAAATGATCATGACCACAACAAGGTAACCTAGGAAACACACACAAAAAAAGATAAAAATGAGCAAAGCTACAAGAAGACTTCTAACAATATAAAAGAGAACAAATAAAACGATAAAGGCGAAAAGAAATAGCTAAAACTCTAGATGTAGAAAAAATACGTATTCAAGTATAGCAAATAAAGCATGAAACAAAGAATAGTCTCGTAGTAAATGCAGATTTTTAAAACTCTAAGAAAATCTTCTTTCATGCAAAATGCTTAGAAAAGTCAAACATTCTGGCTATGAATGTGAAAGAAATTGGGTAACTAAAACACTAACACAGAATTGAAATAATTTATCTGCTTATGAATTGATTTCTTGCTTCCTCTGTACCATAGACACTGTATTTATAGAGTACAAGATAGCTAACTAACTATAACTTGCTTAACAGCATATTGTTAGCTGGTATAACAGCTTCTAACAGATCCTTAACATTCATCCATCTTCCCTACGGGTAAGACCCGAAGAAAATTCCTAAACCGAGCAAAAGAGGTCACTGCCAGTGGCTTGGTAAAAATATTAGCCACTTGATCACACGCGGGAACTTCACCCACGAAAACGGATCCATCTGCAACTTTCTCGCGCAGAAAAAACAAATCCAACTCAACATGCTTAAACTTTGAGTGTAACACAGGATTAGCTGCAACTGCAATGGCACTAGAATTATCACACCACACAGTAGGTTTATCAGCAGACTGAACATGTAACTCTTGAAACAAAGACAACAACCAAGTGACTTCATTGGTAACTACCGCAAGACTTCTATACTCTGCTTCAGTCGTAGAACGCGAAACTACTTGCTGCTTTTTAGAACACCAAAAAATAAGAGTATGACCCAAGTAAACACAATAGCCGGAAGTTGACCGCCTATCGTCAAAATCTAAACCCCAATTGGCATCGGCATAACCGACCAAAGAAAAATGAGCAGACAGACAAAAAACGATCCCAAACTCAAGAGTACCATACAGATAGCACAGAATGCGTTTTAGTGCAACCATATGAACAGTAGTAGGATTGTGCATGAATTGACAAATTCGGTTTATGGCATACGAAATATCGGGTCGAGTGAGAACAACATACTGAAGTGCCCCAGCAAGACTCCTGTATTCCGTTGGGTCCTTTAAGCACTCACCATCATTTTTCGACAAAGTAGACGAGCTAACCATCGGTGTATGAACACTCTTTGCAATAGACATCGAACGTTGAGCAAGAATGTCACGAACATATTTCGTCTGGGAGAGATGAAGAGAGCCGAAAACTCGAGTAACTTCTATCCCAAGAAAATAGTGAAGATCGCCCATATCCTTTAGCGATAATTCATCACTCAACACTTGAACACACCAATCGATAGTAGTCGTAAGGCTCCTAGTAATGATAATGTCATCAACATAGATAAGTACATAGAAAACCGACTCAGGCTAGATTCAGATAAACAACGAAGCATCAGACTTGGACCCGACGAACCCAATAGAAATGAGAAACTTCTTAAGTTTCTCAAACCACACATGTAGAGCCTGAAAAAGACCATACAGGGCTTTCATTAGACGACAAACAAGTGTTTTACCATCGGGATCACACTTAACATACCTCGGAGGTTGTTGCATAAACACCTCAGTGTCCAGATCACCATTGAAGAAGGCATTGTTGACATCAACTTGGTGAGGCTGTCACCCTCTCGAAACAGCAATAGAGAGAATAACCCAGATAGTAGCAGGTTTCACCACTGGACTAAATGTTTCCTTGAAATCACACCTAGGAATCTGAGAGCAGCCTTTTGCAACCAACCGAGCCTTATCGAGCAATCGAACCATCTGGATTTCACTTGAGTTTGAAAACCCACTTACACCCAATGATTTTGTGATTTGATGGTAGTGGAACAAGATCCCATGTAGCATTCCGAATTAGAGCGCCGTACTCAGCTTGAGCAGCATCACGCCATTCTGAATGAGAAAACGCCTCCTCAATTGTGAGAGGTTCCTCTGCTTCAGCAGTCAAAGCTTTGGGTTTAAATATACCAGTCTTTGAACGAGTTACCATCGGATGATTATTAGATACAGGCATTACTGGTGCTTGAATACTAGAAGACACCTCAGCAGTCAGATAATGTTCAGGATTACCAAGCTCATTTGTCATTGGCTCGCGATCAGATCCAACTTCATGTTGAGCTTCATCTATCGGAAGTCCTGACGAGGATTGATCATGTGGGGAACATGAAACAGAAGGTGAAGCAACGGACGGTGCCACAGGACAGGTCCATACAAGTGGAACATAGGTCGAAACCAGTTGTGTGTGATCCACAACAGTTTCCTTCCCAGCATGTTCGGAATTCAGAAAATTATTTTCATCAAAAACTACATGTCGGGAGATAATAACCTTACCATCAGGAAAAATGCACTAATATCCTTTGTGTTGAGGACTATAGTCCAAAAATACAGACGGTTGAGATCAGAAATTCAACTTATTTGTCTAAAAAGGACGTAGACACGGAAAATAGCAACACCTAAAAACTCTGAGATGATCATAAGTGGGTACAGTTCCATAGAGAGCCTGATACGGAGTCTGTCCTTTCAGAACAGACGTAGGAAGCCTATTGATGAGATGAACAGCACAGCAAAACGCATATCCCCAGTAGTCCATAGAGAGACTAGCTTGAGCTAGAAGAGCAACGCCCATGTCAACAATATGATGATGTTTATGCTCAACCATCCCGTTCTGTTCTGAAGTATGCAGACATGATAGTCGATGAATGATACCTTGAGAAGCTAGAATAGAGGTGAACGCCCGAAACTCTCCGCCCCAATCACTTTGAAATTGTTTAATAGTCTTTCTAAACTGGGTCTTAACAAGTTGTTGAAACTGAACAAAACATTTCACTGCCTGAGATTTCTGACGAAGTAAATAAACCCACGTGAATCGAGTGCAAACATCGACAAATTCTATATATTACCAATTATTTCCACAAGCAATAGAGGCAGGTCCCCAAAGATCAGACACAACCAAGTCAAACGGATTACTATATTCAGTAGTGGACTGTGAAAACGGAAACTTATGTGACTTCCCTTTTTGACATGCTGTACATATATTCTTAAGGCAATTTGTTTGTGATACAATATTACATTTTTCTAAAATGGTTTTAACAACGGTAGTAGATGGGTGGCCAAGACGTTTGTGCCACAATGAAAAAGTATCACCTTTATTTGACTTATTTTGAAGATCAGTAGACGCAGCAACCGGGGCTCGAACACACTGTTGGGAGAGAGCTGGCAGAGAGAACCGGTACAACCCATCACGAATGTAGCCCGTCAGCAGAGTCTCTCGGGTCATGATGTCCTTAATTACACAGTATGTCAGGTGAAACTCAAAATACACATTATTATCAGTGGCAAATTGGGACACAGATAACAAGTTTTTCCGTATTTTCGGCACACATAAAATATCAGACAATCGAAGTAATTTAGAACGTGTATGTAAAACACCATTACCAATAGACGATATTTGAGCTGGAGTTCCATCACCCATTAAAAGAGAGGACGTACCTAGATATGGTGTGACGTCATTCAGAGCCGATGTATCTCGACAAACATGATTGCTTGCACCCGAGTCGGGGTACCACGATACAGATCCAGCCGGCATGGGTATATACGAGTCTGTGCCTCCATCAGTAGACCCGACTTGAGTAGTGTTGACATGTGAGCCAGAAGAGTCTGAATAGTCAGACGCATGCAAATCACCAAGCCGCGGAAGACCAATGCACGGGTCTGACCCAGAATACACACGGGTATGCGGCTTGGTTTTCAAAGGAACAAGCGAGTGGGACGCACCCTCACCATGAAACGGGGCAACTGGTTGACCACGGCCCAATGAAGAACCCACTTGGACACAATTATTAATGGGCTGAATAGGAGTAGAACGCCCTTGCCCAACCATAGCATTCGGCTCTTGAAAATGCACTCTTTTGGGCCCATTAAAACCACGAGCATAAGACCCCCCCAAATTAACATATGCGTGAAGCCCATGTTGAACACCAAAATCTTGAGTGTGGGGACCAGGTGTGACGTCCAAAGGAACTTGCTGACGTTGGCCATGTGACGCAAATTGAGGGTCAAAATTAGCATTGAATTTTTTACCACTATAATCCCAATTTTGACCAAAATAATGGGGGCCAGCTAGTATGCAATTTCGGTTGCTATAATTTTGACCACTATAGCCATAATTTTGACCGAAACTTTGATGATTTGAAGGGGGAGAGAATCTCATTCGTCTAGATGGGTTTTCTACTCTCTCAAAGCTAGATGCGTTTTGCGCAAAATTCGATGGAGGAAATAAATCGTCCCCGAACCTCCAGGCGGTGCCACCACCGGCGCACCATCATCATGGTGATAACGGTAATAACACTGTTGAGCAATATGACCATAATGAGCACAGATCTGGCACTGGAGGCGGGGCCAGAAACTTCGCCCACGACCACGTGTAAAAAGATTGGCCACCACTAGAAGAGTCCATCACCGACAGTGCTAGTGAGTTTTCAACAAGATTCGCCGCAAGAACCACCTCCTGTACCTCTCATTGTTGCCTTCGTTCACACCCAAGAAGAGCATCTATGATGCGTTGCAACGGCAAAGGAGTCGGGGACAGTGTCAACGTGGATACAATAGCCTCAAATTCGGATGGAAGGCCCGCTAGAAGAATCTCCGTCAGTTCAGCCTCAGGAACAGGAGATACGGAGGCATGCAAGAGAGCACAGAGACCTTTCATTTTAGCAACAAACTCATTAATAGAAAGATTACCTTTGCGGAGAGAGTGAAGCTCATGTCGTAACCGAGACTGCTTCACACCAGTGTCCGTCGCGAAGAGAGAGCTCGCCGTCGTCCAGACATCAGACGCCGTTTGTACATCAGTGAAAGAGGATAGGTAAGCAGGGCTGATTGTAGACAGGAGCCAAGATGTGAGAAGATTGTCTTGTTGATTAAAGGCAGAAGCATCCGGATTAGGCACAAGATTTCCGTCAGATGCAAGAACGAACCGCGCTGGAGAGGGGAGCGATCCGTCTATAAAACCGGCTAGATCATATCTGGCAACAATTAGCCGAATCTGTTTCTGTGACTGAACAAATGTGTTGGCATCAAGCTTGACAACATCATGTCGTGGAAAAGAATTCACGAGTCGATCACAGGAAAAAGAAGGGCCATGAGTCTCGACATTGGCTGAATTATCGAAATGCATGGTAGTTATCGTCAAGGACCACCTAGGCGACTGATACCATGAAAGAAATTGGGTAACTAAAACACTAACACAGAATTGAAATAATTTCTCTGCTTACAAATTGATTTCTTGCTTCCTCTGTACAATAGACACTGTATTTATAGAGTACAAGATAGCTAGCTAACTATAACTTGCTTAATAGCATATTGTTAGCTGGTATAACAGCTTCTAACTGATCCTTAACAGAATGCATGTGAAAGGAACGAATTCCATGCAAGAAAAGAGAGTTCATGCAAGAAAACACATAAAATAAAGAAAAATAGAACAAAGGAAAAAATGACAAGATTCACCGATTCACGAAAAACACCATTCTTTAAGGCACTCCTAACGCAGGTTAGACGTAGCTTCTACTTCCACGTTAAGAACCACCGTACAAACCCTAGAGAATAACACCAATACCTGCCTTGGAAACCCTACTAAATAAGGACACACAAAAACACACCTCCACTGCCCAATTATTCTAATCAAAAAACAAAGGCAGACACCCAAAAAACTGGAAAAAAAAAAAAGAAGAGCAATCACACCAATCTTGGAGCAAATTTTCACGCGCGTGCTTTTCTACCAAAAGACCTACCACTACTAGGCGACATTTTTTTTTTAAATAAAAAAATGACCCTAAGGTCTACCTCATTTTGTTACATCATTAATGATAATACTATTTATTTCCATAGAATAATCCATATTGAAATACAAATTACGCTTTTCCTTAATAGCTAAATTACAAAGTAAATCAGCAACCTTATTTCTACAACGGTCGATACAATTAATTTGGACCAAGGGAAAATTTTTAAAAATTATACAGGCCTTTTTTACACAGCAGCCCAAATTGGTGATGTCTTGGTTTCTCTTTTTTACCACGTTGACCAAAATAGCACTGTTATATTCCAAAATGAGCTTTTCCACTTTCCACTTTAAAGCCAAGTTTAAACCTTCCACAAAAGCTTCAAATTCCGCCCAGGTTGTGTCCAGGTATTTATTCGCATAACCATAACTACCCCCGATAATGAAACCATAATGGTCTCTAGCTATAGCCCCGTACCCAACATTTCCATTCAAAACTGCAACGTCAACATTTATTTTAATAAAACCATTTGGAGGTTTCGTCCAACTTTTACACACCGGAGTTGGGGGGAGAACAAGAGGGTCGGCCAAGTTGAAAATTCTGAATTCTTTGTTGAGGGTCTGTGCTCTTTCCTACACCACCATAGCCGTATCTTCCTAACCCTAAAAGACCAACTTATTCCTATCATTCCAGCAGTTCCAAAGGAGAGTAAAAAATTGACAGCAGCTTTTTTGTCAAGCTCTTGAAGAACATCTTCCAACCAGTCAATGCATCGCTCGTATCTACCATCTATCAGCCTGTTGTTTATCCCACCGATCATGAGGATCTCTTGGACTTTAGGCCACTCTTTCATGGCATGGATAAGCGTTTCATCCCCGCTGTTGCATCTGGGGTAGGTTGTCGAGAAGTCATGACGGATACGAGCAATATTGTCGTAGGTAGGCAAATATTAAGACTAATTCTCCAGTTGAAGACTTTGATCTTAGAGAGCATTTTTAACTTCCAAATAATTCTCCAAATCAATCTGTGAGGACCAAAACCAATTCTCTTAAGGGATAACCATGAATAAACAGATTTTGAGGTATAAAAGCCATGAGGGTTTTGAGTCCACGTTCTACTATCATTTATCCTATTATGAAGATTGGGTAAATTGCAAATCTGATCCCCCATGGTTTTGCCATATAATTCAATAACCCTATCCTTTTTTCACCGCCCATGATTGTGGTCCCACAAGTCTTTGACTTTTCTTTCCTCATTTGTTAACAGAGACCGACAGACTGAATCCCCATTGAGACCCTCGATACCCTATTGACCCCTTTGAATGTCTATAGTGTTGCCATCCCCAATCTGCCACAAAAAGCCATCCTTGAGGGCGTCGATCGCTTTAGTAATACTAGACCAAGTAAAAGACGGCTTATCACAGTATTTCGATCTAAGCACATCACCCTCTGGGAAATATTTTGCACTCAGCACCTTAAAACATAAGCTCTCCTTAAAAATCAAAAGCCTCCAAAGTTGTCTACCGATGAGGGGAATATTAAACAAATGCATGTCCCGAAAATTGATGCCTTCTATGCCTTTCGAATAACACATACGCTCCCACGCCATCATGGCCCAACCCCGAGTTTTCTCATTATTCGTCCACCACATCTAACACATTTTCGAGTGTAATTCCCCAATAATTCCTTTTGGAGCAAGAAAGACACAAAAAGCATGGGTTGGAATAGACTGAATAATAACTTTTATGACAATCTCTTTTCCTCCATAAGATAGTAGTCGCTTCAACCAGCTATTGATTCTGCAATCGCAATGATCCATGATATTAGTAAAAGCAAGTGATTTCTTTCTACTAATAGGCAAAGGTAACCCAAGATAATTATCAAGGTGGTCAACCATTTGCATCCCAAGCATAGAGCAAAAAAGATGTCTTTGAGTCAAAGGAGTTTTCGGACTGAACATTATCATGGACTTATCATTATTAATCTTTTGGCCTGACACACAAGTAAATTTCGTTATAATATTGACAATTTCTTCCACATCCTTGTTTTTGTTACGAATAAAAAAAATGCGTCATCAGCAAAAAATAGGTGATTAATATGCGATCCATTAATGCTAGCCCGAATTCCTTTTAATTTTTTATTATTTTGAGCTTGAATTAACAATTTAGAAAAAGCTTCCATGCAAAAGAGAAAAAGATAGGGAGAAAGAGGATCCCCTTGTCTAAGCCCCGTCACTGCACAATAGTTTCAGAAAGGGTTGAGTTGCACTTGACCATGTAATGGACCGAACGAACGCAGCTCATTATTTTAGTCACCCAAGCCTCCGTATAGCCCATTCTTTCCATAACCTCTTCGATGAAATTCCATCCGACCGTGTCATATACTTTGCTCATGTCAAGCTTGATCACAAAGCCTTTATTAGGACCATTTTTAGCACTTTGAAGGTAGTGAACCAACTCGTGGGCGATCAAGACGTTGCCGTGAATCATACGTCTGGGAACAAATGCACTTTGATTTTGGCTTATACACATCGGGGGAGTATCTTTCAATCGATTTGCAAGAACTTTCACTATGATTTTGTAGATCACCCTGCAAAGGCTAATCGGACAGAAATTAGTCATATCAATGGGCTCCTTAATTTTTGGGATAAGGACAATAATGGTCTCATTGAGACAATCCACACTTCTATCACCCCTAAGAACTTTATGGCATAGATTTATAATATCATCGCCCACTACGTCCTAATTTTCTTTGTAGAAATTTCCCAATAGACCATCAATGCCCAGGGCTTTCCTAAGGTCCATTTGCTTGAAGGCCTTTTTAATTTCATGATCCATGAACTCCTTGGTCAGTCTGTCATTCATCTCTCCTGAGACACATTAATCAATATAGTCAAGATTTAAAATTTCATCTGTATGTAAAGTTGACCCAAATAAATTTTGTAAATACTCTCCGGCAGCCTCACAAATATCTTTAGTATTATCCCTCCAATAGCCATGCACATCTTTCAACCTTTTAATTATGTTCTTATTTTTTCTACTACTAGCCCTCACGTGAAAAAACCTTGTGTTTCTGTCACCCTCTTTAAGCCAATTAACTCTCGATCTTTGTGCCCAGTATTTCTCCTCTTTGTCCAGCAGCTTCCCAAGCTTTATCCTCATGGCTTTAATCGTAAACTCTATCAGGTTTATCAATGAGCCTATTAATTCTGGATTTAAGCACATCAATATGTTTGCTCATCATCTTGTACTTCTTATACTGCCACACACCAAGGTCATGTCCCACCTTCTCCATCTTACCCATTATATCCACCATATCCACCTTCCAAGCATGTTTAATGATATTTTTTGCTTCTACCTCTTTAGCCCAACAGACATCATATCTAAAATTAAGCCTAGAATCTCTCGGCTCCTCTCTTGGCTTTCGGCCCTTAGTGTCTAACACAATAGCATTATGGTGGTCAGAATTTTACTGGCAGATAACCTTGGTTTCAATGAAAGGGAAGCTTGCCGCATCACTCGCCGAGATCAAAAAGCGACCGAGTCTCTCTTTGACCACCGCAGTGCCTTCTCAATTATTAACCCAGGTAAACAACCCATTGTCTGTTTTCAAGTCGACCAACGATAACTCATCAACAACCGCACGGAAGTCGTCCACCAAGGCTTGCGATTTCCTCCTACCACCTCCTTTTTCTGAGTTCTCAAGTATAGCATTAAAGTCGCCTCCAATAATCCGCTTTTCCTTAACTGATCTTCCCACCCTCTTAATCATATCCCACGATCGCTTCCTATTGTTAGGATCGGTGTTCCCATAAAACCCAGTGAACTGAATGGGATTGTCATTTTCATCATGAATCAAAGATTCAATGTGATTGCAAGAGTAGCTTTGGATTTCAACCTTTGTACCCTCATTCCACATCATGACTAGCCCACCACTTTTACCACTAGCATCTACTACCAGGCATCCCTCCATGCTACACTTGCTTTGAATATAAGAAAATTTATTAGCCTGTACTTTAGTTTCACATAGAAAAATAACCTCAGGGTCATTTGCAACGAGAAGTTGCTTTAATTCACAAACTGTCACAGGGTTTCCAATCCAACAACAGTTCCAGCATAGGATCTTTATTGCTCTTGGCGGGGCTGGTTGCCAGCCACCGCCTTGCATGGTGATACATTATCCATCAATCTTCTCCCTACAATTTTTGAAGGGCTTTCATCTGTGATATCTTCATACAAACCCCTTTGTCTCTTCCTCTTTCTTTTAAAGCATCCCAGTCCATCACGCACCGATTTATGATCTCTTTTATTCATTGGAGAATTAGATACCGAATCTTCTTCACACATCTTTTCTTTTCTTTTTTGTAAGATCTGCCCACTTTCTTCCTTTGTGTCTGATTTACTCTCATCTCTTTCCTCATTCGATATCTTTTTGGTTGCCACTATCTCAATTTCGTTTCTCCACATTCTTCTTTCTTGGTTTGGAGCCAATATATTAGCCCTTAACCAATTTCCATATTGGAAGCTAAAGTTGTTTGAATCAAATACTCCATCTTTGTTTATACATTTTTTGTTATGTGTTCAATTATTCCACACAAGTAATAGAAGGCTGATAATCTCTCGTACTTGAGCACACAAATGATTTTGGCCTCATCCCTTCCCACCAGCTTCACCACTCTTCGCAAAGGACTTAACACATTAATCTTTATTTTTAGCCTTAGGAATTTCGTCCACCCCCCACTCCTATCCTTCCAGTCGATCGCCACCAGCTCTCTAATGGCATTACCAACATCCAGCGTTGTTTGACAATCCATGTATTCCAAAGGGATGTTGTAGACACGCACCCAAAAAGGAGATAGATTAAACTTGTAAGTATCTATATCTTGACCCTTAATGAATGGCAGCATGGCGAATAGGCAATTATCGAACAGCCAGGGCATAAGATTGAGTACTCTACTTCTATCTTTCATACAGCCATTCTTGAGTATTCTACTTCTACTAGGCGACATTCTTTTTTTTTTTGATCAAATTCTACTAGGCGACATTCATACGTCTGAAATAGGGACACTTTTCTTTAGCCCGACGCTTCCGCAACAATAGTGACCCAAGTTATCGATAGTGCCCGATGCTCACGCACATCCAAGGCACCAAGTTGGGGATGGTGCTCGAGCCCAACTTACCTATGGAGCTCCACACTTCAGCACCATTAGGGGCCCAAGTTACCGATGGTGCCCAAACATCTGAGGCACTAAGGTGTCGATACTACTCGATGCTCCCGCACCACTAATGTCCTAGGTTGCCGATGGTGTCCGAGGCTCCCGCACATCCAAGCACCTAGGTGCTAATGCTGCCCGATGCTCCTACACCACCAACGTCCTCGGTTGTCGATAGTGTTCGAGGCTTCCGCACATCCAAGCACTAAGGTGCCGATGCTACTCGATGCTCTTGCACCACCAACATCCTAGGATGTCGATGATGTGCGAGGCTCTCGCACATACAAGAACCAAGGTGTCGGTACTGCCTGATGTTCCCGCACCACGGGATTGCCTCAGCTGCCTATGGTCCCCGATGCTCTCACATGACCAAGGGCCTAAGGTGTCGGTGGTGTACAAGACTACTGTACGACCAAGGGCCCAAGGTGTCGAAGGCTCTTGTTCCAAAAAGGGGAGGGACCGGGACGATTCATTCGTTAGCTACCGAACATGTAACAATATCAAAATTCTATCTTTGGGATTGTGGAGGGACTTGTTGCATCATTTTTTATATTCTAAGATGCCTCGCCGAATGTTCACCGGAAGTCGAAATGGCTCACCAGGAACCTAATCAGTGGTGGGGGACACCGACGTCGGGGCATGCGGTAGGCATAGGTAGTGCCTTGAACAACCCCTGCTCACCCAATATCACTTCCCGCCTAAAAAGCTAAAAAAACTTTATAGAATTTCTACTAGAAGACATTCATATGTCTGAAACAGGGACACCTTTTTTAGTCTAACGCTTTCGCACCAACAGGGGGCCCAAGTTTAACTTTGGTGCCCAATGCTCACACACAACCAATGCACCAAGGTGTCGATCCTGCCTGGTGCTCACACACATCAAAGGTGCTGATGGTGCCCGATGACCCCGCACCACGGGATGGCCATGCTGTCGATAGTGTACGATGCTACCACACGGCCGAGGGCCCAAGGTGTCAGAGGCTCTTGTTGCAAAAGGGGAGGACCAGGATAATTCTTTCATTGTTGGGTACCGAACATGTAACAATATCTGATTTCTAGGTTTGGAATTGGGGAGGGATCGGGACGATTCATTCATTATTGGGTACCAAACATGTAACGATATCTAAATTATAGCTTTGGGATTTGGGAGGGACTTGTTACATCATTTTTATATTTAGGGATGCCTCGCCGGAGCACCACCGGAATGGATCGTCGGAGCACCGTCGGGAACCTAACTAACGGTAAGAGCACCGACGTCTAGGCATGCGATTGGTGTGGACAGTATCCTGGATAACCCTTGGTCTCTCAATACCATTTCCCCCCTAAAGAGCTAAAAAAGCTTTATAGAATTCCTAACAGTAGACACTCTTTTCTTTTTTGACAAAAGACCATAAAAGGTGAAAAAACTCAATTAATAGCATCAGTCATTACAATCTCATGGATTTCCTTGGGATAATCCATGCTCAAATTCCAAATACAATTATTTTTAATAGCAAAATTACAAATAAAGTCAGTCACTATGTTTCAGTTTCGGTTGGACCACTTTACATCAACCGAAATAAAATTGTTCAGATTTTACATGCTTTATCAACACATTGACCCAAAATAGTAATGTCATGCCCCCGCTTCTTCACCCTATTTACCAAATTGGCGCAATCATATTCAAAGATAGCTTTGAAATATTTAAAGCACCCGCCACGTTCATGCTTTCTTCAAAGGCAGTCAACTCAGCCCAGTCAACATCCATAACAATATCTTTAAAACCCCTACACCCCCAAGCACGAAACCATCTGAATCCCTTACGATCACACCATAGCCAACTTTTTCACTTGAAACAACAGCATCAAAATTGATTTTAGCAATGCTGCAATATGGCTTCTCCCATTTCTTACAAGTAGGGGTAATAAGCAACATCAGGGTGTTGACGAGGTTGTGGATCCTGAATTCATGACAAAGGGTCTTTGCTCTCTCCCAGCCAGTTCTCGCATCCTCTTCCTTACCTTGAAAGATAAAGCTATTATAATTATTCCAAAGGGTTGTGAAAAAATCAGCAACAACTTTCATATCCAAGACCCTATAACATCCTTAATCCAGTCTATGCAATATGAATAGTCACCAATGAGCAACCTATTATCAAGACCACCTATCGTCAAAATGGCTCGAGCCGTAAGGCAATCTTTGAGAGCATGTATGAGGGTTTCTTCCTTCTTTCCACACTGAGGGCGGTCCTTTTTAAAATTTTGATGGATACAAGAAATATTAGCATACGTGGGGAGAATATCATGACCCACCCTTTTGCAAAATTTTTGGCAAAGTATTCAACTTCCAAATTGTTTTCCTATAGAATCTATAAGGGTCAAAACCCAATTGTTTGAGAAGAAGCCAAGAGTAAGCTGGTTTTGAAGTATAGAAACCATGCGGGTTATGAAACCAAAACCTACTATTGTTGGGGCCATTAGCAACAATTGACAAATTACAAATTCGATACCCTATAGTGCAATCATAAATCTCATTCACCTCTTCCTTATTCCAACCCGTATGATTATGATTCTATAAGTCTCTCACTACTCTTTCGTTCACAGTTAACAAAGTAGGGCACAGAGAGTCATCATTCAAATCCTCAAAACCCCAATAATCATTGCGGATCTCAATGCTGGTACCATAATCCACCAACCATCCAAAACCATTCGTAAGAATTTTAGCAGCAGTGGCAATGCTAGTCCACATATAAGACGGCTAATCAACATCCTTAGGATGAAAGTCACCAAAGAAGTACTTCGAGCTCAACACCTGGTAGCATAATATATTTTTGACATGAATATGCCTCCAAACTTGTCTGCCAAGGAGAGCCACGTTGAAGAGGTAAAGACCGCAGAAGCCAAGTCCCCCATGCCTTTCAGGTAACAAACTCTATCGAAGCCAACATTGACCAACCTCTGCTTCACTTGTTACTAGCCCACCACGTTCAGCTAATCTTGGATTGCATGTCATCAATGATACCTTTAGGCGCAAGGAAAACTAAAAATGCTTAAGTAGGGAGCGATTGGATAATAGACTTAATGAAGATCTCTTTACCGCCATAGGAGAGAAGTTTCTTTGACCAACTGGTAATCTTGCATAAAAACGATTAATAACACTCTGAAAAGCCACAGTTTTCTTCTCTCCAACGGGAAGGGGTAAGCCAAGGTAATTGTCTAACATGTTGACCACTTTCATCCCAAATAGATCACTATAATGTTGTTGTTGATCAAAGGGAGTATTCGGGCTGAACATGATCATAGATTTATCAAAGTTAATATCTTGGCCCAAAGCTTTAGTGAAATCCTTCAAGACAGTCTTGGCCTCACCCTTTTTATTTCTGACAAAAAGAAAGGCATCATTAGTGAAAAATAAATGGTTAATACGAGGGCCATTTATGCTAGCCCTAATGCCCCTAATAGTGTTAATACTCTAAGCATGCAACAACATTTTAGAAAAAGCCTCAATGTAAAAAAAAAGATAAGGGGAGACGGGGTCCCCTTGTTGGAGACCTCGCTCCGGCATAATAGTTTTAAAGAGAACCATGTTGCACTTAACGACATATCTAATCGACCGAACTCAACTCATGATCTTTGCAACCCAAACATCCGCGAAACCCAACCTTATCATGACATCTTCAAGAAAATTCCATTCAACGGGGTCATAAGCTTTGCTCATATTGAGCTTAATGAAAAAACATTTGCTCGGACCATTCTTCAAGCTCTGAAGATAATGCATCAAATCATGTGCAATAAGGATGTTGTCATGGATCATGCGGCCTGGAACAAAAGCACTTTGTTTCTGAATAATGCAAAGCAGAAGAGTAGTCTTAAGTCGATTTGCAAAGGCTTTGGAAATAATTTTATAAACTACCCTGCACAAGCTAATAGGACGAAAGTTAGTCATACCATGAGGATCCTTAGTCTTGGGGATAAGAATAATCATAATATCATTAAGGAAAGTTATGTCTTTGTTTCTATTTTAACACATCATGGCAAAGCTGAATAACATATTTACCCACCACTTCCTAATTTTCTTTGAAAAAACAACTCGAAAGACCATCAATCCCTGGATCTTTGCTAGGGTCCGTTTGGTTGAAGGCATCAAGAATCTCAGTATTCGTGAAGTCCCTAGTCAGCATAGTGTTAATATCTTCAGTGATACATTTATCCATGAAGCTTAGGTTTGGTACACCATAAGAGGGCCCATTTGATTTAAAAATTATTTTGGAAATACTCACAAACAACTTTGCAAATCTCATCTTTATCATGCTTCCAGTTCCCATAAGAGTCCTTCAATTTCTCAATATTATTTTTCTTTATCCTCTCAGTGGCACAGACATAAAAAAAATGTGTGTTCTTGTCACCCTCTTTGAGCCATCTTATGCGAGACCTTTGAGCCCATTAATACTCTTCTTTAGCATAAAGGTGACCAAGCTTAATGCGAGATGTTTTCAACATATTTGCTTTACTCTCTCTATTCGACCCATCAATGAGATTATCAATCTACGCAACCAACTTCCAGATTTTCCTTTTCATCTTATTATAACAATTATACTACCACTGACCAAGCTACATCCCTACTTTCTCAAGCTTCTCAAGAGTGTTCATATTATTCCCGTTCCAAGCCGCCTTGATAACATTTTTAGCATCCTTCTCCTTCGCCCAACACAAATCGTATTTAAAAAGGAGTCTAGGGGCTCTGAAGTTTTCACGAGGCTTATGCCCTAACGTATCCAACATAATGACATCATGGTCCGACTTAGATTATCTCACCATGTTAGTTTCAACAAACGAAAAATTATCAATAGCATTTGCAGAGATAAGGTACCTGTCCAATCTCTCTTTGACCATATTATTACCTTCCCGATTGTTAACCCACGTGAACCACCCCTTAGTTGTTTTGACATTTACCAAAGAGAGCTCCTCCATCACGTCACAGAACTCCTCCATAGAAACCCTAGATTTTTTACGACCTCTTTCCTTCTCAACATCATTAGCAATAGCATTAAAATCCCCACCCACAATCTAGCCCTCACCAACCGATCTCCCAACCCTTCTAAGGATGTCCCACGATCGATTTCTTAGGTTAGAGTGTTAGCATGTCTGTAGAAGCTAGTGAACCTTATTATGTTGTGGTTATCTGAACGAACCAACGAGTCAATATGATTGTAATATCCCGGATTCATGGCTTATGCATTATTACTTAATTTTACGAAATAGTATGCCTATGTGTGCTGTGAATGTGTTCTATGAATTCTGTGAACCTTAGTGCGTAGACAAATGCCTTAGAAATTACTAGATTTTTAAATCTCAAAGAGGAAGCTAAGCAATGTGGTCTTAAGAAAATTTGTAAGGGAAATATGACACAAAAAAATGGACTTGGTACAGTGGCTTGGAGGCGCCACTTAGGGCCTTGGTAGGTGACGCCATGGGCTATGAGGAAGGGCTCAGGTTCGAGCCACAAGGGAAGCAAATAAAAGTTTTATTTTGCTGCAAGGATGGACAGAGGTGGACGGCATAGGGACACCAAGGGGGATGAGTTTTAGATGTGGATAATTTCTTTTTAATATTCGGCAAGATAGAGGGTAATTGTAGATTTTATTAATTTATTTTGTATGGGTAAGATAAGAGATAAATTATGGCTTATTTTTATTAATTTTAAGTGAAGTGATAAAGAGAAAAATAAGGGATTAGATAGGGGTAAGAGTTGGCCGGCCAAGGGATTGCTTTAATGGCATTTTCGGTTTGGTGTTAGTAAGATAGGTGTGCCGAAATTGCTCCTTTTCTCATCTTTGTTTCATTTGTGCCGAAATTCCCAAAGAGAGAAGCAACTTGTGTTCTTTTTCTCTCCTTTCTTTTTGCTACTCATTGGCATAGCCGAATACCATCCTCTCATTCTCTCCTCTCACTTTGGCCGAATCCCTCTACACTCTTTTCTCTCTTCTTCTTTTCATAATCTTCCAAAAGCCGAAAACAAGTTCTTTCTAGCCATAGCCGAATCTCCTTGTGGTGTCAGGCAAAGGTGCTGTCGACTACAACATTAAGGGTAAGAGCGAAAGTTATTCAATTTCCATTCCTTCTTCCTTTAGCCGAAAGTTGAATCTAATCCCAATAACATTCTATGGCCGAAACTATGAAGAGTCATTCGGGATTTGGCCTATTGTCGATTGCTAAGGAGGAAGGTTTTGGGATTTCAAGGATTTAAGGTAAGTGAATATACTATTCGGCCAAGGGCCATTTATTGTGGTTTAATGTTAGAACTAGATCTAACATGTGCTCTATAGGTTTCTCGACATCTTCATAACCAAGAGACCACTTTCGGGATTTAAATCGCAAGGTAAGTACATATATACAATCGGATAAGGCTATAGTAATGTTATGAATCTATTTCGTATGTTATTCAAAAAGCCGAAAACTAACCATTTAGGTGATTTAGTGCCTAACCAATTGCAAGAAGAGGTATCACCAAGTTTTCGGGATTTGGTTAGTGGTCAAATCGACAGCAAGGTGAGAATTTAAGTTGTGATAATCTTTCGAGATTTGGTTATATAACCGAATAGGTTTTGCTAATATGCCTAGTAATGGCTGATTATAGGAACCAAGATCTAGAGTAGTAGATCAGGATTCTTCGGGATTTCAGTGAATTCGCTAAGTAAACCAGGTGTGTACCCCACACTAAACCTTAATAGACTTACGGTTTTAATTTATTATGTGTGTTAATAAGAAAGTGAAAAATATGGCTAAGGTACCATGCAATGGTACAAAGTACTCAGGTACATTATCTTAACATTATGTTAATATGTGATATGAATAGTGAAATGTGGCACATGTGTAAATAATGATAAGAATGTGAAATAAAGCCTATGGCATGAGATTGCATGATATGTATGATATATGGGGCATATGGGTGTTATATTAAGGGGAAGTGATCTGGTGGTTATTACCCCAAATATCTGAATGTGGTGACTTCTGTCACGTAATCTGAATGTGGTGACTTATGTCACGAATAATTATCTGGTGGCTATGCCACAATGTATAAGGGCGATGAGCACGTCGACTGCAGCGACTGCCTTCGATGGTGTGTAGCGGATGGAGGGTCGACTTAGTAGTCCCCACGGTGTGATGGTTGGTACGGGTGATGTGTAGCGGATGGTATCTAGGTTTGGGTTCGGGATTGCATCATTAAATTTATTTGCTATGTGTTTATGTATGATATGTTATGCCTGAATCGTTGGGACTTAGTGTTGGTTGTACACATTGAGTCTGTTTGACTCACCCCGTTGTGGGATATTTTTCAGGTGACGCTCAGTAATGGACCGGGTCGGCAGGAGCTTAGGGGTGGCCATGTTCAACTCAGACTTTATTTTGATTTTGGGACTTTTTATTTCTAAGTATTTTGGATTTATTTGGGTTTTGTTTTGATGTAATAAGGCCGCTAGTATGAACTGCTTATGCATGCACTATAACTACTTTATTACGATACGAATGTTTATCAAATTAAAGTTTAAGTAACTTTTCTTAAAAATAAAAGACAATTATTTTGTCACCTAAATACAAATGATTTTCAATTTAAATAGTAAACTCTAAAAACTCGATTTTTATCGGTAACTAATAGTTTTGTAATATAACACTGAAGTTTAACAAAACGAATTTTTGAAAATAACGATGTTTTCAACTTGAACTCAAATCAAAGGTTTCCAAAGAATAAACGAATTTGAACCGTTTTACTCGAGGAACATACCAGATCTGGTCGAGGCTCGTGGGCTGGGTTTGGGGTGTTTCAGTTTGGTATCAGAGCCCAGATTTTAAACTCTCGGCCTTGGGTTTAAGGCCCAAAACATTTTAAAAATAAAGCCCAAAAGAATTTTGTGAAAATTTTTGTGAAATAAGCAGGTTTTTCTGGCATGGCACCTAAGTCTCCGACCCGTAGTCCACCAGGTAAGTACCCCTATCCATTGTGTGAATTATTGTATGATTTGTAGAAGGGTAGAAATGGAACGTAGATTAGTATGATAAGTACTTGAACTATAGGACTAGCTTACCCCAACAATTACATAAAACTTTAATGCCTAATTAAACAAACCTGTGACTAAGTCGCCGAGCTAGGGTGTGGCGACCATTGTGCGCATGTCTAGGATTGGTTTCGGTGGGAGCTTGGTATTTAAGCAGTCCTAGTGACTCACCTCCTCTCCACTCGAATCCTACCTGGTGCGTAGTGACGGTTCACCCTAACCAAGAGGACTTATTCACGGGCTAAACCCAATAACTAAAACCCGAAAGGGACTAGCCGTATTTTTTATAAAAACCCTAGTTTTAAAATCCTCAAATTAACCTTTTGGATTTGTAAAAAACTATCCTATAAAATTTTTCTGAAATATTCCCGATTTATGAAATTACCTAAATACCCCTGGTTGAAAAATTACCAAAATGCCCTTGATTTCTAAAAATTACCATATTACCCTCGATTTTTACTAAAATATTCTTACTTTACAAAAACATCCAGAAACCCTATTCCGCAAAATAATAAGATACCTTGATTTGGAAAATTTACCAAATTACCCCTGGTTTACGAAATTACCAAAATAACCCCGATTTTCGAAATTTCTGCCATACCTTTGATTTGAGAAAATTTTCAAAATTTCCCTAGAGTTTTGAAATTTCAAAGTGCCCTGATTTATTAAAATTTACAAATGGACCCCGATTTATTACCAAAATACCCCTGTAGGACAAATGACGAAAATACCCCTGGGATAGGAATAGACAAGAATGTTCGAATAGTAAATGTGTGTGGTAGGTACTACTGAATGAATGTTTGGATGAATGTGCTCCTCTGAATTAGGGTAGAAAACTTGAACGGAAACCTTGAAATGATCGAAAGAGCAACTATTAAACTTCTTTCATAAAATTTCTTCGCGGATAATCAGTGGAACAAAATACTAATGCATAAAATTTCTTAATTAGATTAAAGCGCGATCGTAGATATGAGCTCTAGGGGACGCGGTCGTAACGTGCGAGGACGTGGTAGAGGCAGAATGACCATATCGGAACCCGTTAGATCGGGTCAAGGGTCTGAGAATGAGGTACCACCGCCACCACCACCAGCAGCTGTTGGTGTTGAGCAGCAAGATCAGACGGGGGATGATGCTGTATCGCAGGCTGTGCTGCGAGTTCTTGAGATAGTGGCTGGAGCAGGTGGAAATATGGGAGCTCGAAAATCTGTACCCGAGCGACTCCGAGCCAATGGAGCTGAGGTGTTCCGTGGCGTATCTGGTGTGGCACCCAGTACTGCTGAGTATTGGTTGGAGGCGACCGAGCGAATTATGGATGAATTGGATCTGACGGCTGCAGAGAAAGTGAAAGGAATGGTGTCGCTACTTCGCGATGAGTCATATCAATGGTGGCTCACAATTCGAGATGGTGCTACGGCTGAGGAACTCACTTGGGAGTATGTTAAGACGGCATACCAGAAGAAGTATGTCGGTACTCATTACATTGATGCGCAAAAGAAGGCATTTCTGGGGCTGGTTCAAGGGAACAAGTCCGTGGCGGAGTACGAGGCTGAATTCCTAAGGTTGAGCCGGTATGCTCGAGGGATAGTGGCTACGGAGCATGAACGATGTGTCTGGTTTGAGGACGGACTGAGAGATGACCTGAGGTTATTAATAGCTCCACAGCAAGAGCGGGAGTTTGCAGTATTAGTAGAGAAGGCTAAGGTAGCCGAAGGAATTAAGGACTCTGTGAGGCAGAACACGGATCGGAATAAGCAGAAAAGAGGATTTGGACCGTTAGGGTCATCTGGGAATGTTCAGAAGAGGCCTAGAGTTGATGGGCCGCGAGGTCAGCAAGTTGTTACAAGAGGGCAATATCGTACTTGTGATTAGTGTGGGAAGAAGCACTTAGGAGAGTGTTGGAAGAAGACGGGAGGATGTTTTAAGTGTGGATCTAAGGATCATATGATTAAGGACTGTCCTATGAGATCGGATGGGAATCGACCAGCGGGTCAAGGTTATAATTAGGCTGGTAGAGGTAGACAGCAACCTCAGCGAGGTCGTGGACCAAATGGCAGAGGTAACGGTGCTGGAAGAGGACGTGGAACACCTGGAAGAGGTGTTGGTAATACAGAAGCAAGACAGCCGGGCTTGGTGTATGCAGTTCGCCGTAGGGAGGAAGGAGACGCGCCGGACGTTATAACTGATACGTTCCTTATATTTGGCAAGCCTTAGTTTGCTTTGATAGATGTGGGCTCGACCCATTCTTATGTTGCATGTAGAGTAGTTGAAACTCTAGGCATAGCCTCTGAACTATCTGATAGGGAGATGACTGTAGTAAGCCCGTTAGGTCAAACTGTAGTGGTGAATAAGATGTTTCGAGAAGTACCCTTAGAGATTCAAGATGCAGTATTCCCTGCCGACTTAATGGAACTACCTTTTGGAGAATTCGATCTCATACTTGGCATGGACTGGCTGGTGGAGCATCGAGCTATATTGGATTGTGCAGTTAAGCAAATGGAGTTAAGGACCCCAGAGGATGAGGAAGTAGTTATGATAGGAGAAAGAGGAAACTACCTGTCTAACGTAGTTTCTGCTTTAAAGGCTGATAAGATGGTTCGGAAAGGGTGCAAGGCATTTCTAGCCTTTGTTAATGCATTGGATAAGAAAGAAGGGGGAGTTAATGGAGTTAGAACAGTAAGAGACTTTGTGAATGTTTTTCCGGAGGAGTTACCTGGAATACCCCCGGACAGAGAGGTGGAGTTTGGAATTGACTTGCTACCAGGTACAGCTCCTGTGTCAATCGCTCCGTATAGAATGGTGCCAAAGGAGTTGGTTGAGCTCAAGGCTCAAATCCAAGAGTTACTTGAACGTGGGTTTATTAGACCCAACGTGTCTCCGTGGGGAGCACCGGTCTTGTTTGTGAAGAAGAAGGATGGAACTATGCGTATGTACATAGATTATCGTCAGTTGAATAAGCTGACCATCAAGAACAAGTACCCTTTGCCGAGGATTGACGACTTGTTCGATCAGCTTAAGGGGGCAGCGGTTTTCTCGAAGATAGATCTAAGGTCTGGATATCATCAGCTTAAAGTGAAGGAAAGGGATATTCATAAGACAGCTTTCCGGACAAGGTATGGGCATTTTGAGTTCGTGGTAATGCCGTTTGGATTAACGAACGCCCCAGATGAGTTCATGGATATGATGAACCGGGTTTTTCAACCCTATTTGGATAGGTTCGTCGTTGTGTTCATCGACGACATTCTAGTGTACTCCAAGTTTGAGGAGGAACATGATAAGCATCTGCGAGTTGTGTTGCAAGTGTTGAGGGAAAAGAAGCTCTATGCCAAATTCAGCAAGTGCAAATTTTGGCTTAAGAAAGTGGCGTTCTTAGGACATGTAGTGTCTGCAGAAGGAATAAGGGTGGATCCTAGGAAGATTGAGGCGGTGTTAGATTGGAAACCACCTAAGTCGGTGGCTGAAGTTCGTAGTTTCTTGGGATTGGCAGGTTACTACAGAAGGTTCGTAGAAGGATTCTCAACGATAGCCGCGCCTTTGACAAAGTTGTTGAGGAAGGAAGTACCTTTCGTATGGATGGATAAGCAACAGGAGAGCTTTGAGAAGCTTAAGAGGGTTTTGACTGAAGCTCCGATCTTGATTCAGTCGGAGGCAGGGAAGGATTTTGTGATGTATTGTGACGCTTCACATACCGGATTAGGATGTGTTCTGATGCAAGACGGAAAGTAGTCGCTTATGCGTCTCGGCAATTAAGGCCACATGAGGTTAACTACCTGACTCACGATTTGGAATTGGCGGCAGTGGTCTTTGCTCTTAAGGTGTGGAGGCACTATCTTTATGGAGAAAAGTCAGTGATCTACACAGACCACAAGAGTCTTAAGTATCTGTTGACTCAAAAGGAGTTGAACCTGAGGCAGCGAAGGTGGGTGGAGTTACTGAAGGACTATGACTATTCGATAGAGTATCATCCGGGCAAGGTGAATGTAGTGGTGGATGCTCTAAGTCGAAAGGTTGTGACGGATCTGAGGGCGATGTTTGCACATCTGAGCTTGTATGATGACGGAAGTCTGCTGGCAGAGCTGCAAGTTAAGCCGACGTGGTTGAATGAAGTGAAAGAGGGACAGTTGGTTGATGATGATCTAAGTGCTAAGCTACAGCAAGTACGGAATGAGGAGTTGGAAGATTATGGTATTAATGACGATGGAGTATTATGTTTCAAGGGTAAAGTCTGTATGCCGAAGAATAAGGAGTTAAGGCAGAGGATTCTTCAGGAATCGCATAGTAGCCCTTATGCTATGCACCCTGGAGGAAGTAAGTTATACAGAGATCTAAGGGAACAGTTTTGGTGGCCTGGTCTTAAGAAGGAAGTTACTGAATTCGTAGGGAAGTGCTTAACGTGTCAGCAAGTTAAGGCTGAACACCAAGTTCCGTCAGGATTACTTCAACCAATAAGGATTCCGCAGTGGAAGTGGGAGAGAATCACCATGGACTTCGTTCGTGGGCTTCCCCTTACGCCTACTAAGAAGGACTCGGTATGGGTGATAGTAGATCGGTTGACAAAGTCAGCGCATTTCATTCCAGTGCGGGTTGACTATTCTTTGCAGAAATTGGCAAGGCTGTATGTGGCAGAAATTGTAAGGTTGCATGGAGTTCCACTATCGATTATCTCGGATAGGGACCCAAGGTTTACTTCTCGGTTTTGGAAAGTGCTACATCAAGCTTTAGGTACCAGATTGGATTTCACTACGGCTTTCCATCCACAGTCGGACGGTCAGTCTAAACGAGTGATCCAAGTGTTAGAGGATATGCTGAGAGGCTGTGTAATAGACTTCAGAGGAAGTTGGGAAGAATATTTGCCTTTAGCGGAATTTGCATACAACAACAGCTATCAGGTTAGCATTCGGATGGCACCGTATGAAGCGTTGTATGGACGGAAGTGTCGCACTCCTACGTGTTGGACGGAATTGGGGGAACGTCGAGTTTTGGGTCCAGAGTTAGTGGCGGAATCTGAAGAGAAGGTTAGTGTAATTCGAGCTCGGTTAAAGGAAGCATCTAATAGACAGAAGTCGTACGCAGATCTCAAACGGAAGGAAATAGAATTTGATGTGGGAGATCAAGTGTTCCTTAAAGTGTCGCCTTGGAAGAAGGTAATGAGATTTGGTCGCAAAGGAAAGTTAAGTCCAAGGTTTATATGACCTTATCGAGTATTGAAGCGAGTTGGACCAGTGGCATACCAGTTAGAGTTGCCTTCAGAATTGAAGCAGATGCACGACGTATTCCATGTTTCCATGCTACGTCATTATCGATCGGATCCATCCCATGTAGTGCCGGTTGAAGAGGTGGAGCTAAGGCCAGATTTGTCCTACGAGGAGGAGCCGATTCAGATTTTGGAACGAGATGTGAAAGTGTTACGGAGGATGTCAGTTCCTCTAGTCAAAGTGTTATGGAGAAATCATGGAGCGGAAGAAGCTTCGTGGGAGCCAGAAGAGGCAATGCGACAGCAATACCCTCACTTATTTCAGTCAGGTAATTTCGAGGACGAAATTATTTTAAGGGGGTAGAACTGTAATATCCCGGATTCATGGCTTATGCATTATTGCTTAATTTTACGAAATAGTATGCCTATGTGTGCTGTGAATGTGTTCTATGAATTCTGTAAACCTTAGTGCGTAGACAAATGCCTTAGAAATTACTAGATTTTTAAATCTCAAAGAGGAAGCTAAGCAATGTGGTCTTAAGAAAATTTGTAAGGGAAATATGACACAAAAAATGGACTTGGTACAGTGGCTTGGATGCGCCACTTAGGGCCTTGGTAGGTGACGCCATGGGCTATGAGGAAGGGTTCAGGTTCGAGCCACAAGGGAAGCAAATAAAAGTTTTATTTTGCTGCAAGGATGGACAGAGGTGGACGGCATAGGGACACCAAGGGGGATGAGTTTTAGATGTGGATAATTTCTTTTTAATATTCGGCTAAGATAGAGGGTAATTGTAGATTTTATTAATTTATTTTGTATGGGTAAGCTAAGAGCTAAATGATGGCTTATTTTTATTAATTTTAAGTGAAGTGATAAAGAGAAAAATAAGGGATTAGATAGGGGTAAGAGTTGGCCGGCCAAGGGATTGCTTTAATGGCATTTTCGGTTTGGTGTTAGTAAGATAGGTGTGCCGAAATTGCTCCTTTTCTCATCTTTGTTTCATTTGTGCCGAAATTCCCAAAGAGAGAAGCAACTTGTGTTCTTTTTCTCTCCTTTCTTTTTGCTACTCATTGGCATAGTTGAATACCATCCTCTCATTCTCTCCTCTCACTTTGGCCGAATCCCTCTACACTCTTTTCTCTCTTCTTCTTTTCATAATCTTCCAAAAGCCGAAAACAAGTTCTTTCTAGCCATAGCCGAATCTCCTTGTGGTGTCAGGCAAAGGTGCTGTCGATTACAACATTAAGGGTAAGAGCGAAAGTTATTCAATTTCTATTCCTTCTTCTTTTAGCCGAAAGTTGAATCTAATCCCAATAACATTCTATGGCCGAAACTATGAAGGGTCATTCGGGATTTGGCCTATTTTCGATTGCTAAGGAGGAAGGTTTCGAGATTTCAAGGATTTAAGGTAAGTGAATATACTATTCGGCCAAGGGCCATTTGTTGTGGTTTAATGTTAGAACTAGATCTAACATGTGCTCTATAGGTTTCTCGACATCTTCATAACCAAGAGACCACTTTCGGGATTTAAATTGCAAGGTAAGTACATATATACAATCGGCTAAGGCTATAGTAATGTTATGAATCTATTTCGTATGTTATTCAAAAAGCCGAAAACTAACCATTTAGGTGATTTAGTGCCTAACCGATTGCAAGAAGAGGTATCACCAAGTTTTCGGGATTTGGTTAGTGGTCAAATCGACAGCAAGGTGAGAATTTAAGTTGTGATAATCTTTCGGGATTTGGTTATATAACCGAATAGGTTTTGCTAATATGCCTAGTAATGGCCAATTATAGGAACCAAGATCTAGAGCAGTAGATCAGGATTCTTCGGGATTTCAGTGAATTCGCTAAGTAAACCAGGTGTGTACCCCACACTAAATCTTAATAGACTTGCGGTTTTAATTTATTATATGTGTTAATAAGAAAGTGAAAAATATGGCTAAGGTACCATGCAATGGTACAAAGTACTCAGGTACGTTATCTTGACATTATGTTAATATGTGATATGAATAGTGAAATGTGGCACATGTGTAAATAATGATAAGAATGTGAAATAAAGCCTATGGCATGAGATTGCATGATATGTATGATATATAGGGCATATGGGTGTTATATTAAGGGGAAGTGATCTGGTGGTTATTACCCCAAATATCTGAATGTGGTGACTTCTGTCACGTAATCTGAATGTGGTGACTTATGTCACGAATAATTATCTGGTGGCTATGCCACAATGTATAAGGGCGATGAGCACGTCGACTGCAGCGACTGCCTTCGATGGTGTGTAGCGGATGGAGGGTCGACTTAGTAGTCCCCACGGTGTGATGGTTGATACGGGTGATGTGTAGCGGATGGTATCTAGGTTTGGGTTCGGGATTGCATCATTAAATTTATTTGCTATGTGTTTATGTATGATATGTTATGCCTGAATCGTTGGGACTTAGTGTTGGTTGTACACATTGAGTCTGTTTGACTCACCCCGTTGTGGGATATTTTTCAGGTGACGCTCAGTAATGGACCGGGTCGGCAGGAGCTTAGGGGTGGCCATGTTCAACTCAGACTTTATTTTGATTTTGGGACTTTTTATTTCTAAGTATTTTGGATTTATTCGGGTTTTGTTTTGATGTAATAAGGCCGCTAGTATGAACTGCTTATGCATGCACTATAACTACTTTATTACGATACGAAAGTTTATCAAATTAAAGTTTAAGTAACTTTTCTTAAAAATAAAAGACAATTATTTTGTCACCTAAATACAAATGATTTTCAATTTAAATAGTAAACTCTAAAAACTCGATTTTTATCGGTAACTAATAGTTTTGTAATATAACACTGAAGTTTAACAAAACGAATTTTTGAAAATAACGATGTTTTCAACTTGAACTCAAATCAAAGGTTTCCAAAGAATAAACGAATTTGAACCGTGTTACTCGAGGAACATACCAGATCTGGTCGAGGCTCGTGGGCCGGGTTTGGGGTGTTTCAATGATGGCTAGAGTAGTTTTGTATAGCCACATCGAACCCATCTTTCCAAAGCATTGCTAAACCCCTACTTCTCCCATCCGAGTTTACTGCCAAGCACCCATCCATCCTACACAAGTTACAAGCACGAGAAAACTTATTAGATTGCATCTTTGCTTCGCATAAGAAGATAACATCTGGGTCAGTAGTAACAAGAAGTTGCTTAAGTTCCCGAACTGTCGCAGACAGTTCCAACAAAGGAGTTTCATTGCTCTTGGTAGGGCTGGTCACCAGCCACCGCCTTGCAAGGTGAAAGCTTCTCTGCAAGTCTTTTTCGAACTAATCTAGTAAGACTCTTGTCATTGTTCTCTCCATTGCCTCTTTTAATTCTTTTCTGTTTGCATTTCAATTTTCTGCCTCCATCACGAGTTAGTTTTATCGATCATTTTTCCATAGGGGAGCAAGACTCAAATTCCTCTTCCCCATCTCTAGTTTTTTCTTCTTTTTCATTAAGCCTTGTAAGATCATTATCTTTTCCACTCATTTCCTTAGTGTCGTTCATCTCTACACTATAATTTGTCTTCTTTTTTCCAATATTTCAATGCCATTCCTCTAGTTTCCTCTAGCTTGGGTTGTTTCTCCTAGCTGAACTCTGAGCCAACTCCCATATTAGAAAATAAAGTTGCCCATTTCAAGATGTTTTTCTTTTCTAGAACATTTTTGTATCGTATGTCCAATAAGCCCACAAATATAGTAGTAAGCAGGCAACCTTTCATACTTAATTGTGCACACAGTTCCGACTCCATCGCTTCCTACAAGATGAACCACCCTTTGAATTAGTTTGAACACATCAATTTTGATCCTAATTCTAATATATTATGTCCACCCTCGTTTCTATCACGCTAGTCGATAGCCGTCACCTCCCCTATCGCCTCACCCATGTCAACAACCACCTGCCTATCCATTTGCTCAAGGAGTATATTGCAGAACCCATGTTCATGTTGTTACGAATATTTTCACGGCAACTTGGTAATTTGTTAACTACTGCACATACATATTTACTAAATTAACCAATCTCTTGAACATTTCTCAATGCCAATTCAAACAATTAATCAATCTTTATAAGCATATATAAGATTAAGTGAGGTAACAATATATTTCTATATTGTAATAGTTTAATCACAATAATCTTGTAAGTTATGCAAGGCTAATGTATCGTTTAATACCGTCGCTAATTTAACCTTTAGCTACATCAGAAGATTAAACATGCACCAATTAAATATTGTGTCAATTAATTACAATTTCAATTTGTTTAATAATTAATTCATTCATTACCTTACATTTTATAATGCAAGTATAACATAAGCATGATTTTATTTAATTGAACAACTTACCAAGACCTATAACAACACAAACATGATTTTAATAATTTAAGTGGACAGAATGCAATCAATTCAACACGAATTAAATTTAAGTCATTTTAATTAGAAGAAGAACAACAACACAACAATTATTCATATTCATAATCACAACATAAACAAGAAAATTAAAGAGAAGGGAACTAGGAAACAAATCTAGTGTTTCTCTGAAGCTAGACTAGTGCACTCCTCTTATTCTCTACTTGTTATGTTGAATCGAGGCCTCTACAAACAATTGAATGCTTCTATTCCAAGGTGGAAGAAGGCTACTTTCAAGAGGGAAATCGGCAAGGGAATGAACAAGAACAGGGGGGAAACAAATGAGAGAAAGTGAGTGAAAGAGAGAGATGTGTGGGAATGAATGGTGTGTTGAATGAAGTAGCAAAGAGGGGTATTTATAGGTGGGAGTGGCTACTAAAAATAGCAAATAATTAGCAGCCATGAACTTTCCCTTGGCCGGCCAACAAAAGAGCAAGTTTGAATAATTCAAACTTCGCTAAATTTAGCTTGAGGCAAATATTCAAATGCACAAAAAGTGGAGGGGTTTAAATGGAGTTTAAGAAAACTTTGAGGGCTATTTTTCAAGTAATTAAATAAGCTACATAAGCTGATTGGGTCAACTTATTGGGATGGTTTTGGGCTACCAATTTGCTTGTTGGATCAGTCTTCAATGCTTAGCACACTGGGCCACTTTCTCCTTCAGACTTTATATTAATTTTTAACCCAATGTAAGTTGGATAAAAATTAAATATAAAGTATATAAAATTATCATCATTTGGATCATCCTTGGCTGAAAAAATATTCAGCCTTGCTATTGTTCACTTGATGCAAAAATTTCTCTCACGGTTCAAGCCTTTCGAGGTGTTTGCCAAGTCAATTTTCACTTTTGTGCAAAACTGTCGAAAATAAGCTAAATTTGTGAAAATTTATTATAAAAATAATTAAAATTCAATATGTTAATAATTTAAGTGCAAATTAATTATTTTATAATTAAAGTATGAATTTTGACAAAATTTACTACGAAACTACATGAACTAGAGCTCAAAAGGTGCTGAAAAACTCTATATATTTTTGTGTTTCCACCCACCACCCACGGCGAGTCTAATTTTTGTCCCCACCCCCACCCCACCACCCGTGAAACCTATACCAATCCCCGCCCAATTAGGTGCCAAGTGAGGCGAGTCCCCGCAAAACCCGCCCCATTAACGCCACTACTAACTAACATGCCTTTTATTTTCATAATTAACAAATGGTTAAATTCTAATTTTGGTCCTTTTAATTTTTAGATTATATTTATAGGTCAAATTTCAATTTAGATCTCTATACAATACTTAAATTTGAGATTTGGTTTTTCTACTTTAATACTACTATATATAATATGGCCTTCCTTTTGTGATACATGTGCATTGGTTTTTCCTTAATATAATGATTAAATTTCAATTTCAGTCCCTTTATTTTTTTTTTAGAATATATAAAAAGATCATATTTTAATTTAGATCCATATTGTACGTTCAGACTTGAGATTTAATCTTTATACTTTATATTTTACATAATGTTGTACCTCAACATTTATAATGTCACTAGTTAGTCTAAATATTTAATTCTAATTAGAATGCTAAAGTAAATTTTAAGAACTGTTAAATCTATTAAATTCCTTTTAAAATTTAGGACCATTACAATGACAATTTTTTGGTCACATGACTACCAAGTAAAATTTGTTTTTTAATATTAGAATGTTAAGACAATGAATTTTAACAAAAAAATTGTAATGATGTTAACAACTAAACATAAATTTTTAAATTCAAAAAATAGATAAAATAAAGTTTTGAAAATAAAAGTATGAGAAGTAATATAAAGAGTACAAAAACTTTGAGCATATTATATCCTATAACTTTTAACTCTAGACTTTGGCCCAAAATATTAACCCAATGCAAAGTGTGGGTTGGAAGCCATACTAGTAACAATATACAAAAGTAAGGCTTAATCATTCGTTGACACGTTGGTTCACCAATACATTGGTATTTTTTGTAGGCATAATAACAAATTTATCCCTCATTATTTACCTCTTTTGCCAAATTGGCTCTTATTATTTTTTGAGCTAAATTTGACCAATAACCTCACAAAAAGAGTCAAATTGAGTTTTTTTTTAATGAAAATACTGACTAAAACATTAATTTTTAATGATGTTGGTGTGACAACCCGCATAACAATTCACATTACTTCATGTTGAAATGACACTATTTATATTATATGACATGTCAACAAATAATTTAAAAATTATAAAAAATATTCAAAAGTAAAAATTCAAAATTCAATAAAAATTCATATAAAACATGAAGTACATGTGAATTTCCAAGCAAGCGGCTATGTTTAAAAAATTAATATTTTAGTCATTATTTCCATTAAAAAATTAATTCAATTTTTTTTGAAAGGTTGATGGTCAAATTAACTTTTTTTAATAGGTTGAGGGCCAATTATAGCTAAAAATAATAATAAAGGTCAAATTGACAAAAGATATAAATATTAAGGTCTAAATTTGTCATTATGCTTTTTTTAACATTATAAAAAATAGTTAAATTTCAATTTTGGCCCCTCTATTATGCCTAGATTTGAGATTTAATCCTTATACTTTAATTTCTAACTTAATTTGGTCACTATATTTTTATATTGTTATTAGTTAGTCCAAATAATTAATATCGTTAACTTTTCGATTAAAATATTATGTGGTTGTCGATTGAGTCTTAGCTCGATTGGCATGAGCATTGTTGCCAATGCAAGAGGACGTGGGTTTGAGTACGCTAAAGCGCATTATTCTTCTATTTATGGGTTGGGGAGAGGCTATAGATAGTTCTAAGCATTGTGTCAAAAAAAGAAAACAGATATAATTTGAATGTACTAAGGGTCTTAGCTACTGTCATGCGACTTCTCATTTCTTTTAGGTTTACCTTGCTCTTTTTTTTTCTTTTTTTTTGTTTTTTTTCTTCTTTTTTTTTTCACATAAGATAATGGTCAAATTTTAGCTTTGGCCCATATATTAAGCTAAAACTTTATATTTAATCTATATACTTTAATTTCCAACAAAATTTGGTCCCTTTACTCTTACAATATCATTGGTTAGTCTAAATAGTCAATATTTAAATATTTCAATTAAAATACTGACGTTAATTTTTCTTAACACTATTCGAACGAAAATTATTTTATCATGATGATTTTCAATGGGCATTTGTTTTCAATATTTTGTTACTTGACTATTAGGTGACTTTTTAAAAATTTCAAAATGTCATACCGGAAAATTTAATAAAATAATATTAACAATGGTAATAACTAAACTTAAATTTTTAAATTCAAAAAATAGATAAGCTAAATGCCTAAAAATTTAGGGTTGTAATTTTCTAATATACAAAATGTATAAAAACTTAAATCCTATTTTATTTTGTATTCTATAGCTTAACCCAAAAAACAATTAACCCATCCATACTACTAGTAGTAATAATAATAAAGCTATCATTCATAAACCTTTTTCACCAAAAGGTAAGCCAAGTTACTACTCAATACAAAGGGTTATGGATTTCCCATTTCTTTCTCCGAAGAATCAATCTTTATTCTATAAAAGCATAAAACCTTCCGAATAAAAAAGACCATTACTTTCTCAAAAGAAACCCAATTTATTTTTTACAGAACAATATCAATTAAGTCAAAGTTGCCATTAAACTACAAGCCAAAAATAGTTAACAGTCTCGCATTAGAAAGTTGTTTGAACCAAGTATAGCTTTTTACCCCAAAAAAAAAACCAAGCATAACTTAAAACTTTTACCCCTCCCCCCCCCAAAAAAAAAAAAAAATCAGTTTGCCATTTTTATATAATTAAAGCTGAAAGTGGAACAAATGGTTAGGTCAAGTTGGACGACAACCCAGACACATGCCAATATCTCCGAATCTTAAAGTTTTAACAGTTTATAACTCAAAACATTAAGCTGAATTTGGTACATCTGCTCTATATGGTTGGACCATCAATAACTATAAAAGATAGTTACAACCCATACGTTATGTTTTATATGTTTGTTTTCCTGTAAAAGTTCATAATTTATAAAGAAGTTATATTTAATGCATTGTAAGTGAATTAGATTTTAACATATCATTCATTGTAAACTAAATAACTTTTATTTATTTTTAGAAAAAGTTTTAATGCTTTACAAAAAAAAAAGTTTTAATGACGCATTATTATACAGTGTAGACAATATAAAACTCATTTATAGATAAGAATGTCATGTTTTAATATAAAAATCCCCATGTGGGTGGATGAAAATTTTTACTTGAAATTTGTCTTAAGCAAATATGAAAAGAAAGAATTAATATTCAATAAATTGATAGTGTATAACTCTAATACATTTAGTTAACTATTATGTGACATTATATTAATGAAGTAAATAAAATTTTAATGTTAACATACATCCATCCTTCTGATAAGTTTTTATTGTACAAAAAAACTATATTGTAAATAAAAACTTTTAATGGAGTAAATAAAATTTTTAGAATATCCTAAAAATAAATATCATAATTTTATTTAGGACTAATAAAAAAATTTTAAATTGTTAATATGAAATGCCACTTTTTACTATGATACTATATTGATTTTTCTTTTTATCAATACAATAGTTATCTAGGTATTTAGTAAAAATTCTAACTATTTCTCCACCCAATTGTTGACATTATCTAAAGTTATATATTATCAATTTATTAAATACTAACTCTATAAAATTTATATAAATCGTTTTAGAAAAAAAAAAGGAAAAATTTGGATATTGTGATCGAGAAAAGTAAATAATAAAAGAAGTTTTTTACCTTGTGTTGAGTGCACCTAGTTGTCTTATTTCTTTTATGGTGAAATTTTGTTCTGTTTTTGTTTTTTGTTTTTTGTTTTTTTTTTGTTATGTTTTCTATACGTGTTTTATTGGGACATTGACGTCAACCTTATTTTGATTTTTTTTTATTAGTAAGATTTATCCGCTTAGAAAAAGTGACGGCAAATACTGGAGGGTATTAGGAAAGAAAAAGAAAAAACCAAATTGTTTGTAAGCCTTCTCTGTTTGAGATTAATAAATTGAATATGAAATCAAAGGGGACTTTTAGTTTGAGTTCATTTATTGTATTAAAATATTATGAAGTGAGAAAGTGAAACATCAGAGGGAAAGGAATATCCACATCAATCGGAGGGTCGAGATCGAAAAATAAAGCGACAGTAATGCATCCTGATGTGAGCCACAGGTTGATTGAAAACGATGCTAAGTCCAATCAATCTACTGCGCACCAATGGCCCTTACCTGGCTTAGATACCGCCCATACGCTCACCCAAGTTTTTTTTTTATTATTATTATATACAAAACAAACAAATGGGTAATTTTACAGGCTCAAGCAACTTAAATCGGACATAATAATTAGGTAACTGATTTTGAGAGCCTTCAATGCCACGTCCCTCTCTTTATCTATTTCATCCTTTGTCATTAAGTTACATTCTAATTAATGATATTTTCTATTAGACACGAGGTTAAAAAATAAGGGGAAAAAACATAGCCCTACACAGCAAGTACATTACGTGCAAACATGGAATACGTGAAGATTCGGATTTTTAGGGTTAGGGTTTGGTTTTGTAGTGTCAAATACAGACCATATATGTATGGACAAAGACTTTAATTTTACATTCAACTTTATATTATAAAATTAATTTGTTTTTTAAAATTTATATAAAAATATATTTTATAATATTGGTTAAAAGTTTAATAATATTGTTTAGCTACTTCAATAACTATAGCTTTTTTTTTTTTTTTTGGATGGTTGCAGAGTATAGCTAAGGTGTTGTTCAACTGATCTTTCTCCTCTTTGTTTCTGCTTTTCTTTTCTTTTCTTTTACGATATTATTTGAAATAATTAAAGTCTGAGAAGATAACAATGATAGAAAAGCTGCGAATATATATATCGTTATCAGATAAAGTAGAAGATAACAGGAAAATATCATTATTTTCCACATACATTTCAACAAGAGGAAGACTGTAAGATTCTCTGAAGTTCCTCTGAATCAATTACATAATATTAAACCCAGATTATGAATTGTTTTTTATTTCTTTTTTGGATTTAATCAATGACTAGGTCAAAGGATGTGGCTAGGGAATTTTAATATATATATTTTTCTAATGTTCATTTATTGTTTTTCTTATACCAAATAATCTGTGAAGAAATGGATATAAACAGCGCACTTGCACCTTCTTTTCTTTCTGATCATTAAACCTAAGTTACCTAACCAATTTAAACATAAGAAAATACAGGCAGGGGGTTTTTCTTATGGGCTTTGAAAAGCAATGGTAGTGATGGTTGATATCTTATATATACCATTCAACAACCATCTTCACAAATTTGTTTGCCTGCGCACCTCATTACTCCCCAACACCAAAGATTAAAAAGAAAATCTTACCAAAAAAAAAAAATGAATAGTATATAATATGTATTCTTTAAAAAAGATTTCCTCCCTACAGTACGTCTTTTTTCTTACTTTCACACTATGAGGACCGAAACCATAACTTTCTTTTACTTTGACCGGTGGCTTATTATCAAAGCCGTTGGTTTTTCTTTTATATATGAAAAAAGAATTTGATTAACGGAGGATGGTGCGTGGTTGTAGAGTATAATTAAAATAATTATATATATATATAAAGAGACATGATAATTTTAACTTGTAAAGTTAAAAATAAAAAAGACACCAAGTAGCAAATAAATAAAAAGGGTAGCGAACCAACTTCTTTTTCTGTCCCTTAATTTCTTTTAAACAGACAATACGTTTTAGTATCTTACCCCCCCCCCCCCCCTTCAAAAAATTGAAAGGAACCCTAGCTCTTTTCTTCTTAACCTGCAAGGCTAAAGCGCAAAAGGGGGGGGGGGGGATATTAATAAAAAAGGGGCCTTTCCCTCTTCAAAGAAAGTTTACTTCCGTTTTACCTATCTTCTGCAAACCATTTAGTTTAATTGATGATTCTCTTGAAACTTTGTCAATTCCTTAGTTTGATTTACTACATACCTTTTTGGTGGAAGAGAAAGTAAAAAAGCAAGCCAAAGTACTGTCTTGTTTTTCAGATCAGAGCTTTAAAGACAACATGGGTACTTTCTGATAACTCTTCTTCCAGAAGATCTTCCTCTTTCTTCTCTCTTTTCTTTTCTTTTCTTTTTATATTGCTTTCATGCTTTTTTTTGTAGCTTCCTTCTTAAATGAGTCTGAGTAGTGAAGTAAGCAAAAAATCTCCTCTCTGAAAGAAAAAAAGAAGAAAAAACTCCATATCTGGTCTGTCTTTTGTCTCATGGATTCTGGTAACAGTGGTAGTGTGCAATCTCCGAGTGGTGGCAGTGAAGAGTTTAATTCAGGCGCTAACTCAATCTCAGCTTTCTTTAACAATAACCCATCGAGCCATATTGGTCATGCTCCCTTGGGTAACCAACAATCGCCGCCGCTTCTGCAACAGCAACACCAAAGTCCTTCTTCCTCATCTGTGTTGTTTGGCCCTTTATCGAACTACTTCGATCATCCCTTATCAAGTGTAACAAACCCAAATTCACAACTCAATCTTGATGTGGTTTGGTCCAGAAATCTAAGATCTGAGCCCAACTGCAATGATCTTGTTGGTGGCTTTATGGCCTCATCATCGCCACCACCAACCCAACAGTTGTTCACCAACCAGCAAGCACAAAGCAGAGCCACTTTTCCTTCTATGCAGATTCCTCAAGGACCTGAAAGTGGTACAAAAGGTTCAGGCACAAGTGGCCAACCCAACAATAACAATATGGTGCGTAACTCAAAGAAGAGATCCAGAGCTTCCCGGCGTGCACCAACCACTGTTTTGACCACAGACACCACCAATTTCCGAGCCATGGTTCAGGAGTTTACTGGGATCCCTGCACCACCCTTCACCTCCTCACCTTTCCCGAGAACCAGGCTTGATTTGTTTGGTACAACTTCATCTCCTAATTATCTTTTAAGACCATTTGCTCAGAAACTTAATTATCCTCCTCCCTTACTTACTAGCTCTTCCATGGTTGATGCTATAGCTTCTTCACCTAGCACTAATTCTACTTCTAGTACAACTTCCATTAACTACCAACTGCCATCTGAGTTAGGCCTTTTAAAACAGCCTCAAAATCCACTCAACATCAACATGCAACAAAACCCAATTCTAAACTTCGTATCACTCCTTCAAGCCCCTCCCAAATACCCACTTTCCAATTCAACAGATTTTCCATCAAATGTCTCTCCTCTCAAAATGGGCGCTTTTGAAGGGTTTGGTTTGAGCCAGGGGCATGTCAATCCCAACCTCAGCGGCGTTCAAAACATGGTATCATCATCAGATGGATCATTGCCAAGAAATGAAAATAGAGCTAATCCTCCAAGCTGGGGAGAAGCAGCAGGGTCCCGTGAACATGATCAAAGTCTCCTAAGGTCCATCAATGGCAGGTACAACAACAGTAACACGCCAGGACTTACGAATGGGAAAGTAAACAATATGTCGGTGTCTTCATCGGATTTTCATGTCGATAAAGGGCCAGAAAATGTACCTACAAGAAGTGAAGGTATGGTGGAATCATGGATATGTTCATCTGATTAGGATTTATCTAAAATATTATCAACAAAATGATAAACTTTCCACAAAGAATATCAAGGAAATGATGGTGAATATATCACATGATGCATGAAAAAGATGGAATCTTTCTTGTTCTCATATTAACCATGATTTTCAACATATATGTGAATCAAAACACTGTTTTTTTATCCCTTATTTAAACCCCTCCTTTTGATTTAATTATATGTAAATGATACTAGCATTCGGATACCACATTTTATCATAGTATTATTACGTTCATCTTACATAGACGATCATGGCCTTTTCCAACTTTGTCGTATCAATAGTACAAAAACAAATGGTAGTAGTTAAAATATTCAGTATTCTTTTCTTTTATCTTTGGAGAAATTTCTATTTTGTTTCTTTTCCTTCTTTTTTTTTTTTAATTTCCCTCTTTTGGGTTTTGATTGTAGTGCAAGAATATTAAAGTAAAATCATCAGATAAGGGAAACCATGAAAATCTGTGTTTTACGTGTATTTTCATTGTGAAAATTTAATGCTAACAATTTGAAAAAAAAAAACCTAATAATTTACTGTTAAAATGCAAATGGCCTGGAGCTGTCTGGTTCTTTGTTTCATTATTTAGCTGATTTTTTATTAAAACATGTCTTTTATTTATTTATATTTAATATTGTTTAAGAATAATATATATGATGCCTAAGATCTATTTCCTGTGGGAAGTTGTGCTTTAATATAGTTCTATATTTTCTTTATATCATTTGATGTTTGATTATTTTTTACTCTTTTGCAATGTAGATAGAAAGATGCCCATAATTTTCTAAAACCATATAATAAAATTTCCCAGAATTAAAGAAATGATTAATTTTGCATAAAATAGTTTAGGAACTATTTGGAATTCCAATTATTTAAGCCCAAATCTTTCGGCTTTGGCTCATTTCACTCGTATAATCATATGGTTGTACATTTTGGACAAAATACCATTTTTAATGGATTTTGAGGTACAACCAGAATTTGCTTACTGCCATTTTGTCATAGGCTATTGACATTATGGGGACAACTTACTGTTGGAATCTAATATCTCATTTCAATAATACTCAACAATAAATTAATAATCACTATTAATTATTAAATATTTATAGTTTTCATATGAGTTCTTGTATTAAAATTAAGGTGTCAATACAGTATCAGTGGCTATTGATACTAGTAAGTATTGATATTGATTTATTTTGGTATATTATTTCGAATTATCCTTATTTTTTAAAAAATATTTGATATATGTACATAAAAAAATATTTATAAATATCAAATAATGAAATTAAATAAATCTTACATATAAAATACTCATCAAGAATAAAGATTTGGTTATAAAATATTTTTAATAAGCTTTATAAATATAATTCATAATTAAGCAAACTCAAAATAAACAAATAAAAAATATTCCATAAATTAAACAAAAATCATCTCATATTATGTATGTAATAATTCATAATTCAACTAATCCATAATAAATAATAAAATTTAAATTCAAAATATATTTTAAAATTATTTTTTGGTATAAATAAATAATAAAAATTTAAATTTAAAATATATTTTAAAATTAATCTATATTTCAATTAATACGAAGGAAATCAACTAATACAACCAATACCAACTAAGGCTTCGTTTGTTTCACTGAAAATGACTTCCAGAAAATGATTTCTGAAAAATGATTTACTTTTCTGGAAAAACTAATATTTTTTGGTGTTTGGAGGAATCTATGTAAAATATTTTCTGTTGTTTAGTAGATTTTTTAAAAATATTTCATAAAAGTTGTTTTCAATTAAACAAACATAAATTTGAGGTGTTCTTATTTTTTTCATTGTTTAATTGAATTTATTTTTATCTATAAATTTATATTTTACATTTTTTTGCATATATTAAAAATATTATGTTAAATTCAGATTCATTATAACGTCATTTTTTAATTACATGACTACTAAGTGAGTATTTTTTATTTAAAAATGTGACATCAAAAAAATTGACAAAAAAAATTAACGATGTCAACAATTGGACTTGATTTTCAAATTTGAAAAGTAAAGAGACTAAATTCTTGAAAATAAAAGTATAAAGACTAAATTACAAATATGTGAAGTGTACATGGACTTATGACATATTTTAACCTTTATACTACAAAACATTTATTATTAATATATTTATAATTGTAATAAATATTTATTATTAAAATATTAATATTGAAAATTTTCAATAATAAGTGAATAATATTATTTAAAAATTATTATTTTTAAAATTTATTATTAAAATAAAATTGAAATATTAAATAATTTATTAAAATAATAAATTATATTTATTATATTAATAATTTATCATATGACTGAATATAAATAATTAAATATGTATGTTTTATAATATTGAAAAATATAATATTTTAAATATTTTTAAAAATAAAAATAAAATTTATTATTAATATAATAATATTAAGCTTGATTATAAGAATAAAATTATCTATAGATCAGCTCTTTTCCTTAAAATGATTTACGCTTTTCAAAATGTTAAGTCATTTTATAGGAAAAAGGGCTTATTTTATTTTGACCTGTAAGTCATTTTCCGTTGATCAAACTATTTTCTATGAAACAAACATATGAAAATGCAGAAAATATTTTCCGTAAAACATTTTACATGTAAACAAATGTACCCTAAAATTAACTTCAGAACTGAACCTAAAATTTATTATTTTAACTTACTATCCAAACGAAACATTTCGGTTAAAAAGTTCATATCAACTACCATTATCAAAACGATGATATTAGTAAATATATAACTTACCAATTTATAGAAAACACAAACAAATTCATATAATACTGTTAAAAAGTTCACTTAATAATTTTTTGTCTTTATCTACCTTAAAAAAATTAACATACTGACTAACGTTTTCAGATTGTTACCAAAAATTTACTCCACCATTTTCCACAGGTAACATGTGTTTAATGTGGCATGTTAAATATACCATTTGTTTAAGAAATTATTTCATTTCTTTTTAAATATTTTTTTAAGATTTCATTTCCTTTTTAGTATTAAATTATTTCTTTTTTATATATTAAATATGTCATGCCTTTAAAAATTTTATTTCTTTTATAAAATAAAGAGAGATAGAGAGAGTAAAGAACAAAGAAAATATGGGAAGCAATAAAGAATGTATTTTATTGATCAATAGAATGATTACAATGCTTTTTTAAAGTCTCTATTTATATGCATAAGAAATATAAATGAAGTAGAGATCTAATTCTAATAACTATTAGAATTTAAAGTACATCAAAACTTGTCTTGATCTTGATGGACATCCACTTAATAATATATTCATAACACTCCCCTTTGGATGTCCATTGGTAGATAATGTGCCTCATTAAAACCTTATTAGGAAAAACCCCGCGGGATAAAAAACCTAATGAAGGAAAAAGAGTACACAATATTCTATTGGAAAACCTAATGGGACAAAACCTTGGTTAAAGGAAAAGAGTATAACTTGTTTTTAGACTCCCCCTAATGGCAACATTAGATTACATCTTTGAGTTAACGCATTTCAATCTTGTGTAGTAGTCTTTCAAATGTTGAAGTTGGCAATGCCTTAGTAAAAAGATTTTCTAAATTATCATTAGAATGAATTTGTTAAACATTTATATCATCTCTTAAATAATTTTTCACCAGTGAAATATGTTTCGTTCTGCCACCTTTGATGTAACCACCCTTCAATTGAGCTATACATGATGTGTTATCTTCCTATAAGGTAGTTAAAATCTTTTCCTGTGAAGGCAAATTACATATCTTCTGGATATGTTAGGTCAGTAACCTTAGCCAAACACACTCCCGACTTACCTTATGCATTGCAATTATTTCTGCATGATTTGAAGAAGCGATAGCTAATGTTTGCTTTGTTGAACGCCATGATATGGCAGTACCCCCACATGTAAATAAATATCCTGTTTGAGATCGACCTTTATGTGGATCCGATAAGTATCCAGCATCAGCATTATAATAGGCCAATTTAGCCCGGACCCATACAAAAAATAATAAACCCAAAATAATAAAACAAAGTCCAAGTCCAGTCCAAAATATATCATTTGGCCCGATCGGAATGGCCCATTACTTGAAAAGATTGAAGGTCCATCTACAAGCTTGACGTATATGGAAACATAATCTTCAAGGATATGCAATCTTAGATATGATATGCAAATCTTATATATGATATGCAATCCTAGAAGATATGATATGCAATCTTAGAAGATATGATTTTGTAATCTTAGAGATTTAATTTGTAGATACCTTTTAATCTTAGTTGTTGATGTAATTGATCTATACCGTTGGATTTGGGGAGGCTCAACTATAAATAGAGGCCTCTCGCTTCATTATAGAGGACTGGAATTTGGAGTAATAAAAATTCTTAAGAGCATTCACTCAAATTTCTCTCTTTTGCGTTATTATTTTCTGTGGCTTGTTCTTATTTTGTTCTTCGCTCATCTTCATTTCTTTTTGAGTTGCTTCCGTTCAAGTTAGATTTTGGTGGAGTAATTTCGTTGAATCCTTATATTGCGAGAGTTAGGTTGACTTATGCGTTTTTTTTTAACTTTTTTTATCCATTTAATTGCTTAATCATTATTTATTCATTTATTTTAATTATATTAAACTTGTTTTTCTTTTTTACTTCATTATTTACGTTAAATTGTTTTATCATATATATTATTATTTTTATTTGTTATATATTATCTATATATTATATGTTATTTAACTTTAACCATATTGTGTATTATTTGTTATATATTATCTATATATTATATATTATTTAACTTTTTGTAATAACTTAATGTTACTTTGTTCAAATCTTTGTTTAAAATATCTATCTCCTTTAATTACCACATTTTATCCAAAAGTTTTTCTTAAATAAGGCAATGTTTTGTGTTTAGAAATTCGGGAAATAGTGCCCTAACGTGTTGGGTTTCGATTTTCCGTTTGACTAAATAACTAAATATCCTTTTAATGAATTTTGTAAATCATGAGATGATTTTGGTTACGAGGGTTTAAAACATCATGTCCTAACGTGCTGGATGTGATGTTTGTATGCTTCGGAACAAAAGAATCTCAAGTTCCAACTCAAATTGTTCAAGTTTTTAAAGAAATCATGTTTTCAAATCTTTTCGAATTTTAGACATTAGGACAATAACTAATCAATCTGGTACCAATTTTGGGCGTTACGAGGGTGCTAATCCTTCCTCGTATGTAACCGACTCCCGAACCCTTTTTTCTTGAATTTCGTAGGCCAAAATCAATGTTTTGAAATAAAACGTTTTATAAGGTGATCCGATCACACCTAAGGAAAAAGGGATTGGTGGCGACTCCATTTTTGTTTTAAAGTCGATCCCCGTTTTTTTAAATATAAAAATGGTTTCGACAGCTTGGCGACTTCTCTGGGGACAATAAGAAAGTCAATCCGTAAAATTGATTATTTTCTATCCTGTCAAAAATTTGAAAATTCGATTTGAAAATTCGATTTGAAAATTACGATCCTTTTGTTTCATTTGTTTGTGTCATTACATATGATTGTTATTTTCTTGCGCACATTGCATTGCATGACCTTTGTGGTCGTACCTTTAAGTGGGAGTGAGAAACTATGCCTTCCTCAGGTTTTCACCTCCGCATGGGCTAGTGGATTGCTTCCGGGATACATCAGTACCTATGTCTTCGTGAGGTTTTCACTCCCGCATGGTCCTAGGGAAATGTATTCCCCTGAACTGAACTCGATCTGTATGAGCCTATAATGGGTGAAGATTGAGGAATCTGCTGGTTCAGGTACCTTTTCTTTAGAACTAAACCGCATATAGTGAACCCTAATAGCCCACCTTATGTAGAACTATGCTGAACTTTAGCAGTTATCCATATAGGTGTTTGATGTTTTCTCACTTACTTTGAATTTTATTCTTTGTATATGATACTAACTTGTTCTCTTTTGTTTTGATTGCATTGCATTTACATCATAGAAAAGAGGTGTTGATTCAAATTCGATTGCTAAATAGAAGAGTTTGTCATGAGAAAATGGATTTCTTGATAAAGTGGATTATAATACGGTCGTCCGAATATGGTCCAAGTAAACACAACAAGAGAAGACTGATAGTTCGTGAAGGAATACAAGACTTTACTGTCCAAGGATTCAAGCTGACAAAGACTATTCGAGAATCACACGTCTTGGCTTTCTTGGAGAGGCTAATGAGCATTGTGGAAATAAGTGAGCAGTGAGTCGCGGCCTAGATCAAGTAAAAAGAGCTAGTAGAGACATTTATTAAAAAGTTCGCGAGATTGGACCTTAATATCCAGATAAGAAGAAATGGATCAATGTCTTCGCTTGGAATATGAGGGAAAGGCCGTATAAATATCCGTTTTATGTAAAGGAATTTATTTTCTAGAAAAGTTATTCTAATGGAATTGAATTCAGAATCAACGCCTCTCTTTCTTTTTGCATTCATTTCATGCATTTGCATTACATCGCATTATATGCATTAAAATCCATAGAATGACCCTAATTAGTTGAAGTTATTTCAGAAAAAGAGAGAAAGTTAATCTGAAAACTAAACATCGTTACGGTACTTGCGCTAAGACAAAAAAATATGGATCAAAGACTCGAACAGTTCCAGAGAGACATGCAAGACCAGCTGCAAGAGCAGTTGGTAAAGATCCAACAAGATATGAGGGAACAAATGATGGAAGCCCAAAGGAATATGGTGGCTCAAATGACTCAGCTACTGAATGGGGCAATAGACAAGGGAAAAGGCCCCATGACTAATGTTGGAGAAGATAATGATAATTATCCTCCGGGTTTTACCCCACCGCATGCACAAACACGACCTGAAGCATATCCTCGAGGGCCATCTGTTGCAATTAGGCCTAAACAAGGTCAAGCTGATACTGGGGTGCCCATGAATTTCTAAGTTGGCTCAGGATCTAACCTAGGAGATAACCCTGCTAATCCTGTTATCCCTGATTTAAATATAGCAGAGAGGGAAGGGACGAGAATTGAATTACCAAGGCAGTTAGAGGACCATTGTAGATGGTTAGAAGAAAAGTTCAAGGCCTTGGAAAACGCTGATAATCACCATGGAATTGATGCTAAAGGCTTGAGCTTGGTTCCAGATTTGGTGCTTCCTCACAAGTTCAAAATGCTAGAATTTGAGAAGTACAATGGGACTAGCTGTCCTGAAGCTCATATTACCATGTTCTGTAGACGAATGATTGGGTATGTTAATAACAATCAACTGTTGATCCATTGTTTCCAAGATAGCTTGGTGGGGGCAGCGTCCAGGTGGTACAACCAATTGAGCCGTGCAAGGATTAATTTCTAGAGAGACCTAGCACAAACATTTATGAAACAATACAATCATGTGACAGACATGATGCTTGACAGAATCACTTTGCAAAACATGGAGAAGAAACCAAATGAAGCTTCAGGCAGTATGCCATGCAAGTTCAACCATCGCTCCTAGAAAAGGAAACTACAATGCTTTTTATCAATACTTTAAAGGCCCCATTCATTACTCATATGATAGGAAATACCACAAGGAGATTTGCAGATATAGTAATGGCGGGAGAAATGATTAAAAATGCCATAAGGGGTGGCAAGATAGAAACAGGGGAAAACGCCAAAGATCAGCCCCAAGAAACAAGGAAAATGAAGTGAGTATCCTAAGCATGCATCCCAAATCAGTTACTGTAGGCCGGCCAAGGGCTGTAACCACTAGCTATCAAGGCTATTCAAAGCAGGAATCTAACTTGAGGCCAAATGCAGAAAGGCTCCAGTTCACACCCATCCCGATGACATATAAGGAGCTGTATTAGAATCTTTTTGATGTGCATGCGGTGTCTGCGTCCTCCTTGGAACCTGTTCAACATCCGTTCCCAAAATGGTATAATGAGAATGCCCAATGCGAGTACCACGCGAGAATAACGGGTCACTCAATTGAAAACTGTACTACGTTTAAAAAGTTGGTCGAAAGGTTCATTAAAATGAGAATTGTGAAGTTCGACGTTCATCAGAACCTGATCACTTTGACGAGACAGTAAATGCGATAATTGAATGAGGAGATAAGAAAGTTGCGACTCCTTGAAGAAGTCAAAAGCGAAGAGGGAACCGGGGAACGAAGATTCCAAGCCCTTGCATACTTGGGAGTGTTTTGAGCAATGGGACTGTGGAAGAGATCCCTGTATTTTTAGAGCTGATCTAGAGTAATATTCAAGACACACTTGTTGCCTTAAGCCTAGAGGCAATAAGAACCCTTTTGTGAAATAAGCTTGTGTCCGGAATTTTTATTTCAATAAAATGCATCTTTTGAGCAAATATTCTTTTATTTTTTCCATTCCATACTGTACATACAATTGTTCTTAGTTTTTTTTCCTTTTGTTTGTTCTTTGGACTTTCTTTCAAGTATTCTTTCATTCTTCATTCATGACTATACAAATAATCATTCTTTGAATTATTTATCTTCCTTCGAACCTGCAATAAGTCTCTAGATATCAACGATGCGAGCAAGGTTGCTACTGACTCAGAGTCTCCTTTCGAGTAAGATATGTGTCTAGAGGGATCTCAGGACTTTGAAGACGACAGAGATTGTAACCTATCTTCTAATTTGTTAAGAATGGCAGAACAAGATGAAAAACAAACCCTACTCTACAAAGGGTCAGTGGATATTATAAGCCTAGAAAAGAGGTGAAGATTGTAGCCTAGCTCACCACAGAAATAAGACGAGACATCATTGAGTTATTTTAAAGAATTTAAAGATGTTTTTGCATGATCATATCAGGCATGCCTGGGCTACTGAGACGCGGGTACGTTGAAATCTTAAAAGAGGTCCATAAGGATGTCAGAAGGACACATGCTAATGGTTTTACAATAGCCAAGCTAATCATGAGGTTTGGGTACTGCTAATCTACATAGAAGGGGATGGCATCAGTTATGCCCTATTTAAGGAGACAAGATTCATATGCCTCATTAATTTCTTTACAAACTTTCTCTATGTGGGACAGGCTAATCTCGGCAAAATTTCTAGTATACATCGATTTATCTTGGTGGTCGTCGATTACTTCACTAAGAAGGAGAAAGTAGCTTCACATGTCAATTTTACAAGGTCGACAGTAAAAAATAAAAAGATCAGGCGTCGACAAAGAATGCCAAAAAGGATAATGTCAAAAGTTTGTAGACTGTTCAAAGATCAGACGCCATATCATAAAGCAACAAAGGCAGCCAAAAAGAAAAAAACAAAACAAGGATTGTAGGAAAGATGACCGAGACTTGTAAAGATTGGCATAAAGAAGTTACCATTTATCCTCTATGATTATCGAACGTTGGCCAGGACCTTTGCCGGGGAAACATCTTTCCCATTGGTTTATGGAATGGAAGCATTTTTTCCAATTGAACCTAATCGAAGAAAAGGTTAAAAGTTATCCATCACGGTCAGATGATACAAGCTTACGACAAAGTGGTTCATCCTAGATAATTCTACGAGGGGAACCTGATGTTGAAAAAGATCTTTCTTATACAAAAAGATTTCAGAGGAAAACAGATGCCAAATTGGGAAGGACCTTATGTAGTAGAAAAGGGCATGTTCTAGAGGAGCATTGATATTGACCGAGACGGATGGCGAAGAGTTGCCCAATTCGGTGAATTCAGGTTCAGTCAAGAAGTATTTTACCTAAAAGGTGAAAGGCTAAGGTGAAAACCTGCAAAGGGCGCCTTGAGATCAAATTCAAAAAAAAAAAAAAGAGGAAAGGCCAAGGCGAAAACCCGCAAAGGGTGCTTTGAGACCAAAGGGATTTTAAGCTGAAAACCTGAAAAGGGTGGCTCAAATTTTGATCAAAGATAGGGCATGTGGTAGTCTTGCTATGCCTGAATTAACAATGAGGAAGTATACTACATCTTGTGGCATTGAAAAAGTACTCTGGATCCTCTAAACACGTATTGAGCTCAGAATGGTCCTCAAGAAGTTTGTACAGAGAAGCTCAGGCTGCGATATCTGGGGCACCTAGCTTCTATCTTACCCATTTTGAATTTGCTATCTTTGATTACTTTATTCTTTTCAAGACACACCCCAATCAATTTTCTTTTATTGCCTTGGTTATATGTGATTAACTTATTTGTTTCGAGCTATACTCGTGATTAATTTTCTTCTTGTCCATTGTTGTGATCTTTTTTAAGCGTTTTATATTGAAATAACGATTAATGGATTAATAATACTTTCATAAAAGGAGTTTCGCATATTACTCTAGAAGCTTTTAAATAGTATAGAAACCTGAAACAGGACTATTGTTTAGAACTCACCAAGCTTAAGGGTTGGAAATATTTGAGCCCAAAGTGAGTTTATCTCTTAAGATTTTCTGTCAAGGGCATTGGTTGATCAAAAGACTAGATATTGCATCGGTGATACAAATTTGATAGAAAATAAGCAATGACAACCCAAGCGTAGAAGGAATCATTCTCGAAAAGAAAAAAATGACATTCTGCATCCATGCAAGTATCATGCATACACATCTGGTCGAGTCACTGGGGAGTGATCAGTGGATGGAACAAGTTACAGATCCTATACCCCAAAGTTGCAGTGGGATGAATCCTATACCCTTGAATTGCAGTGGGAACGGATCAAAAAAGTTTCAAATCCTATAATCCTGAACTGCAGTGAGATGGTTTGAAAATGGTACAAGCCTTATGTCCCCGAGGTACAGTGGAAAGGACCCTGAAGTTAGTGGGGCAAATCAGTTGAGCAAAACTGTTTTCGGGTTTTCTGTCAAATGCCAGTCGAGTAGGAAGATAGTGTACTACGTTAATGATAGAGCCCTGATAAGCAACAAGTGGTGACATCCTAATTATTAAAAAGGATCGTCCTCATGAGACTTTGCATTCATACATATGTCATTCGGTTAGGAGCAGTTGATTTGTTTTGATCATAGCATCCTAACCATTTTGCATAAGCATAAACACATAAAACCGATTTTACAGGATAGGTCCCCCAGAGGACGGTGTCGCAACATCGGTGAATTCACAGATTTTGTCTTCCTGAGTTTGCAGTTAAGCGGATCGAAAACATCAGTATGGCATCCTTGAGTTTGCAGTGGAGCAGACTGAAGATAACAGATCTTGTCTTCCTGAGTTTACAGTGAAGCGGATCGAAAACATCTGTAACACCCCTTACCCGAGACCATCGCCAAAGTCGAGTAAGAGGCATTACTAGACTTGACTACAAGTTCAGGACATAAAAATTAAAAGCTGTCAAACTGCGTCATGCCGGATGATTTGACCATAACTCGAGTTACAAAACTCGAAATTTAGATCCGTAAATTTTCCTTGAAACTAGACTCATATAAATTTTAACCATAATTTTTCTAGAATTTTTCATGTGGCCAATTAGTACAGTTTATTCATCAAAGTTACCCTTATTACACAGCTCGCTAATTCTGACCTGTCTCTACAAAAATGCAGTTATCTCATTGTACAATTTTCATATACTGTTCTTATTTATACAAATCAAAAGTAGACTCATTAAGGTTTCTACACATATAACCCATGATTCCTAATTAGTTTTGTACAATTTTTGACAATTTTTCCAAAACAGAACAGTGACTCACGAATTCATTCAGAACAGGTCTCACTAAAACTTAATTATCTCATAATATATAAACCTTTTGCCTACTATGTTTCTTTCATGTAGAAATAGACACAACAAGGTTTAATTTAATATCTCACACACCTTCAAATTCAATATACCCTATTTTTGGTGATTTTTCTAACTCACATCACTGCTGCTACTACAAACTGTTTGTTGCATTTTATGAAAGACTAGCTTCCATCCGAACCTACCTATATCCCAAATTCGAGAATTCATTTTGTATACAAACATTTCTTAACAAAAACAATTTAAACCCGGATTAAAATTTTCATAACCTCGCCATCATGAACCAACATACATATCGAGACACAACGTCATACTTAATAAAAATTTAGCCATATTTGCATGGCTATTATATACATATATCTCAAGAGTTCACCCAACAAAGACTACGTCTTTCCTATACATGCCTTCATTTAAAACCCAAAATGAAAAAGTACCCAAAATGTAGATTGATAGTGCGAGTGGCTCTCCGAACGATCCCGATGAGCTTGTAGCTTGCACCTAATCTATAAAACAGAGGAAACGTTTCGCACGATAAGCTTGCTAGCTTAGTAAGTCCTAATTACAAAGATAAATAACATTCAATTATCAACAATTAAAAAAAATTTCTACAATTCAACTTGTAGGCTTGTACTCGTATTTATTATCAAGCTTTCAATTTCATACTCATGTAAACAAGTATGAATTCATAGGGAAATTTCTCTTTACCCAAATATTTATAATCAAATATTCATTCATAACCCAATCTTTCAAACTCAAAATGTCACCTTGTAAATATAGATACCAACATTCGTATACTTACATTTCAATTATGATAACCTGGCATCCACACAATAAGAAATCGAGGTCACGATATCCATATCATCCCTTAATAAAACCGATAACAATATTATAACCATACATATATATATATATATATATATATATATGTACCACTTCACTCGTAACATATACTATTTGTAATGAATCACTGAATCATTTGATTTCTTTGTTTTAAATAAGTAAGAAGTACACTCCTACTTTATATGCGTACCTGAGCCTTTAACTCGATATATTTGCTTTAATTCACCTTGAACACAAATTTCGTTTTCTAGTTTGTAAATTACATCACCGGCATCAAGCCTGCTAGGCGTAAAAGCCCGATAAGTACACCGGCACAAGGCCTGCTAGGCTTAAAAGCCCGATAAGTACACCGGCACAAGGCCTGCTAGGCGTAAAAGCCCGATAAGTACACCGGCACAAGGCCTGCTAGGCGTAAAAGCCCGATAAGTACACCGGCACAAGGCCTGCTAGGCTTAAAAGCCCGATAAGTACACCGGCACAAGGCCTGCTAGGCGTAAAAGCCCGAACCACATTAATACAATTGATCATCGCTAACACTTTTCATAACTATATTACATATTGAATTTACTTCAGCTTATTTACATCAACAATCGAAATCATTCTAATAGGCTTATATACATTGGCTATGACATAATTATATATACACTAGAATTTATCAAACATCATCGTCCACTAAATTCGTAATTAATTCTTCAATACACTAAAACTGAAGGACTTACCTCGGTTGTCGATAAGCCGTGCAAATCGGCTACTCGATAATCTTCGTTTTTCCTCGATCTTGATCCTTCTCTTTTTGTTCCCGATCTAAGAAATGTTAAATAAATTTTTGTTCATATTCATCCTATCCCTTTTTACTCAACTCAAAACAAATTGCACATAACTTAATTCAAGGAAACTAGGAACCGAATCCCTACTTCATTTATTTAATTTAAAACAATAACCACACCAAATTCAAGCATTTAACTTATCCAATTTAACCTATTGAACACCACAATATAAATTTCAACCCATTTGGATCTCTTCTCCATGGCCGAATGGCCATTAGGTTCCTAGGATTCTCTATAGCTCTTCCTTCCATCAATTTACCCCTTGCACTAATTTACTTCGAGTAATCAAGTCTTAAACTTAGTTCACCCAATAATTAAACATCACATATAACAATCATCTATGGTTAATTTCATAATAAGAGAATGGCCGAACATCAAAACACAAGAAGAAAATGTTTTCATGAATATCCATCCTATTATTCGGCCAACTATGAGGGTACCTTCAAGCCAAAATCAACATAATCTTCTTACAAGTTCATGCCATTTCTTCTCATACTATCTAACTTATTAACACAACAAACTACAAAATTAGCACCCATGGCCGAATCTCATCATACCAATATTAACAAATTTTGCTTGTTTCAAAAGAAAAATGATCAAGAATTCAAGCCATATCAAGGTAGGTTTTTAAAATAAAGTTCAAATTCTTACCTATCTTAGTACATGCAAGGGCCGAATGGAGAAGATGAAGGTTCTTCTCTTTTCTTCAAGGTAAAAATCGGGCAAGAAATGGATGAAGGAAGAGAGAATTATTTTCTTTTTGTTTTTATCTTTTTAACATAAAATATAGCATGCTTTCCTTATAATATTACTATAATCAATATATATAATTAGAAAACATATATTCTTGGCATGCTTACATATAATAATGTCTTAAAAACAATATTTTAAAGCCATAAGTTATTTTATTACATGCTTGCCGTCCACCTCTCTAACATGGGGAATTTGACATGCAAATCCCTATGTTTATGTCACAATTCACTTAGCCCCTTATTTGTTTCATGTTTGCTATCTTGGTTCCTTTAGCAATTTAGTCCTTTTTGCCAATTAAACACCCAAACAGTTAAATTCTCCAACAAAACATTCACATACAACAATTCACCCATAATAGACACAAAGTAAAATATATATATATATAAAAAAATATTTATTGGGCTCGGATTCGTGGTCCCGAAACCACCGTCCCGATTAGGGTCAAAATTGGTCTGTCACAACTCCCCCCCCCATTAAGAAATTTTCGTCCCCGAAAATTTTACCGTTAAAAAGGATCGGGTATTGTTGCCTCATTGAATCCTCAGGCTCCCATGTAGCCTCTTCAACTCCATGTTTATTCCATAATACTTTCACTAAAGGAATCTTCTTATTTCTCAATTCTTTCGTTTCCCGAGCTAAGATACGGATGGGTTCCTCTTCATAGGTCAAATCAGATCGAATTTCAATCTCTGACGGGGTGATCACATGGGACGGATCCGATCTGTATCTGCGAAGCATCGAAACGTGAAATACATTGTGTATCTTTTCTAAGTCAATGGGCAGTTTCAATCGATAAGCAACAGGCCCTATACGCTCGATGATTTCATACGGTCCGATAAATCTCGGACTCAACTTGCCTTTCTGACCGAATCGGAGTATTTTCTTCCACGGAGAAACTTTCAAGAACACCCGATCTCCGATCTGAAATTCAATGTCCTTGCGTTTTAAATCGGCATAGGACTTTTGACGATCCGAAGCAGCTTTCAAATTTCTTCTGATTACAACCACCTTCTGTTCAGTTTCTGTAACACCCCTTACCCGAAACCCTTGCCGGAATCGAGTACGTGGCATTACTAGACGTGACCATTAACTCGGGGAGTAAAATTTTTAAAGCTGTCCAACTGCATCACGCTGACTAAATCGGCCATAACTCGAGTTACAAAACTCGAAATTTAGATCCGTAAATTTTCCTTGAAACTAGACTCATATAACTATTCACCATAATTTTTCCAGAATTTTTCATGTGGCCAATTAGTACAGTTTATTCTTCAAAGTTACCCTTATTACACTACTTGACAATTCTGACCTGTCCCTATAAAACTGCGGTTATCTAATTGCACAAATTTTCTATGATGTTCTTGTTTATACCAACGAAAAATAGACTCGTTAAGGGTTCTACACATATAAACCATGCTTCTCAATTATTTTTGTACAATTTATGGCAAATTTTCCAAAACAGAACAGTGACTGACGAATTCATTCAGAGCAGGTCTCACTAAAACTTAATTATCTCCTAATGTATCAATCTTTTGCCTACTCTGTTTCTTTCATGTAAAAATAGACACAATAAGGTTTAATTCTATACCTCATTCACCATCTAATTCAACTTATCCTATTTTTGGTGATTTTTCGAAATTACTTCACTGCTGTAATTAAAGACTGTTTCTATACTAAATATGATCTCTAGCTTATAACCGAATATACTCACATGCAATTCGTACCATCCATGCATTTTAATCATTTACGAAAGTTAGCTTGTACTTAAAACATTCACATGATATTATAACATCATCGATTTAAAAGAGTACCAATATTACCGACATTTATGACAAAAACCCCAAAAAAACATACTTAACTAAATATTTAGCCATATTCGCATGGCTGTTATATACAAGGTCAAACATCGTATGTTTTTAAAACTTCATCTAGCCTATACATGTCTTCTAAATCGCAACCAAAATTCAAAATACCAAAGGAAGGCGATAGTGTGGTTGACTCTGCTGACGTTTTCTCGAGTCCGTAGCTAGATCAAATCTATAAAATGGAACAATATTAAACACACACGGGTTAAGCTATCGTAGCTTAGTAAGTCATATGCAAATAATAACCCAATAACAATAATAATCTAATAAAACATAACCAAACCATACTTGTAAATTCAAATATTCATATGTAACTAAACATGAAATAAGTTTTGTCCAAACAAGCATCTCTTTTCACTCGGTAGCAATAGAAATTTCATTTAACCGAACACATACTATCATAATACATTTATACAATTCACATTTCCTTAGTCATGATCTCGCATTCAATTACCTTATAGACAATTGCACATATAAACTTTGGCATGAATATGAATTTCGCATTTACATATCATATATATATTTATAACATTAAACCGAATATAACCAATCATATGCTTAAACATATGGTTTCATTCACTTACTTCATAGCTTAATTTAATTCAAATATTACCTCCATGACATTGATAATTTATTAAGGTACAAACAAGCCATACTTATGAAATTTAACTACCAAACATTTTTCCACGCCTGAATTATTACATTTCCAAACACACATTGATCATTAATATGTTTAATATCCCATAGACCTTAATTTCGCCAAATATATATATATACGCTTAATCCCTATAAACACGTTAAAGGTTCACATTTGAAATACCTACTAATCGAATGCACATAAATCTTTTAATTTTAATATAAATTTTACAATTCAATTTATTCCTCATGTAACATTAGGCCGAATATAAGCTCAAAAATCAAACATTAATATCACATATTTGTGCATTAATCCATACATGGCTTTTCATGTACACATTCACTACCATTAACGTCATTTTTAACTTGTATCACATATCAAATAATTAACTTACCTTATTTCTAAAAAGAAAATAAATTGTTACGTACCTGTTCACTTTAACTCATTTAGCACGTTTGATTATTCTTACCGTTGCTCCCGTAAAAATTAGCTAGGCATAAAGTATTATGTAATACACCGGCACAGAGCCTGCTAGGCTTAAAGCCTGTTATTATACACCGGCACAAAGCCTGCTAGGCTTAAAGCCCGAATACTATCATATTTATAAAGCTGTTTCGCAACCAATTCATATATCGAAACTTTTATATACTTCATGATCCTTGTACGAATTTTTCGAACATCATATCTCAATCGAACTAAGCGTAATCATATTAAATTATACTTTTAAAAATAACGATCCATCTAAGCCACCCTTTAACATACATATTTATAATTATATATTTATCTCTTATCGCAAGTGCGTATATTTTGCCAACTTAATTATTCAATGGTTATAGATATATACATGTATTTATTAATCCGCATTCGGCTATCACATATAATAATTCCTATGCCTTATTCGGCAATTTGACAATAAAATTTGTCATGTCACTCAAACATGTACAATTTAATATAGCGATAATTCAAATTAATCCGATTTCTTAAAAACTTACCTCGAAATTTGGCGTATTGAGCTTTCCGACTATTCGTTCAACTTTGCCTTCCCCCGATCCAAACCCGTTTTCTTTTATTCTTTATCTAAATAATTCCAATTTAAACCCAATAAATTTATATTCATTCAATTTGATCCATAAATACTTAATTTAGCAATTTATGAATTTACCCTTACTTTTACAATCTATACAATTTAGTCCCTACTACAATACTCATGAATTACTCAAATTTACCCAACTTCCTTTAGGCCCGAATCATCCTAAGGACTATATAAGTCCATATACTTCAATATTTTCTCAATTTGGCCCTTCCATGAGAATGTTTTCACAACCAAATTTTAAATTAGCTACATTCACCTAAGACCCAAGAGTAAAATATTTCCATCTAGCTCAAATCTCCCATTTACTACCAAAAATCATCCTAAAACTTAAGTTATCATCAATGGCATAACCAACATACAAGACCATTTCACGAAATTAACACATGGGCTTTATAATAGGATGAACATTCATCTCAAAAATGCAAAAATCATTGAAAACCCAAAGCTAAAACTTACTTAATTGAAATGGATATGTGCCGAACCCTTGTTGAACTTCTCCCTTCTTTTTCTTTTACTAGTTTCGGCCATGGAAGAGAATGATGAACATGCATAGCTTTCTTCCTTATTTTATGTTTTTATCCCACTAATATAACATTTTATATTATTAATATAAAACATATATTTAACTTAACAAATAAACAAACACATGATATAATATTATCTTGCCGTCCACCACAAGAAGAATTGGGGAAATTGACATGCAATTTCATTCTTTCAAACAACACTTCAATTTAACCCCTTTTATTTAATGAATGCTACTTTTTACCACTTATGTAATTTGGTCCTTTTTTCTTAAATTAAACATACCAACAGTCAAATAATTTCACGAAGTTTTAACACATGCTCAATCATACATATTTAACACGAAAAATAATATTAATTTATTTTTTTCCGACTAGAACTCGTGGTTCCGAAATCACATTTCTGATCAGGCTAAAATCGAGTTGTTCCCAAGTGGGATTTTATTACAATTTAGTATTAAATTATAAAACAATTATAATATAATCTTTAACATATAAAATATTACTTAAAAACATGTTATAGGACCACATTGCCGTCCACTATGACTTAAAATGGTTATATTACCCTTTAAGTACTTCACTAAAATAAAGCCACATCAATCTAACCATAAATCAAATTAAAAAGGCCACTTTTACCCGTTACTCAATTTAGCCCTTTTTAACTAATTGAGCACACAAACATTTAAATTTTTATACGAAACTTTCACACCCATTAATTCACATATAACTGACTCAAATTATAATATTAAAATATTTCTCGGACTCGGATTCATGGTCCCGAAACCACCGTTCCGATTTGGGTCAAATTTGGACTGTTACAGTTTCTTTAATCCAATCAACCCCGTGTATCTTATTCTCACTGAGTTCAGTCCAATACAACGGTGTGCGACATTTTCGACCGTATAAGGCTTCATAAGGCGCCATTTTTATGCTAGATTGGAAACTGTTATTGTAAGCAAATTCAACCAACGGTAGGTATCGTTCCCACGTACCTTCAAACTCGAGAACGCAACACCTCAACATGTCCTCAAGTATCAAAATAGTTCGCTCGGACTGACCGTCTGTTTGCGGATGGAAGGCTGTGCTAAAATGGAGTTTAGTACCTAGAGCATCTTGCAATCTTTTCCAAAACCGCGATGTGAATCTCGGGTCTCTGTCTGAAACAATGGAACTCGGTACACCATGCAACCTTACAATCTGTGACACATACAGTTCGGCAAGCTTATCCAGTGAATAGTCGTTACGTACCGGTATAAAATGAGCTGATTTAGTCAGTCTATCAACGATAACCCATACGGTATCTTTCTTACTAGGTGTCATAGGGAGACCGGATACAAAATCCATGGTAATTCTATCCCATTTCCATTCGGGTATCACAATTGGCTGAAGTAATCCGGATGGTACCTGATGCTCAGCTTTCACTTGTTGACAGATTAAGCACTTGGAGACAAATTCAGATATATCTCGTTTCATGCCAGGCCACCAATAGAACTGTTTCAAATCATTATACATTTTCGTGCTACCCGGGTGTATTGACATTCGGCCATTATGGGCCTCATTCAGAATCATCTGTATCAAATCTGAGTTTATAGGAACACACAATCGACTTTTATAATTCAAACAGTTATTCGCATCTATCTGGAAATCTGATTTTGTAGCGTTTTCACACTGAATCCGAATAACAGCTAACTTTTCATCAACTTTCTGTGCATCACAAATTTGCTGTATAAACATTGGTCTTGCTTGTAACTCGGCTATGATCGAACCATCCTCAGACATAGCCACTCGTGTGTTTAATGCACGAAGAGCAAATAATGATTTTCGACTTAACGCATCCGCAACAACATTAGCTTTCCCCGGATGGTAGTCAATCACTAATTCATAGTCTTTCAGCAATTCTAACCATCGGCGTTGTCTCAAATTTAGATCTTTCTGAGTCACTAAATATTTTAGACTTTTATGATCTGAATAAACATGACATTTTTCACCGAATAAATGGTGACGCCAAATTTTTAATGTGAACACAATGGCTGCTAACTCCAGATCGTGAGTTGGATAATTACTTTCATGTGGCTTCAATTGTCTTGAAGCGTAGGCTATCACCTTGCCCTCTTGCATTAAAACACAACCCAACCCATTCAAGGAAGCATCACTAAAAATAGTAAATTCTTTACCCGATTCAGGCTGAGTTAACACTGGGGCCTCGGTCAAAAGGGCTTTCAACTGTTCAAAACTTTTCTGACACTTTTCTGACCACTCAAATTTGACATCTTTCTGTAGTAGTCTCGTCAAAGGTGTAGCTATTACGGAAAAACCCTTTACAAATCGTCTATAATATCCCGCAAGGCCTAGAAAACTTCGGATTTCAGAAACATTCTTTGGCGGTTTCCAATCAAGTATGGCTGCTATTTTGTTTGGATCCACCCGAATACCTGACACCGAAACCACATGACCCAAGAAGCTGACTTCGTTCATCCAGAACTCACACTTACTGAACTTTGCATATAACCGTTGATCTCTCAAGGTTTGTAGTACCACTCTCAAATGCTCAACGTGTTCCGCTTCATTTTTGGAGTAGATCAATATATCATCAATAAATACTACTACAAACCGATCCAAAAACTGTCGGAAGACTCGGTTCATTAGATCCATAAAAACAGCCAGTGCATTAGTGAGTCCAAAAGGCATAACCAAAAACTCATAATGTCCGTACCTCGTTCGAAATGCAGTCTTTGGCACATCTGAATCTCTGACTCGCAACTGATAATAGCCCGATCTCAAATCTATCTTCGAAAACACCGAAGCCCCCTTCAACTGATCAAATAAATCTTCAATCCGAGGTAACGGGTACTTATTCTTTATAGTCACCTTATTTAGTTGCCGGTAGTCGATACGCATTCGCATTGTCCCATCTTTCTTCTTCACAAATAAAACCGGTGCACCCCACGGAGAAAAACTCGATCGTGCGAAACCCCTATCTGTCAACTCTTGCAACTGCAGTTTCAATTCTTTTAATTCAGTAGGCGCCATTCGGTACGGAGCCATCGAAATTGGAGTCGCCCCTGGCACTAACTCAATGCCGAACTCAATCTCTCGTACTGGGGGCAAGCCCGGTAGCTCTTCAGGAAACACATCGGTGTATTCACATACAACTGGTACCGATTCCATTTGTTTCTCGGACATTTTATTATCCAGTACATAAGCCAAATAAGCTTCACACCCTTTTCTCACATACTTTTGGGCTACCATTGAAGATATTACTGTAGGCAACCCATTTACATCACAGGATTTAATTCTGGTTGTCTCACCGTTTCGGCATTTCAAATCAATAAGCTTTCTTTTGCAATCCACCACTGCCTCATGTAAAGTTAACCAATCCATACCCAAGATTATATCAAATTCGTCAAAGGGCAACAACATTAAATCAGCTGGGAAGCAATAATCTCGAATCATCAACGGGCAATCTCTACACACTTTATTAACAAGCACACATCTACCCAAAGGGTTGGACACACGGATCATAAACTCGGTAGACTCAACTAGCAGAGTCTTGCCAAATTTTAAAGTTTCACACACATAAGAATGAGTCGAACCAGGATCAATTAGTGCAATCACAGTAGTATCATAAAGAGTGAAAGTACCGGTAATAACGTCGGGGGAGGAAGCATCCTCTCTGGCTCGTGCAGCATAAGCTCTAGCTGGAGCTCTAGCCTCAGATCGAACTGTAGTGTTCTTCGTTCCTTTCTGACTACCACCTACATTGCTGGAATGTCTGGGTGGTCTACCTCGCATTGACGTGTTGCTCGGCTTAGTGTTCTGAACTGCATTCTGCTCAACTAACCTCGGACATTCTCTAATAAAATGATCTGACGACCCACATTTATAGCAAGACCGATCATGAAATCTACAACTCCCTGAGTGCCATTTCCCACAGTGCTTGCATTCAACTCTATTTTGTGGAACGTTACCAACACTGGCTATCGAGGTAGCTCGAGAGCTCATAGGAGGTCGATCCCGTCTAGGTGGATCCGTAGTAGCTTTATGTCGGTTGTAGTCATCTCTGGACTTCTTGGTTGTGGAATGGAAGACCTTACCCGAAGATCTTTTACGAAAGTCTCTAGCTTCTATCTCAGCCTTTCTTTTCTCTTTCCCGAGCTCTTCAGCTTTGCAAGCTCTCTCAACTAAAGTTACAAACTCTTGGATTTCAAGAATGCCAACAAACATCTTTATATCTTCATTTAGACCGTCTTCAAATCTTTTACAGATAATAGCTTCGGTAGAAGCACATTCCCTAGCATATCGGCTGAGCCTGACGAATTTTCTTTCATATTCCGTTACGGTCATTCGCCCCTGCTTCAGCTCCAGGAACTCCTTTCGTTTTTGATCAATGAATCTTTGGCTAATATACTTCTTGCGAAATTCAGTTTGGAAGAAATCCCATGTCACTTTTTCTTTCGGAACCACTGATACTAGTGTATTCCACCAGTGATATGCAGTGTCCCGCAGTAAGGATATAGTACACTTCAAGCATTCATCCGGAGTACAAGACAGCTCATCAAGTACCCGAATAGTGTTATCCAGCCACATTTCGGCTCTCTCAGCGTCATCATCGTCATTAGCTTTAAATTCTTCGGCCCCATATTTTCGGATTTTATCAACTGGGGGCCTACTAGATCTCATCGGGTCTATCATTGGGGAAGCTGAAGGAACCGGAGTTGGATTATTCGGGGGTGGAGGTTGGGGTACAGCCGGGTTATTTTGAATGAATTGGGCAAACCACTCATTCATCATCCGATAAAAGGCTTGTTTAGTCTCTCCTTCGTGGCTACCCGAAACAGGTCGAGAGTCTATCGGCGCCACCCTCTCCACATCATCAGCTACAGCTCTTTCAGGATCAGTGTCCATTTACTATATAAAACAAAGTCCAGGCTGTCAGAAGTCACCACACTATCAACATATAATAAAGGCATGTATAGCTAGACTCACACGCGCTACGGTAGTCCTAAAATCGACTAAACCATAAGCTCTGATACCAATCAAATGTAACACCCCTTACCCGAGACCATCGCCAAAGTCGAGTAAGAGGCATTACTAGACTTGACTACAAGTTTAGAACATAAAAATTAAAAGCTGTCAAACTGCGTCATGCCGAATGATTTGACCATAACTCGAGTTACAAAACTCGAAATTTAGATCCGTAAATTTTCCTTGAAACTAGACTCATATAAATTTTTACCATAATTTTTCCAGAATTTTTCATGTTGCCAATTAGTACAGTTTATTCATCAAAGTTACCCTTATTACACAGCTAGCTAATTCTGACCTGTCTCTACAAAAATGCAGTTATCTCATTGTACAATTTTCATATACTGTTCTTATTTATACAAATGAAAAGTAGACTCATTAAGGTTTCTACACATATAACCCATGATTCCTAATTATTTTTGTACAATTTTGACAATTTTTCCAAAACAGAACAGTGACTCACGAATTCATTCAGAACAGGTCTCATTAAAACTTAATTATCTCATAATATATAAACCTTTTGCCTACTCTGTTTCTTTCATGTAGAAATAGACACAATAAGGTTTAATTTAATATCTCACATACCTTCAAATTCAATATACCCTATTTTTGGTGATTTTTCTAACTCACATCACTGCTGCTACTACAAACTGTTTGTTGCATTTTATGAAAGACTAGCTTCCATCCGAACCTACCTATATCCCAAATTCGAGGATTCATTTTGTATACAAACATTTCTTAACAAAAACAATTTAAACCCGGATTAAAATTTTCATAACCTCGCCATCATGAACCAACATACATATCGAGACACAACGTCGTACTTAATAAAAATTTAGCCATATTTGCATGGCTATTATATACATATATCTCAAGAGTTCACCCAACAAAGACTACGTCTTTCCTATACATGCCTTCATTTAAAACCCAAAATGAAAAAGTACCCAAAATGTAGATTGATAGTGCGAGTGGCTCTCCGAACGATCCCGATGAGCTTGTAGCTTGCACCTAATCTATAAAACAGAGGAAACGTTTCGCACGATAAGCTTGCTAGCTTAGTAAGTCCTAATTACAAAGATAAATAACATTCAATTATCAACAATTAAAAAAAATTTCTACAATTCAACTTGTAGGCTTGTACTCGTATTTATTATCAAGCTTTCAATTTCATACTCATGTAAACAAGTATGAATTCATAGGGAAATTTCTCTTTACCCAAATATTTATAATCAAATATTCATTCATAACCCAATCTTTCAAACTCAAAATGTCACCTTGTAAATATAGATACCAACATTCGTATACTTACATTTCAATTATGATAACCTGGCATCCACACAATAAGAAATCGAGGTCACGATATCCATATCATCCCTTAATAAAACCGATAACAATATTATAACCATACATATATATATATATATATATATATATGTACCACTTCACTCGTAACATATACTATTTGTAATGAATCACTGAATCATTTGATTTCTTTGTTTTAAATAAGTAAGAAGTACACTCCTACTTTATATGCGTACCTGAGCCTTTAACTCGATATATTTGCTTTAATTCACCTTGAACACAAATTTCGTTTTCTAGTTTGTAAATTACATCACCGGCATCAAGCCTGCTAGGCGTAAAAGCCCGATAAGTACACCGGCACAAGGCCTGCTAGGCTTAAAAGCCCGATAAGTACACCGGCACAAGGCCTGCTAGGCGTAAAAGCCCGATAAGTACACCGGCACAAGGCCTGCTAGGCTTAAAAGCCCGATAAGTACACCGGCACAAGGCCTGCTAGGCGTAAAAGCCCGAACCACATTAATACAATTGATCATCGCTAACACTTTTCATAACTATATTACATATTGAATTTACTTCAGCTTATTTACATCAACAATCGAAATCATTCTAATAGGCTTATATACATTGGCTATGACATAATTATATATACACTAGAATTTATCAAACATCATCGTCCACTAAATTCGTAATTAATTCTTCAATACACTAAAACTGAAGGACTTACCTCGGTTGTCGATAAGCCGTGCAAATCGGCTACTCGATAATCTTCGTTTTTCCTCGATCTTGATCCTTCTCTTTTTGTTCCCGATCTAAGAAATGTTAAATAAATTTTTGTTCATATTCATCCTATCCCTTTTTACTCAACTCAAAACAAATTGCACATAACTTAATTCAAGGAAACTAGGAACCGAATCCCTACTTCATTTATTTAATTTAAAACAATAACCACACCAAATTCAAGCATTTAACTTATCCAATTTAACCTATTGAACACCACAATATAAATTTCAACCCATTTGGATCTCTTCTCCATGGCCGAATGGCCATTAGGTTCCTAGGATTCTCTATAGCTCTTCCTTCCATCAATTTACCCCTTGCACTAATTTACTTCGAGTAATCAAGTCTTAAACTTAGTTCACCCAATAATTAAACATCACATATAACAATCATCTATGGTTAATTTCATAATAAGAGAATGGCCGAACATCAAAACACAAGAAGAAAATGTTTTCATGAATATCCATCCTATTATTCGGCCAACTATGAGGGTACCTTCAAGCCAAAATCAACATAATCTTCTTACAAGTTCATGCCATTTCTTCTCATACTATCTAACTTATTAACACAACAAACTACAAATTAGCACCCATGGCCGAATCTCATCATACCAATATTAACAAATTTTGCTTGTTTCAAAAGAAAAATGATCAAGAAATCAAGCCATATCAAGGTAGGTTTTTAAAATAAAGTTCAAATTCTTACCTATCTTAGTACATGCAAGGGCCGAATGGAGAAGATGAAGGTTCTTCTCTTTTCTTCAAGGTAAAAATCGGGCAAGAAATGGATGAAGGAAGAGAGAATTATTTTCTTTTTGTTTTTATCTTTTTAACATAAAATATAGCATGTTTTCCTTATAATATTACTATAATCAATATATATATTAGAAAACATATATTCTTGGCATGCTTACATATAATAATGTCTTAAAAACAATATTTTAAAGCCATAAGTTATTTTATTACATGCTTGCCGTCCACCTCTCTAACATGGGGAATTTGACATGCAAATCCCTATGTTTATGTCACAATTCACTTAGCCCCTTATTTGTTTCATGTTTGCTATCTTGGTTCCTTTAGCAATTTAGTCCTTTTTGCCAATTAAACACCCAAACAGTTAATTCTCCAACAAAACATTCACATACAACAATTCACCCATAATAGACACAAAGTAAAATATATATATATAAAAAAAAATATTTATTGGGCTCGGATTCGTGGTCCCGAAACCACCGTTCCGATTAGGGTCAAAATTGGTCTGTCACAACTCACCCCCCCATTAAGAAATTTTCGTCCCCGAAAATTTTACCGTTAAAAAGGATCGGGTATTGTTGCCTCATTGAATCCTCAGGCTCCCATGTAGCCTCTTCAACTCCATGTTTATTCCATAATACTTTCACTAAAGGAATCTTCTTATTTCTCAATTCTTCCGTTTCCCGAGCTAAGATACGGATGGGTTCCTCTTCATAGGTCAAATCAGATCGAATTTCAATCTCTGACGGGGTGATCACATGGGACGGATCCGATCTGTATCTGCGAAGCATCGAAACGTGAAATACATTGTGTATCTTTTCTAAGTCAATGGGCAGTTTCAATCGATAAGCAACAGGCCCTATACGCTCGATGATTTCATACGGTCCGATAAATCTCGGACTCAACTTGCCTTTCTGACCGAATCGGAGTATTTTCTTCCACGGAGAAACTTTCAAGAACACCCGATCTCCGATCTGAAATTCAATGTCCTTGCGTTTTAAATCGGCATAGGACTTTTGACGATCCGAAGCAGCTTTCAAATTTCTTCTGATTACAACCACCTTCTGTTCAGTTTCTGTAACACCCCTTACCCGAAACCCTTGCCGGAATCGAGTACGTGGCATTACTAGACGTGACCATTAACTCGGGGAGTAAAATTTTTAAAGCTGTCCAACTGCATCACGCTGACTAAATCGGCCATAACTCGAGTTACAAAACTCGAAATTTAGATCCGTAAATTTTCCTTGAAACTAGACTCATATAACTATTCACCATAATTTTTCCAGAATTTTTCATGTGGCCAATTAGTACAGTTTATTCTTCAAAGTTACCCTTATTACACTACTTGACAATTCTGACCTGTCCCTATAAAACTGCGGTTATCTAATTGCACAAATTTTCTATGATGTTCTTGTTTATACCAACGAAAAATAGACTCGTTAAGGGTTCTACACATATAAACCATGCTTCTCAATTATTTTTGTACAATTTATGGCAAATTTTCCAAAACAGAACAGTGACTGACGAATTCATTCAGAGCAGGTCTCACTAAAACTTAATTATCTCCTAATGTATCAATCTTTTGCCTACTCTGTTTCTTTCATGTAAAAATAGTCACAATAAGGTTTAATTCTATACCTCATTCACCATCTAATTCAACTTATCCTATTTTTGGTGATTTTTCGAAATTACTTCACTGCTGTAATTAAAGACTGTTTCTATACTAAATATGATCTCTAGCTTATAACCGAATATACTCACATGCAATTCGTACCATCCATGCATTTTAATCATTTACGAAAGTTAGCTTGTACTTAAAACATTCACATGATATTATAACATCATCGATTTAAAAGAGTACCAATATTACCGACATTTATGACAAAAACCCCAAAAAAACATACTTAACTAAATATTTAGCCATATTCGCATGGCTGTTATATACAAGGTCAAACACCGTATGTTTTTAAAACTTCATCTAGCCTATACATGTCTTCTAAATCGCAACCAAAATTCAAAATACCAAAGGAAGGCGATAGTGTGGTTGACTCTGCTGACGTTTTCTCGAGTCCGTAGCTAGATCAAATCTATAAAATGGAACAATATTAAACACACACGGGTTAAGCTATCGTAGCTTAGTAAGTCATATGCAAATAATAACCCAATAACAATAATAATCTAATAAAACATAACCAAACCATACTTGTAAATTCAAATATTCATATGTAACTAAACATGAAATAAGTTTTGTCCAAACAAGCATCTCTTTTCACTCGGTAGCAATAGAAATTTCATTTAACCGAACACATACTATCATAATACATTTATACAATTCACATTTCCTTAGTCATGATCTCGCATTCAATTACCTTATAGACAATTGCACATATAAACTTTGGCATGAATATGAATTTCGCATTTACATATCATATATATATTTATAACATTAAACCGAATATAACCAATCATATGCTTAAACATATGGTTTCATTCACTTACTTCATAGCTTAATTTAATTCAAATATTACCTCCATGACATTGATAATTTATTAAGGTACAAACAAGCCATACTTATGAAATTTAACTACCAAACATTTTTCCACGCCTGAATTATTACATTTCCAAACACACATTGATCATTAATATGTTTAATATCCCATAGACCTTAATTTCGCCAAATATATATATATACGCTTAATCCCTATAAACACGTTAAAGGTTCACATTTGAAATACCTACTAATCGAATGCACATAAATCTTTTAATTTTAATATAAATTTCAACCCATTTGGATCTCTTCTCCATGGCCGAATGGCCATTAGGTTCCTAGGATTCTCTATAACTCTTCCTTCCATCAATTTACCCCTTGCACTAATTTACTTCGAGTAATCAAGTCTTAAACTTAGTTCACCCAATAATTAAACATCACATATAACAATCATCTATGGTTAATTTCATAATAAGAGAGTGGCCGAACATCAAAACACAAGAAGAAAATGTTTTCATGAATATCCATCCTATTATTCGGCCAACTATGAGGGTACCTTCAAGCCAAAATCAACATAATCTTCTTACAAGTTCATGCCATTTCTTCTCATACTATCTAACTTATTAACACAACAAACTACAAAATTAGCACCCATGGCTGAATCTCATCATACCAATATTAACAAATTTTGCTTGTTTCAAAAGAAAAATGATCAAGAAATCAAGCCATATCAAGGTAGGTTTTTAAAATAAAGTTCAAATTCTTACCTATCTTAGTACATGCAAGGGCCGAATGGAGAAGATGAAGGTTCTTCTCTTTTCTTCAAGGTAAAAATCGGGCAAGAAATGGATGAAGGAAGAGAGAATTATTTTCTTTTTGTTTTTATCTTTTTAACATAAAATATAGCATGCTTTCCTTATAATATTACTATAATCAATATATATAATTAGAAAACATATATTCTTGGCATGCTTACATATAATAATGTCTTAAAAACAATATTTTAAAGCCATAAGTTATTTTATTACATGCTTGCCGTCCACCTCTCTAACATGGGGAATTTGACATGCAAATCCCTATGTTTATGTCACAATTCACTTAGCCCCTTATTCGTTTCATGTTTGCTATCTTGGTTCCTTTAGCAATTTAGTCCTTTTTGCCAATTAAACACCCAAACAGTTAAATTCTCCAACAAAACATTCACATACAACAATTCACCCATAATAGACACAAAGTAATATATATATAAAAAAAATATTTATTGGGCTCGGATTCGTGGTCCCGAAACCACCGTTCCGATTAGGGTCATAATTGGTCTGTCACAACATCAGCCTGGCATCCCTGAGTTTGCAGTGGAGCAGACTGAAGATAGCAGATCTTGTCTTCCTGAGATTGCAGTGTAGCGGATCGAATATACTAGTCTGGCATCCCTGAGTTTGTAGTGGAGCAGACCGAAGATAGCAGATCTTGTCTTCTTGAGATTGCAGTGAAGCGGAATGAAGATACTAGTCTGGCATCCCTGAGTTTGCAGTGGAGCAGACCGAAGATAGCAGATCTTGTCTTCCTGAGATTGCAGTGAAGCGGAATGAAGATACTAGTCTGGCATCCCTGAGTTTGCAGTGGAGCAGACCGAAGATAGCAGATCTTGTCTTCCTGAGTTTGCAACGAAACGGATTGAAGATACCAGTCTGGCATCCCTGAGTTTGCAGCGGAGCAGACTGAAGATAGCAGATCTTGTCTTCCTGAGTTTGCAGTGAAGCAGATCGAAAACATTAGTCTGGCATCCCTAAGTTTGCAGTAGAGCAGACTAAAGATAGCAGATATTATTTTCCTAAAGTTGCAGTGAAGCAGATCAAAGATATCAGCATTGTCTCCCTGAGTTCGCAGTGGAGCAAACTAAAAGATAGAAGATCTTGCCTTCCTGAGGTTGCAGTGAAGCAGATCGAAGACACCAGTCTTGTCTCCCTAAGTTTGTAGTGGAGCAGGATAAAAATAGCAGATCTGACCTTCCTGAGGTTGCAGTGAAGCAGATCGAAGACACCAATCTTGTTTCCCTGAGTTTGTAGTGGAGCAGACTAAAGATAGTAGATCTGGCCTTCCTGGGGTTGCGGTGAAGCAGATCGAAGACATCAACCTAACCTCCCCGAGTTTGCAGCGGAGCAGACTAAAGATTACAGATCTTGTCCTCCTGAAATTGCAGCGAAGCAGATCGAAGACACTAGCCTTGCCTCTCTGAAGTGGTAGTGGAGCAGATCGAAAAAAGCAAATCTTATGGCAAATCTTATTTTCCTGAAGTTGTAGTGAAGCAGATTGAAGCCATCAGACTTATTTCCCTGAAAGAGCAGTAGAACAGATAGTCCAATACTTCTGAATTTGCAGTAGTTGCAGAGAAGTAAAGTTAAGTTGAAATTCCAATACCCCTGAAGTTGCAGTTAGGTTGGAAGCCATTTGCAAAAAACGAGGACCAAGAAGTCAAGACTCGACAAGACCGAGCAAAATTGGTTCTTTTATAGTCTTTGCTCCATTCTCGTTACACGACAATGAGCAAAGAGGGGCAGCTGTAATAGGCCAATTTAGCTCGGGCCCATACAAAAAATAATAAACCCAAAATAATAAAACAAAGTCCAAGTCCAGTCCAAAATATATCATTCGGCCCGATCGGAATGGTCCATTACTTGAAAAGATTGAAGGTCCATCTACAAGCTTGACGTATATGGAAACATAATCTTCAAGGATATGCAAATATTAGATATGATATGCAATCCTTGAAGATATGATATGCAATCTTAGAAGATATGGTTTTGTAATCTTAGAGAATTAATTTGTAGATAACTTTTAATCTTAGCCGTTGATGTAATTGATCTATACCGTTGGATTTGGGGAGGCTCAACTATAAATAGAGGCCTCTCCCTTCATTGTAGAGGACTGGAATTTGGAGTAATAAAAATTCTTGAGAGCATTCACTCGAATTTCTTTCTCTTTTTTGTTCTTATTTCTGTGGCTTGTTCTTATTTTGTTCTTCGCTCATCTTCATTTCTTTTTAAGTTGCTTCCATTCGAGTTAGATTTTGGTGGAGGAATTTCGTTGAATCCTCATATTACGGGAGTTAGGTTGACTTATGCGTTTTTTTAACTTTTTTTTATCCATTTAATTGCTTAATCATTATTTATTCATTTATTTTAATTATTTTAAACATGTTTTACTTTTTGCTTTTCCTTATTTACGTTAAATTATTTTATCATATATTATTATTTTTATTTGTTATATATATATATATTATCTATTATTTAACTTTAATCATATTATGTATTATTTGTTATATATTATATATTATATATTATTTAACTTTTTGTAATAACTTAATGTTACTTTTTTCAAATCTTTGTTTAAAAATATCTATCTCCTTTAATTACCACATTTTATCCAAAAGTTTTTCTTAAATAAGGCAATGTTTTGTGTTTAGAAATTCGGGAAATAGTGCCCTAACGTGCTGGGTTTTGATTTTCCGTTTGACTAAATAACTAAATATCCTTTTAATGAATTTTGTAAATCATGAGATGATTTTGGTTACGAGGGTTTAAAACATCATGTCCTAACGTGCTGGATGTGATGTTTGTATGCTTTCGGAACAAAGGAATCTCAAGTTCCAACTCAAATTATTCAAGCTTTTAAAGAAATCATGTTTTCAAATCTTTTCGAATTTTAGACATTAGGACAATAACTAATCAATCCGGTACCAATTTTGGGCGTTACGAGGGTGCTAATCCTTCCTCGTACGTAACCGACTCCCGAACCCTTTTTCTTGAATTTCGTAGGCCAAAATCAATGTTTTGAAATAAAACATTTTATAAGGTGATCCGATCACACCTAAGCAAAAAGGGATTGGTGACGACTCCATTTTTGTTTTAAATTCGATCCCTGTTTTTTTAAATATAAAAATGGTTTCGACAAGCATAATCGACTAATAAGGATTTTGAATAATTTGAATAAAATAACCCCATATCAATGGTCCCTTTAAGATATCTAAATACATGTTTAATTTCATTCCAATGTCTACGTGTTGGAGAAAAACTAAATCTTGCTAACAAGTTTACAACAAAAGCTATATCAGGTCTTGTGTTGTTTGCAAGATACATCAATGCCGCTATGACACTTAGATATGGTACTTCTAGACCAAGAAATTCTTCATCATTCTCGCAAAGATGAAATTGATCTTTATTCACATCTAACGATCGTACAACCATCAGAGTACTCAATAGATGTGTTTTATCCATGTAAAATTTCTTTAATATTTTTTTCGTATAAGTTGATTGATGAACATGAATTCCATCTTTTAAATGCTCGATCTGTAAGCCAAGACAAAACTTTATTTTTCCAAGATCTTTCATCTTAAATTATTTCTTTAAACAATTTATTGTATTTTGGAGCTCTTCAAGAGTTCCAATAATATTTAGATCATCAACATAAACACAATTATCACAAAATCTGATCCAAACCTTTTTATATAAACACATGGACAAATTGGATCATTTTTGTAACATTCTTTTAACAAGTATTCACTAAGACAATTGTACCACATACGTCCCAGTTGTTTTAATCTATATAAACTTTTCTTTAATCTGATCGAGCAATTTTCTTGAGAAACTCTATATCCTTCTGGGATTTTAAATTCTTCTGGGATTTTCATATAAATTTCACTATCAAGTATACCATACAAATAGGCTGCAACAACATCCATTAGATGCATGTCAAGTTTTTCATGTACTGTCAAACTAATAAGATATCTAAACAAGATTGCATCCACCATAGGAGAATATGTCTCTTCATAATCAATGTCGAGCCTTTACGAAAATCCTTGTGCTACAAGTCGTGCTTTATATTTTACGACTTCATTTTTTTTTCATTTCGTTTTTGCACAAATACCCATTTATATCATACCGCTTTACATCTTTAGGTGTTTGGACTACAGGTCCAAAAACTTCACGTTTTGAAAGTGAATTCAATTCTGCTTGAATTGCATCTTTCCATTTTGGCCAATCTTTTCTATTTTTATATTCCTCAATAGAATTAGGCTCAAGATCCTTATTTTCTTTTGTTATTTCAATGGCAAAATTATAAACAAATTTGTTTTCAACAACTACATTTTTTTTTTGGTTCCATCTTTTTCTTGTATTGATATAACTTATCAAGATCTTTTTATTTTTATTATTTTCATTTTCACTTTTAGGTACCTGAATCTCTTCTTGAGTTTTATAATTAGTTATGTTATGGGTCTCTTCAGTAACACCCAACTCCATTATATGACCATATTGAATGTTTGCTCATTTTCTTTTACGAGGATTTTTATCTTTGGAACTGACTGGTCTTCCACGCTTCATGCGTGGATTACTTTCTTTTACACTAACAGTATGCCCTATTAGGACATCAATTCGTATTGGAGCATTTTCTGCTGGTATGTGAGCTTTAATGAATCTAGCAGTTGATTTGTAAAATGAATTATCTGTTGAACTTCTGGTTCACATTGCTTTTTACGAGGATCTTAGGCATTAATAATTCATTTCGAGTACTTTATTAATCCAACTTTTTATTCTCCCCCCTAATGTTGGAAAAATTGACAACTCATGTCATAACTAAATCTCGAATTAATAGCTCAAAAATATTTAATAATATAAGGAGACTCATATAAATATACATTCTCAATCTCTTATGATGACCCATCTATGTGCATTGTGGTGGAGTAGTTGGAACATATACCGCAAATCCAAAAATTGTAAGATGGGAAATATTTAGGTCTTGACCAAAAATCAATTGTACCTGGGAGTATTTATAATTTATTGGCTTGATGCGTGCAACATGTAAATCAATACAATCTCATGTTGAAATAGGAAGTTTTGTTCTCATAAGTAATGATTTAACTATTAGTTGGAGGCATTTGATAAATGATTAAGCTAAATCGTTTTATGTGTGAACATGAGCTACAGGATGTTCAACTTTTATCCCGATTGACATACAATAATTATTGAAAGCTTGGGATATAAACTCACCAACATTAGCAAGATGAATTGTTTTAATTGCATAATCTGAAATTAATCATTTAAACAAGCAATCTCGCAAATGACAAGTTGCGAGTTGATAACACATGTGATTAATTTGTAGATGCATCTACCAAAATCATATAATATCAAAATCATCCACATGGTGGATGAATGAGCCTATATTCATTTCAGAAATGCAAGACATTAAATCTCAACTTTAGCTAGTGAGTTTGTAATAATCAATTATTATTGAGAACAAGCAACACATGAGAATTCTTTAAATTAAAGAATCTTTTGATTATTTAATAAATGTCTATATGAATTCTTGATTAATTTTCGCATCATATATAATCCAGTATAATCTAACTGGTCATGCCAAATAGTAAATGTATTTGTATCAGTAAACTTCTAGTTTACTTTAACATAATTTTCAATTGTACTAATAATGTCAATTTAAATTTTGACAATTGATAATTTTATCGTCATTCTTTTTATTCTATATCCACATATAAGCAATATTGTGACATTTACTTCTGGAAATGTCTACATCAATGTAAAGTTCATAATGTTATTAACTCAATAAAAGAAATATAATTTGCAAACAATTATTTGCAATATTCACTTAAGGGAATATGTCAAAATCTTCAAATGTTCAAATTGACATTAATTATCAAAAGTGATTATACAATTTGTTATATTTATTGCAAACATTCATTTCAAGGAATGTGCAAAAAAAAAAAAAAACAATTTCGGACAATAATGTAAGCATATATCATATTCCTTACCAATAAGATTATATAGATATCATTCGCTTCAAGGAATGATTAATTAGTATGAATCATTGGTCATTTTGTCCTAAGGATGAACAATTAGCAACATTTCTAATCATCTATCTTCTTTTCATCTATTTGTCAATAATGACAAGAGGTTCCATTTTATAATTATTATGTATTGCTACATCCACTTCGAGGAATGGAGCAGAATCAGTGGAACAAACAATTCATTATTTTGTTTGGCCTTAAGAAGGCATTAGATCAATCCAAAATACTTTTAAAGCCCTTTTCACAAGAGTTTTTCATCTTCAATTAACTAGAAAGAAATAACCAAGTCATGCATGGAGTTTATTGCAAATCAAATGTACGGATAAAACTGACATTTAAAATATCAAACCTAATATAATGCTTGTGCAACAAAAAATTCATAAACCGTTGCAGACATGTATGAAAGTTACTTCAAAATCATACATATCATGTTCACTAAAACTTTTCCATTTATAATTGCTAATATAATTTCTCTAAATAATTAACATACATAAAGTGTATGAACTACCTTTAACAACTTTACGAAAGTAATAAGTTTCCTAGGGTTGTATAGTAAGAAAATATAAGGCATTTATAAAATCAAATCACACGAGTTGTTTTAATGCTTCTTGTCAAACAACAATTGGTTAATACAAACAAGATTCATAAAAATGCAAACGGTCAAATTAATATAGTAATTCTCATTTCTAAGTTTATGAAAATGTTTTCAACCAAAATAATTCAAGAATTAAAAATGACAACAATTAAACTTGAAATTCAATATTAGAACCAACCCAAAAATCAATTTAGACATTCCTCAAAAAATTATCTTTAGAACTATACGTGTATGAGTGTTGAAAATTTTCAAATTGTATAACCAAAATAATAAGAGACATTAAAGGAACGTAATTTATATTCGAACTAAATCAAATCTGAACAATCATAAATTACATAGGTTTATCAATATACTAATATGTTTTTAGCCAAATACATTATTTAATTATAAAACCTACTATAGCAACATAAAGAAGTCAATCAATATTCATTTTCATGAACAAATAAGATGTTTGAAGCCATAAGTAACCCATGAAACCAAAACTTAAAATAAAATCATCTAAAATATTTAAACCATATATCAAATTAATTTAATATCTAAAGATGCTATTATTAAGAAAAAGTGTAAAGATAGAGATCTAATTAAGTTGATGTACCTTTCTTGTTCAACGAAATTTTGATGATTTTATCAACAAGTAAGCAAATTTAAACTCCAATAGTAGACTTTGAATCCAAACAAAATTTATAAATAGCAAACTTTGAGAATGATCTTATTTCACAATTTCATATAAATAACGCTATCAAATCCTTCACCATCATTAATAACATAAAAGTAAAAAAAGTTAATCAAAATAACTATAGTTGATCATGAATTAGCTAAAAATAATCAAATATGAAACATTAAATAAAAGAAACTTCTTGTAAAAACTTTACATCTTGCCATCTAAGATTTTGGAAATCATGGAGAATAAATTTGATCGTCGATAAAAGAAACTATCACTTTGAGCAAGATCGTGCTGATAATGTGTTATAAAATAAAGAGAGATAGAGAGAGTAAAGAACAAAGAAAATATGGGAAGCAATAGAGAATGTTTTTTATTGATCAATGGAATGATTACAATACTTTTTTAAAGTCTCTATTTATAGGCATAAGAAGTATAAATGAAGCAGAGGTCTAATTCTAATGACTATTAGAATTTCAAGTACATCAAAACTTATCTTGATCTTGATGGACATCCACTTAATAAGATATTTATAACAATTTCTTTTTTTTTTAATATTAAATTCTTTCTTTTCTTTTTTCTCTTTTTTCTTTTTTTCTTTCTCCTCCGTCAACACTCACCAACACTCACCAACATCAACAATTTCACAGTCTCACTACTGCCAACACTCACTACCATCATCAATCTCATGATATCACTATCGCTAAACTTGAACTAGCAATCACGCTCACTGAGCTTTCCACCGCCATTGCTTCAACCAATACCACAAGTACTCCCAACCCCAACTCTTATTGAGTTTACCAGCCATAATAACACTCATAAAATTTAGTCTCTTTTTACCAACCAAATCAAACTTCCTTTTGATTTAAGCTTACTCAAAACTAAAGAAATTTGGGTGAGTTCAATTTTTTTTCTTTTTGAAGTTATTTTTAGCTAACTCCTTAAACCATAGAATTTTAATTAAAATTTACACAAACTAGAGAGAAATTAGATTAAAGAGAAACAAAGTATAATCTCTCTCTCTCTCTCTCTCTCTATATATATATATATGTATGTGTGTATATACAGATTCAACAACAAAAATGGAAAGATTTTCAAATAAAAAAAAACTAAAGAAAGGAAAAAAAGGAGAAAAAAAACCTTTGGAAAATCCTTAAAAAAAAGGAAAAATAAAGGATCAAAATAAGGAGTAAACTTTCAGCAGAACCAAAAGTGAACATTCAAATACTAAGCATTTAGCTTACTGTCAAAAGATATCTAATGTCTCAAAGGCGTCAGATATACGATAACTACAATGAGGAGGTCTATGCGATCATGCAGATGATAGAAACTTGTGGTGCTAGATAGAAAATTAGGAGAAATAAAAACTAGACTTGAGGCGTGAATCACTTTCCTTAAGGCTTTAATTTTGCTTCTAAGATACAATAAGTTATAAAGCAATAAAGCGAAATTATGAAAATGGCTTGGGTCACATTGAATGGTTGAAAACCAAAGTATGTGTCCCTTGGTACATACTTTATAGCACAAGGTGTAACACCCCTAACACATCACCGTCGCCAAATTAGGGTTATGAAGCATTACCATACAATACAGAACTATTAACATGAAAACAGAGATCAACATGCAATTTACATTGACAACATTATTTAACTATGACATAAATACTTTTATGGGTCTTAAACTGGACTTACTTGACCCTAAAAATAGTTTGAAATTAATCAAGGACCAAATCGAGACAAATTAGAAATTTCAGGTAAAACATGAAAAATTGTAAAATAGGGGTCACACGGTCGTGTGGCCAGACTGTGTGACATAGCCTAGGCCGTGTGGGCATTCGAACTATGGGACACACGGCCGTGTCCCAACTCATGTGTCAAACTGTGTAACTCACTAACTTGTGTCACATAGCCATGTCGTGGGTCGTGTGAAACCTGTACCTAAAATTTATTTAAAACACAACTGTGTAGAGTGACCGTTTGTGGCACACGGTCGTGTGGCAGCCCATGTCCCAAGCCGTATGCAGCACAAATTGCCCCAAAACAAGCCATTACAAACCCTATTCTTACACACCAATATACACCATTTCCACAAGCATTCATATGACCAAAACAAAGTCCACACATACTCAAAATATACCAAATCAGTAGTCTTATAAGTTCTAACCAATGTACCCACAATGAGTACCATAATCACAATCAACCTTAGACCTATTCAACAGTAAAGTTTCTATCACTTAGCATACTTTATACACACCAAATGACCATATCACAAACATATAAAACAACCAAGTTATTTCTACTTACATAAGGGCATGGAATATCAACTATCATCTCATATAAATGCACATCATTTACAAGCCTTCATCAAAAGGCATAAACATAAGTGAACTTGGCACCATATCAAAACAAACCAATCACCAACACAACACTTAAAAACTCTATTACATGCCAAAATACATATATCGTTTAACAACTTTAGTAAACCAAGGGTTATCTACATCACAAGGCATACATAAGTGATCAAAATTCATACTTACATATATACATTTGTAAACCAACATCAAGGCATATGGGCAGATAAAATTAAACCACATCGCATTGGTAAATAGCACAAACTCAACTCTTAATACATGCCATTTTTAACCATTAGCCAAAATAATCAAAACTACCAACATGATAAATGGATAGTGTGATGGTGCTCCGATGAGACTCCAATCGATCGAGCTTTGTAATATCCTGGATTATGGCTTATGCATTATTGCTAAATTATATGAAATAGCATGCTCATGTGTGCTGTGAATGTGCATTATGAATTTTGTGAACCTTAGTGTGTAGTCAAGTGCCTTAGAGATTAATAGATTTTTTTTAAGTTAAAAGAGGAGCTAAGCTTGAGAGGGCCTTAAGAAAGTAAATAAGGGAGATATGACATAAACTTGGGCTTGGTAAAGTCGCTACAAGGCGCCACTTAGAGCCTTAGTGTGTGACGCCATATGCTAGGGGGAAAGGGCTCGTGTTCGAATCACTAAGGAAGCAAAATAAGGGATTTTATTTTGCATGTTGCGTCAGCAGAGATGAGCAGCAAGGGACGGCACTAAGGCTAAATTTTAGGAGCTTAATTCTTTTGATTTTAAGAGATAAATGAGGATAATTAGTGAGAGTAAGGATTAATGGAAAAGAAGATGTGATAAGTTAAAGATAAAGCTATCAGAGAGGAGAAAAAAGAGGAAGTTGATAGGAGGTAAGAGTTGGCCGGTCAAGGGAGTATTTGGATGGTATTTTCGGCTAAGCATAGGATATGTGCCGAAATTTCTCTCTTCTCATCTTTATTCACTTGTGCCGAAATTTTGAAGAGAACTCTTTTGTTTTTCCTTTGCCTTTTGAAGCCGAATTCTCCCTAGTCACTTTTGCCGAAGTTCTTCTCCTATTCTTTGTCTTTTTCTCAAACCCCAAATTCCCTTGTAGCCGAATACCCTTGTGAGTTGAAGCCATAGCCGAATAGCAGAGGACCCTTATTCTTTCCTTCTGTCGCAAGTCTTGAAAAGCTGAAGCAGTAAGCTGAAATCTTTTCTCTCTGCAAGCAAACGACAGTGGTAAGTATTTCTTTAGCAAACGATTTCTTTGATTCTTTTCACAAGGGTGCCGAAATATTATAGTAGGCCTTGGTTTAAGATGGCCGAATGTCATAGCACCATAACAATGTGACTTTTATGTGTAGCCGACGCTAAGGAGCATTAAAGGAGATCTCTCGGGTTTTGAAACATCGAGGTAAGTGATGTGTAGATTCGGCCAAAGGGGCCATCTTCATATGTTTATGCATAACTGATTCTAATATATGGCTATAGGGATTTCGACAGACACCTAAGGCAAGGGATACTTTTCGGGATTTAAAATCGTAAGGTAAAGTATACATGTATATTCGGCCAAGGCTTTTTTAGCAACTTAGATCTACTTCTTACTTATGCAAAAGCCGGAAACTAACCCTTTAAGTGATCTAATGTTAGCCGATTACAAGGTAGAAGGATTTGCAAGTTTCGAGATTTGGTTAGGAGGCAAATCGACAACAAGGTAAGTTTCGGGATTTGATTAATTGGCCGAATGGCCTTTAGCTAAAATATTGCATGTTGGCTGAATGTAGGAACTTGAGATCTAAGGCTTTAGATCGGGCTTTTCGGGATTTGGAGTGAACTTGCTAAGTATACCAGGTGTGTACCCCACACTATCTCTTAATAAGATTTATGGCAATGTTTAATATATATATGTGGTATTAAGAATGTGAAAAATATGGCTAAGTACCATGCTATGGTACAAAGTACTCAGGTACGTTTTCCTACTCCTACTAGGATTATAATTTGATCTGTTATGCCACATATGTGAACCTATAAGAATGTGAATAGAGAACATGGCATGATAATGCATGATTTGTATGACATGGGCATATGGGTGATTATGAAAGGGGAAGTGAATGTGGTGACTTATGTCACGATATATGAATGTGGTGACTTCGGTCACATTATCTGAATGTGGTGTCTCATGACACAAAATATTATCTGGTGGCTATGCCACGAATTTTATAAGGGCGATGAGCACGTCGACTGCAGCGACTGCCTTCGATGGTGTGTAGCGGATGGAGGGTTGACTTAGTAGTCCCCACGGTGTGCAGGTTGGTACGGGTGATGTGTAGCGGTTGGTAACTAGGCTTGGGTTCGGGAATGCATCATTAACTGTAAATTATGCTATGTATGTGTATGACTTGATATGCCTGAATCTATTTGGACTTAGTGTTGGATGTATACATTGAGACTGTTTGACTCACCCCGTTGTGGGAACATTTTTCAGGTGACGATCAGTAATGGACCGGGCCGGCAGGAGCTTAGTGGTGGCCATGCTCAACAAGGAATTTTATTAAAATAAAATTTTATTTTATTTTAAGTACATTAAATTGATTTTGGGTTTGTTTATTTGATGTAATAAGGCCATAGTACGAACTATTTTATGCATGCATGTTATTTATTTTCTTATCATACGAAACTTTTATCAAATTAAAGACTAAGTAAATTTTATATAAGAATGAATTCTAAACGTTTTGACATTTAACGAAAATGATTTTTAATCTAAAGATGAAACCTAAAACAATGGAATTTTTATAAAAACTTATGTTTCAAAAATAAACTGGTTTCCAACTTGAGCCCAATCCAATTCGAGTTTTCTCCCAAAATCACTTAAAGTTTCCAAAGAACAAACGAATTTGAATCGGTTTTTCTTAAGGAACATATCAAATCTGGTCGAGGCTCGTGGGCCGGGTTTGGGGTGTTTTAGCTAGGTATCAGAGCCAATTTTTTAAACTCTCGGCCTTGGGTTTAAGGCCCAAAACGTTTTCAAAAGTTAGGCCCAAAAGAATTTTGTGAAACAAGCAGGTTTTCTGGCATGGCACCTAAGTCTCCGACCCGAAGTCCACCAGGTAAGTACTCCTATCCATTGTGTGATTTATATTATGATTTGTAGAAGGGTAGAAATGGAACGTAGATTAGTATGATAGGTACTTGAACCCTAGGACTAGTTTACCCCAACAATTTCATAAAATTTAAATGCCTAATTAAACAAACCTGTGGCTAAGTCGCCGAGTTAGGGTGTGGTAACCATTGTGCGCATGTCTAGGATTGGATCCGAAAGAGCCTGGTACTTCAGCAGTCCTAGTGACTCACCTCCTCTTCACTGGAATCCTACCTGGTGCGTAGCTTCGGTTCACCCTAACCAAGAGGACTTATTCACGGGCTAAACCCAATAACTAAAACCCGAAAGGGACTAGTCGTATTTCCATAAAAACTCTAGTTTTAAAACTCTTAAATTACCCTTTTGACTTGTAAACACGATTCTATAAAATTTTTCTGAAATATTCCTGATTTACAAAATTACTAAAATACCCCTAGTGGTAAAATTACTAAAATGCCCTTGGTTTCTAAAATTTCTATATTACCCTCGATTTCAATAAAATTTTCTGATTTTGCAAAAGTATCCCAAAACCCTATTTTGCAAAAATTCAAGATACCCTGATTTGGAAATTTACCAAATTACCCCTGCTTTACAAAATTACCAAAATGACCCCCGATTTCCAAAATTTCTGTAACAACACCGATTTGGAAAACAAATTCGTAAAAAGAATCTTCAGTTTCATAAATTTTAAAATACCTTTGAGAATTTTTCAAATTGACCCCGGATTATTACCAAAATACCCCTGTAGGACAAATGACGAAAATACCCTTGGGGTAGGAATAGACAAAAATGTACGAGGAGTGAATGAGTATGGGAGATATTAGGGAATGGATGTGTTTTCTTTGAATTAGGATAGAAGACTTGAAACTTTGATTGATCGAAAGAATTACTACTAAACTCTTTGCATAAAACTCCTTCGCGAATAATCAGTGGAATAAAGGCTAATTCATAAAACTTTCTTAATCAGATTAAAGCACGATCGTAGATATGAGCTCTAGGGGACGTGGTCGTAATGTGCGAGGATGCGGTAGAGGCAGAATGGCCGTGTCGGAACCCGTTAGATCGGGTCAAGGGTCTGACAATGAGGTACCACCACCAGCTGTTGGTGTCGAGCAGCAAGCTCAGATGGGGGATGATGCTGTGTCGCAGGCTGTGCTGCGAGTGTTGGAGATGGTGGCTGGCGCAGGTGGAAATATGGGAGCTCAGAAATCTGTACCCGAGCAACTTCGAGCCAATGGGGCTGAAGTGTTCCGTGGAGTATTTGGTGTGGCACCCAGTACGGCTGAGTATTGGTTGGAGGCAACGGAACGAATTATGGATGAGTTGGATCTGCCCCCTGAGGAGAAAGTGAAAGGAATGGTGGCGCTGCTACGTGATGAAGCGTATCAATGGTGGCTCACAGTTCGGGATGGTGCCACAGCTGAGGATCTGACTTGGGAATATGTTAAGGCAGCGTATCAGAAAAAGTATGTCGGCACGCGTTACACTGATGCGCAGAGGAAGGCATTTCTGGGGTTGGTTCAAGGGAGCAAGTCCGTGGCGGAGTACGAAGCTGAATTTCTGAGGTTGAACCGGTATGCTCGAGGGGTAGTGGCTACGGAGCATGAGCGGTGTGCCCGGTTTGAGGACGGGTTAAGGGATGACCTAAGGTTGTTGATAGCCCCACATCAGGAGCGGAAGTTTTCTGCATTAGTAGAAAAGGCTAAGGTAGCTGAAGGGATTAAGGACTCTGTAAGGCAGCACTCTGATCGGAATAAGCAGAAAAGAGGATTTGGGCCGTCAAGGTCAGCTGGGAATATTCAGAAGAGGCCTAGAGTTGATGGGCCGCGAGGTCAGCAAGCTGGTACTGGAGGGCAATATCGTACTTGTGATCAGTGTGGGAAAAAGCACTTAGGAGAGTGTTGGAAGAAGACGAGAGGATGCTTTAAGTGTGGATCAAATGACCATATGATTAAGGATTGTCCTATGAGGCCAGAGGGAAATCGACCAGTAGCTCAGAATGTTAATCAGCCTGGTAGAGGTGGACAGCAGCCTCAGCGGGGCCGTGGTCCGAATGGCTAAGGTAATGGTGCTGGAAGAGGACGTGGAACACCTGGCAGAGGTGCTGGTAATACAGAGGCAAGACAGCCGGGCTTGGTATATGCAGTTCGCCGTAGGGAAGATGGAGACGCGCTGGACGTTATAATCGGTACGTTCCTTGTGTTTGGCAAGCCTTATTTTGCTTTGATTGATGTGGGCTCGACCCATTCGTATGTTGCATGTAGAGTAGTGGAAACTCTAGACATAGCCTCTGAACTTTCTGATAGGGAGATGACTGTAGTAAGCCCACTAGGTCAAACTGTAGTGGTGAACAATATCTTTCGGAGTGTACCTCTAGAAATTCAGGGAGTAGTATTTCCTGCCGACTTAATGGAACTACCTTTCGGAGAGTTCGATCTCATACTTGGAATGGACTGGCTAGTAGAGCATCGAGCCATACTGGATTGTGCGGCTAAGCGAATGGAGTTGAGGACTCCAGAGGATAAGGAAGTTGTTATGATCAGAGAAAGAAGAAACTACTTGTCTAACGTAGTTTCAGCGCTAAAGACGGTTAAGATGGTTCGGAAAGGATGCAAGGCATTCTTGGCTTTTGTTAGTGCATTGGATACGAAAGAAGGCGGCGTTAGTGGAGTTCGAACTGTAAGGGAGTTTGTGGATGTCTTTCCGGAGGAGTTACCTAGAATACCCCCAGATAGGGAGGTGGAGTTTGGAATTGATCTGCTGCCGGGAACAGCTCCTGTGTCAATCGCTTCGTACAGAATGGCACCTAAGGAGTTGGTTGAGCTTAAGGCTCAAATCCAAGAACTGCTTGATCGTGGGTTTATTCGACCCAGTGTGTCTCCATGGGGAGCACCGGTCTTGTTCGTGAAGAAGAAGGACGGAACTATGCGTATGTGCATAGATTATCGTCAGTTGAATAAGCTGACCATCAAGAACAAGTACCCTTTGCCAAGGATAGACGACTTGTTCAATCAGCTAAAAGGAGCAGCAGTATTCTCAAAGATAGATTTAAGGTCTGGACATCATCAGCTTAAGGTGAAGGAAGTGGATATCCATAAGACAGCTTTTCGGACAAGGTATGGGCATTTTGAGTTCGTTGTAATGCCGTTTGGTTTGACGAACGCCCCAGCTGCGTTCATGGATATGATGAACCGGGTTTTTCAACCATACCTGGATAGGTTCGTCGTGGTGTTTATCGACGACATTCTGGTATACTCCAAGTCTGAGGAGGAACATGATGAGCATCTCCGGATGGTGTTGCAAGTGTTGAGGGAGAAGAAGCTCTATGCCAAATTCAGCAAGTGTGAATTTTGGCTTAAGGAAGTTGCGTTCTTAGGACATGTGGTGTCTGTAGAAGGAATAAGGGTGGATCCTAGAAAGATTGAGGCAGTGTTGGATTGGAAACCACCTAAGTCGGTGGCTGAGGTTCGTAGCTTCTTGGGATTGGCAGGCTACTGCAGAAGGTTTGTAGAAGGGTTCTCATCAATAGCCACACCTTTGACGAAGTTGTTGAGGAAGGAAGTGCCTTTTGTTTGGACAGAAAAGCAACAAGAGAGCTTTGAGAAGCTCAAGAGGGTCTTAACTGAAGCTCCAGTGTTGATTCAGCCTGAGGTAGGAAAGGATTTTGTGGTGTATTGTGACGCTTCCCATACAGGTTTGGGTTGCGTATTGATGCAAGATGGGAAAGTAGTCGCTTATGCGTCTCGGCAACTAAGGCCACATGAGGTTAACTACCCAACTCATGAGTTGGAATTGGCGGCTGTGGTCTTTGCTCTCAAGGTATGGAGGCACTATCTCTATGGAGAAAAGTCAGTGATCTACACAGACCACAAGAGTCTTAAGTATCTGTTGACTCAGAAGGAGTTGAATCTAAGACAGCGAAGGTGGGTTGAATTACTGAAGGACTATGACTGTTCGATAGAGTATCATCCGGGCAAGGCGAATGTAGTGGCGGATGCCCTAAGTCGGAAAGTAGTGTCGGATTTAAGGGTAATGTTTGCACATCTGAGCCTGTAAGATGATGGAAGTCTGCTGGCAGAGCTGCAGGTTAAGCCGACGTGGTTAAATGAAGTGAGAGAGGGACAGTTGGATGATGATGACTTAAGTGCTAAGCTACAGCAAGTGCAAAATGGAGAGTTGGAAGATTATGGTATTAACGACGAGGGAGTATTGTGTTTCAAGGGTAAGGTCTGTATGCCTAAGGATCAGGAGTTAAGACAGAGAATTCTTCAGGAATTGCATAGTAGCCCTTATGCTATGCATCCTGGAGGTAGTAAGTTGTACAGAGATCTAAGAGAGCAGTTTTGGTGGCCTGGACTTAAGCGGGAAGTTACAGAATTTGTTGGCAAATGCTTGACATGTCAGCAAGTTAAGGCTGAACACCAAGTTCCGTCAGGATTACTTCAATCGATAATGATTCCGCAGTGGAAGTGGGAGAGAATCACCATGGACTTCGTTAGTGGGTTTCCCCTTACGCCTACTAAGAAGGACTCGGTATGGGTAATAGTGGATCGTTTGACAAAGTCCGCGCATTTCATCCCAGTGTGAGTTGATTATTCTCTGCAGAAGTTGGCAAGGTTATATGTGGCAGAGATTGTAAGGTTGCATGGAGTGCCGGTATCAATCATCTCGGATAGGGATCCAAGGTTTACTTCTCGGTTTTGGAAGGCGCTACATCAAGCTTTAGGTACCAAGTTGGATTTCACTACGGCTTTTCATCCACAGTCAGACGGGCAATCTGAAAGAGTAATCCAAGTGTTAGAGGATATGTTGAGAGGCTGTGTGATGGATTTTAGAGGAAGTTGGGAGGAATATTTGCCTTTATCTGAGTTTGCCTATAACAACAGCTATCAAGCTAGCATTCGGATGGCACCATATGAAGCACTGTATGGACGGAAGTGTCGAACTCCTACGTGTTGGACGGAATTAGGGGAACGTCGAGTTTTGGGTCCAGAGTTAGTGGCAGAATCGGAGGAAAAGGTTGAGATAATTCGAGCTCGGTTAAAGGAAGCATCTGATAGACAGAAGTCGTATGCGGATCTCAAGCGAAAGGAAATAGAATTTGATGTGGGAGATCAAGTGTTTCTTAAAGTTTCGCCTTGGAAGAAGGTGATGAGATTTGGTCGGAAAGGGAAGCTAAGTCCAAGGTTTATAGGACCTTATCAGGTATTGAAGCGAGTTGGACCAGTGGCATATCAGTTGGAGTTGCCACCGGAGTTGAAGCAGATGCACGACGTATTCCATGTATCCATACTACGTCGTTATCGATTGGATCCATCTCACGTAGTACCGGTTGAAGAGGTGGAGATAAGGCCAGATTTGTCCTACGAGGAATAACCGATTCAGATCTTGGAACGAGATGTGAAAGTGTTGCGAAGGAAGTCAGTTCCTCTAGTTAAAGTGTTATGGCGAAATCATGGATCGGAAGAGGCTTCGTGGGAGCCAGAAGAAGTGATGCGACAGCAATACCCTCACTTATTTCAGCCAGGTAATTTCGAGGACGAAATTATTTTAAGGGGGTAGAACTGTAATATCTTGGATTATGGCTTATGCATTATTGCTAAATTATATGAAATAGCATGCTCATGTGTGTTGTGAATGTGCATTATGAATTTTGTGAACCTTAGTGTGTAGTCAAGTGCCTTAGAGATTAATAGATTTTTTTTAAGTTAAAAGAGGAGCTAAGCTTGAGAGGGCCTTAAGAAAGTAAATAAGGGAGATATGACATAAACTTGGGCTTGGTAAAGTGGCTACAAGGCGCCACTTAGAGCCTTAGTGTGTGACGCCATATGCTAGGGGGGAAAGGGCTCGTGTTCGAATCACTAAGGAAGCAAAATAAGGGATTTTATTTTGCATGTTGCGTCAGCAGAGATGAGCAGCAAGGAACGGCACTAAGGCTAAATTTTAGGAGCTTAATTCTTTTGATTTTAAGAGATAAATGAGGATAATTAGTGAGAGTAAGGATTAATGGAAAAGAAGATGTGATAAGTTAGAGATAAAGCTATCAGAGAGGAGAAAAAAGAGGAAGTTGATAGGAGGTAAGAGTTGGTCGGCCAAGGGAGTATTTGGATGGTATTTTCGGCTAAGCATAGGATATGTGCCGAAATTTCTCTCTTCTCATCTTTATTCACTTGTGCCAAAATTTTGAAAAGAACTCTTTTGTTTTTCCTTTGCCTTTTGAAGCTAAATTCTCCCTAGTCACTTTTGCAGAAGTTCTTCTCCTATTCTTTGCCTTTTTCTCAAACCCCAAATTCCCTTGTAGCCGAATACCCTTGTGAGTTGAAGCCATAGCCGAATAGCAGAGGACCCTTATTCTTTCCTTCTGTCGCAAGTCTTGAAAAGCCGAAGCAGTAAGCCGAAATCTTTTCGCTCTGCAAGTAAACGACAGTGGTAAGTATTTCTTTAGCAAACGATTTCTTTGATTCTTTTCACAAGGGTGCCGAAATCTTATAGTAGGCCTTGGTTTAAGATGGCCGAACGTTATAGTGCCATAACAATGTGACTTTTGTGTGTAGCCGACGCTAAGGAGCGTTAAAGGAGATCTTTCGGGTTTTGAAACATCAAGGTAAGTGATGTGTAGATTCAGCCAAAGGGGCCATCTTCATATGTTTATGCATAACCGATTCTAATATATGGCTATAGGGATTTCGACAGACACCTAAGGCAAGGGATACTTTTCGGGATTTAAAATCGTAAGGTAAAGTATACATGTATATTCGGCCAAGGCTTATTTAGCAACTTAGATCTACTTCTTACTTATGCAAAAGCCGGAAACTAACCCTTTAAGTGATCTAATGTTAGCCGATTACAAGGTAGAAGGATTTGCAAGTTTCAGGATTTGGTTAGGAGGCAAATCGATAACAAGGTAAGTTTCGGGATTTGATTAATTGGCCAAATGGCCTTTAGCTAAAATATTGCATGTTGGCTGAATGTAGGAACTTGAGATCTAAGGCTTTAGATCGGGCTTTTCGGGATTTGGAGTGAACTTGCTAAGTATACCAGGTGTGTACCCCACACTATCTCTTAATAAGATTTATGGCAATGTTTAATATATATATGTGTGGTATTAAGAATGTGAAAAATATGGCTAAGTACCATGCTATGGTACAAAGTACTCAAGTACGTTTTCCTACTCCTACTAGGATTATAATTTGATCTGTTATGCCACATATGTGAACCTATAAGAATGTGAATAGAGAACATGGCATGATAATGCATGATTTGTATGACATGGGCATATGGGTGATTATGAAAGGGGAAGTGAATGTGGTGACTTATGTCACGATATATGAATGTGGTGACTTCGGTCACATTATCTGAATGTGGTGTCTCATGACATAAAATATTATCTGGTGGCTATGCCACGAATTTTATAAGGGCGATGAGCACGTCGACTGCAGCGACTGCCTTCGATGGTGTGTAGCGGATGGAGGGTTGACTTAGTAGTCCCCACGGTGTGCAGGTTGGTACGGGTGATGTGTAGCGGTTGGTAACTAGGCTTGGGTTCGGGAATGCATCATTAACTGTAAATTATGCTATGTATGTGTATGACTTGATATGCCTGAATCTATTTGGAATTAGTGTTGGATGTATACATTGAGTCTGTTTGACTCACCCCGTTGTGGGAACATTTTTCAGGTGACGATCAGTAATGGACCGGGCCGGCAGGAGCTTAGTGGTGGCCATGCTCAGCAGGGAATTTTATTAAAATAAAATTTTATTTTATTTTAAGTACATTAAATTTATTTTGGGTTTGTTTATTTGATGTAATAAGGCCATAGTACGAACTATTTTATGCATGCATGTTATTTATTTTCTTATCATACGAAACTTTTATCAAATTAAAGACTAAGTAAATTTTATATAAGAATGAATTCTAAACGTTTTGACATTTAACGAAAATGATTTTTGTTCTAAAGATGAAACCTAAAACAATGGAATTTTTATAAAAACTTATGTTTCAAAAATAAACTGGTTTCCAACTTGAGCCCAATCCAATTCGAGTTTTCTCCCAAAATCACTTAAAGTTTCCAAAGAACAAACGAATTTGAACCGGTTTTTCTTAAGGAACATACCAAATCTGGTCGAGGCTCGTGGGCTGGGTTTGGGGTGTTTCAAGCTTTCTAATGATTTATAAAATAGATAAAACACATACATAAGCAACTAGAGCCTAGTAAGCTCGTATTAGGAACTTAAACTTACCGTGTACATTAAGTTAAATAATCAAAGATAAATTTCATTTTCGTATAGACCAAACATCCTTTCCTATATACAAAAGTTCACAAGGTTAGTTAGTGAAACTGTGTACTTATAAGATCAAATAAGGCATGGCAATAAACACATCAGCATCTCAATTTCACCAACTAACATTTGTACTTATACCATGCAACTTCATCTTCTTTAAATTATGCATATCCAAATTCCCATATCATGTATTTAATACCATAGTTTAATACATACATGTTTTTCCATTTGAACCTTAACTACCCATTGAACTTAATAAATAACATTGGATACTTGTAATAATATTTTCAGTACAAGTTACCTGGTACAATACACTGGCACGAATTTTGCTAGGCTCAAGGTTTGATACAATACACTGACACAAAGCTTGAATTGCTATCCCCAATTCAATTCAATCTCATTATTAATTTTTCATTAGTTAACATTCAAAATAACAAACACTACAATTATTTGAATAGCTCAATTAGTAAGCAATTTAACTTAACATATTACATATAGTACAAACTTATCTGAACTCGTAAATGACTTCTAACTTGAACCGACCACTATTCCGCTACTTAGACTTTTCCGTGATTTATGTCCGTTCTAGTTATTTTTTTATCTAGATAAATATTTTTATTCAATTAATCCCATCCCATAATTTAAAATAATTAAACATACACAATTTAGCCTTTCCATAAAATTTACAAAATTTCCCCTAACATTTTACCCTTTTTGTAATTTAGTCCCTATACTCGAAACTTGCAATTTAAGCACAATTAAAGAAAACTAATGCTAACCAATTTGTACTTAGTCCCTACTCAACCCACTTTTATCAAAATTTCACAATAATTTCATGCAATTTCACCATTTTAACAACTTAGTCCCTAATTACAAAATTAACAAAATTTACTTAATCAAATAGTCCCTATGCATTTCATAGCTTCAAAATCTAACAATTACTATCACAACATCTAATATTTATCAATGGAAAGTTTTAAAATCTTAAACATTTTTTTAAAACAGAGATACAAGTTAGCTAGATCTAGTTGCAACAATCCCAAAAACATAAAAATTACGAGAAACAGGTGAAAAGATGACTTACATCCAAGGAAGAACCAAGGCCGAAGCTTCCAAAGTCCTCCCATGGTGGTTCAATGATAACAAGAATGAAAGAAGAAGAAGATAGACGCAAATTTCATTTGGTTTATTATTTTAATATACTTTATTTACTTTTATTATTTAAACACATATTTTAGTAATATAATGAAATGTATAATCGACCATGCACATAAAAATAGCTTATTTTCCTTATAAATCCATCCACTTAAAATAATTAAATCATTTAGTCAATAAAGTTTAATAGCTATTAAGTTTTACACCATTTACTATTTAGTCCTTTTTCTTTAATTAACTAGTCATACAATAAAATTTCCTAACCAAACTTTGATATGACCCTAATAACACTCTGTAAATATTTAATAAAATATTTATGGGTTTGGTTTATAGAAACGAGGTCCCTATACCTCCTTTTCAAAAATCACTTGACTTTAAGGATTTACTACTTGAACCTAATTACTCATTCAGATAACATAATTTATCAAATCAAAATTTATTATAATACTATATTTGAATCGTAAATATTAAATAATAATATTTACGAACTCACTCGTCAAATTTGTGGCCCCAAAACCATTGTTTTCGACACCACTAAAAAATAGATTGTTACACAAAGAGTATTTTTCTATAACATTAACACTTTTCAATAGAAAATTATGATTCTTCATTTTGAAAATTTTCAAGAAAGTTGAGTTATTCTAATATATATTAATTTATATGCAAATTTTGATAAAAACCAAATAAGCCCAAATACTTAGTGGGCTAGGCACATAACTCAATTACACAAATCAAAATTACGACCAAAGTGGTGCAAAGATCGGATAAGGAAACCATCGAATTGTGGTGGATTTTTCTAGGTTTGAGTTTTAGACTTGGTGGCCTTTAAGGAACTTTCTTGGAGATTTAATCTAAGAGGATGAAAAAGGGAAAGGAAATGGTCTTTTTTGTGCTTCGATTTTCAAGGAAAATCACCGATGGTGTTGGAATCAACGATGGTTAGGGGTTGTTAGGGAACGGAAATAAGTTAAGAAGAAGAAGAAGAGAGGAAAAAAGATACAAACAAAAGAGTGAAAATGTGAAGAAATTTGTGCTACAAGAGGAAAAAAGAAAAGAAAATCTCATATTCAAAAAAGGAAAGGAAATATTTTTTAAAATACGTGGCATCCTTATGTACCAAATCATACAAACATTACCTCTGTAATGACAGAAACTGATGGGTAAAATTATTGAAATACCCCCAAAGGGGTGAAAATAATCGTTATACCATCGATTACGGTTGAATATCGTGTATATGATTTTATTTACACTTTTATATGTTTGATACATTGCATTTATATCATGTTACATGGGTTGGGTTTGACGATCGGAGGAAATGTAGCCTGGTGGCTCTGCCACATACTGTTTTGGTGGCTATGCCACGTATATACTATTATTTTTGGTGGCTCAGCCACAAATATCGTGATTAGCAGCTTGTCTGCAATATTGGTGTGATTGGCAGGGTGAGTTGACTTGATCCCCACAGGTGACGATTGGTTGGTACGGGGGTGTGATTGGTTGGATTGGGTTGGGCTGCATTTCATTATTGCATTACCATGATTATAGGGCTTAGGCCCAAATTGATACTGTAAGGGCTCGGGCCCAGATAATGACTGTTAGGGGATTACACACTGAGTTCTCGTAACTCACCCCCTTTCTCTTAACCCTGCAGGTAATCCCCAACGCTAGAGAATTTGGAGCTGTGGAGGACTCGGTGGTGGCCATACATTGGAGTTACTTTTCTCGAAAATTAGTAAATCTGGTTTTACTTTATTTTATGATTATTTAATTTGGGGTTAATATTATGTAATAAGGCAATTGGATTTTATTTTCCTTTTAAACTTTCATTTCAGCTATTTTTAAAATATTAATGATTAAACTCTGGGTTTTCTTAAGTCAACAATAATCGTTTTTCAAAATATCACGTTTCTGCAATTTCTTAATTAAACTTCAGTAATAATCAAAGTTTTCGAAAATAATAATAACATTTTTTTACAAGAAAACAATTATAGCAAATCTGAATTTCACAAACAACAAAGTTCGAAGTTTCAAAAAGAATACGAATTTTTTGACGAACGCGTAGCTTTTAAACAACCCTTTTATGTGACATGCTAGATCCAGTCATAACGTCTAGGCCGGGTTTGGGGTGTTACAGTATGACTAGTTAGACCATCTTGATTCAATGATGATGAAAAACAATTTGATGAAAATTTATATGATTTTATTGAAGAATTAGATGTTGTATTTTAATAATTTTCATCAATACTAGTTATTTTGACAACATACTGAACTAACACCAGCTAAAGTTAGAGGTCGGTTGCATTTTTGGATGATAACCAAATAATATATGAGCTCATGTATTACATTTGTGCAACCCGAAGTTTACGATTTTATTTTTTGAAATAATTTGATTTTGGACAATCTCTATAGTATGCAATTTGTGCTAACAACACTGGTGCACTATATCCCAAGCTTGATTTTCATTGTTTTATCTAGGATAATATTAGGTTGTCTATGCCTATATATGTTATACTTAATGGTTAGCAAAATTATGCCTCCATTTAATTGCTTAACCATTAATATAAGAATAGCTTTACAATAAGCATGTATTATTTGCATCATGGCCAACATGTAAGAAATATTTGTCTCATGAGAATTGATTTTCATTTATAAACTAATAGGTTTCATCTAAGAATATTTGGATGTGCAATATCTATTTTATGTTCCACCATAACGCACTAAGATGGATCATCAAGTATGAAGTTGATAAAATTTAGAATTTTCATTAGATGTGAAAAAGTTGAAGGGAGATATATTTATAATTTTGAAAAAAGTATTGTCATGTTACAAATTTTCTTAATATTAAAGAGAGACAAATTGGTTAAATAATTATGTCATCATTTTTTTATGATCCTCACTAATATTATGTGCACAAAGTTTGAATGATAAAATTACTTGTCAGACATGTTTAGTGATTGTAACACCCCAAACCCGGTCAACACACCACGACCGAATCTGGCATGTCACAGAGGAAAAACGTTTTGAAGAAAATCAAGTTACCGATTAAATTTTGTGGAAAACTCTTTGTTGCTCTATGTTTGTAGAAATCAAGTGCATGATTAGTTAAAATCGACAATTTACTTTGGGATCCCAGAAATAAATCTTTAAAACTTAGTTGTCGATTCACAGGTTAGAAAACATCTACGTCCTTTTTAAGAAAACCTGAATGATTAATTTGGAAATCGTTTGCATTTGAGTGTAGAAACTTAAATTTTGAAACCATTTAAGTTGTCGAAAACATTTGAGTTGTCATTTATTATCAAGTGATTTGTATTACCCGATGGTAAAGTTTTGAAAACCTTTGCGTTTTGTAGTTTAGAAAACCTTGCGCTCATATTATTAAATTAATCAAGTAATTCACTTAACCATGTTCGAAATCAAATCCAAAACATATAAATAATTCAAAACATAATTTAAAAGGCCTTATTACAAACCCAAATAATAAAAACAAAATATAAAATAATTACCCAATTCAAAATCCAAGTAAAACCAAATGTTTTAATGCATGGGCCACCTCGAGTCCACCCGGCTCCTCATCCGCGATCTACGAATCACCTGAAAAGATAAGGGAGAAGGTGAGTCACCAAGACTTAGTGCATAATCCCCCTCCCGGTTAATGCCACATACTTACACAAATCACAACCAAGCAATATATGTAATGCACCCAAACCTAGCCATCCGTAACTCCGTTTCTACCCCGTGTGGTACCAAACCACTGGTGGTGCCAAACCACTGGTGACCCAAAGTCACGATATCCAATAATAATGTGGTGCCAAACCACTGGTGACCCAAAGTCACGAATAATCTATCTGTGGGGCCAACCCACGTTGTGATACCAAATCACTGGCGACAATCCCGTAATATCAAATGTGGGGCCAACCCACTGTGGTGCTAAGCCACTGGGACGAGTCGCTATGAGGTGCCAAACCTCTGGTGACCCAAAGTCACAAAATAAACTGTGGTACCAAACCACTGGAGGTGCCAAACCTCTGGTGTCCTAAAGACACGGATATCAAATCTTCCCCCTCCTCTCATATCACCCACATCAATGCATCACATGTACAAATCATGCCATCATGCCTTAATATGAACATATAGCAAATATATCATAGTTCATGGTATTAAGCATCATATAGCAAAATCATATTGAAACGGACTTACCCGTATCCTTGCTCATACCCATAAGGTATCATATCATGATCTTCACAGTTTTCGGCTTTTCACATATTTAGGTTATTAATATATATTTACTAAGTTATAAAGTGTGTAAGTTACACACCTGTTACTAGCGAAATCACTAAATCCCGAAGACCCGATCTACCGCACTAGATCTCCTTGTCCTACATTCGGCCAAACCACAAAACCATTAACAAGGCCATTGGGCCACACCAACAAATCCCGAAGGGTTAACGCATGGAACCCCAAACCTTACCTTAATGCTCCTCGAATACTAGACACCACCCAAAGTATGCGAGATTGAACCTTTCCCTACAATCGGCCAACGTTAACACACAATCTCAAAAGCCTTCGGCTTTTCAAATATCTAATGGAAAGACTGAACTAACATAAATCCTTACCACTTGACTTACCAACTTCGATTGCTAAAGAATAGGGGCTTAAATCGACTGCTTCCACAATCCCGAAGAACCTAGGAAAAATCGGTTCCCATTAATGATTAACAACACTATCAACAAATGCCAGATTAGGCTTTCACCTATGTGTGTCGACAGAGAAGAAGAGAAAGTAAGAAGGGAGTTTCGGCCATGGACACTTACCTTCTTAAAACCGATTGAAGAACAACCAAAAGAGATCAAGGCTTGACTGAGATTCGGCCAAAATAAACTAGAAGAAAGAAAGAAGATTCGGCTATGGTGGATAGAAGACAAACAAATGAGATTCGGCTAGAGTGGAAAAAGAGAAAGGAAAAGAAAAATGCAATGGAAGAGGGAGGATTCGGCAATAGAGTATGGTTTATAGAAGAGAAAAGCAATTAAGATTCGGCTTAACTAAAAAGGAGAGAAAGGAAGAAATATGAATGGTATTCGGCTTTGATCAAGAATGAGAGAAAGAAAAAGAGAGAGATGGGGAGAAAGAGATTCGGCCAAGGAAGAAAAAGAATAGGATGAAAGAAAAATGCCTCCCTTCAATGGTAGAATATTTTCAGCACAAAGAGAAAAAGAGCTTGAGAGGAAAAGAAAACAATACCAATTTGGTCAAGAATAAAAGCCAAAACCAAAACAAAAGCTTACCTATTGCTCAAATTCGGTTTAGGAGAAAGAGTTTTGAGAGAAAAGAAAATGATGCACAAAATGCTAAGGAATTTGACCAACTAGCTACCAACCTACCAAAACCTTCAACAAAAATTCGGTCACCCCCCCTGGACCATAATGCCGTCCACATACATGGACAAGTTGGCCATTAAAAAGTTTCCAAAAACCACATCCTTAATCCAAGCCTTATGTCCCCTTATCATTCCTTAATCAAAATGATTCCTTTCCCCAAGTTCAAGCTTACCTAAACTATTTGTCATCTTGCCATAAAAATTTAAAGTCCAACTTACCAAAAATACCTCTTGACCGATACTTAAGGAAAGCATGCAAAAATAATCTCAATTTGCACACAAAGTGATTCGAACTCCTTCCCTCAAGGTACTACAAGTAACGCCATAACCACTTTACTTATAGCTCATTTATGCTAGCTATTTACTCATAAATTTCTATATGTCTTGAAGCTACTTACCATCTCTCTTTAAAGTGCTAAAATACCAAATTTTTCCTGAAGTCCAATTAAACCCGAGACTTCATAGAAACCTTGTAACCTTCCAAATCTACTTAACTAATAAGTCCAATTTGCAATAACACCATTCTCATATTCTTGAAGATTTTAAACACTCCTAAGCCCAAGGCCCAATCGGCCCAATCCTACTAGGCCCAATTTCGGGATGTTACAGTGATGATATTTAGAGATTGCATATACTAGCTGATACATATACTAGCTAAAATGCTCTAAAAAATTATATGTCCTAGAAGGACAATGTGAAAAAAAAAAAAGTCTTGGGCATGCTAGAAGCATGAAAAACTAGTCGATTCCATAAAATGAAAAATTCTTAAAAGAAAGGAGAAAGAAATGAAGATGGTCATATGCTAAAGGAGACGGGTACTCATGAAGAGACCCAAGGCATAACTCTTAATAAAACCCCAGAAGAGGTTCAAATACCTAAAATTATGAATATAATGGGATATCCCAATCATTTATGTCATAACTAAATATGATGGAGCTAACAAAAAGGAAATTGTCGTTGACAATAATAATATACATAGAATACTTAAATATTATGGAAAAGTGGGGATCTTGAATGAAAATATATTTGAAAGCATTGAGATGAGAACAAGTCATCAAAATAAAAAAAATGCTTCTATTATAACTTATGAAATGCATCTCAGACAAGAAGTCCAAACACCTGGAAGGTGTAAAGCCAATGGGAGTACATGTTAGCATAATAGCGAAAGAATGCAAGTCATAATATATAGAATTGACTTGTAACAAGAACATCCATAAGACACTTGGTTTTGGTTATGAAAAATGATTAATTTGTGGTGAATGCAAAAACCAAATAAAGTTATTTATTTACATCTAGTGAATTTGTATTCAACTGATATAAATGATTTGATAATATTGATGCCTAAAGCATAAAACTCGAGTTTCATAAGAAAATCATTAGAGTTCCTGACAAATTTCCAAGAGAAATACTTATTCTCTAGATAAACTTTATAATGAAAGTATATCTAAAAAATGAAAAGTTGTCTCGACATGAAGATCAAATGTTCAATAAGGACAAATTGTTACACAATGGTATTATAAAGAATTGCTATTGAGTATCCAATAATGTTTATATAATCAAAATTAATCAGGCTAATTTTTCATGTAGATTGGAGATATTGAAAAGGAATACAAATGGTCAAACTATAATGTTATAAAACGATAGTCTTGAAATACCGTTTCTTTATGTGCTCAATGCAATCATTAAATTGGTAATAGTTAATGATACAATATATCATGCTTTATAAAGTTGTTTGCAACATCTAAAGCATAAGAATGCAATTCAATTTTATTGGTATATTGATACGCATCAATAAATTTTTTTGTATATGTTGATGATTTATTATTGATAAATAATATTGAATGACTCAATATTGAGTTATAAAATGATGTTCAAATAAGGGGAGCAAAATATGCACTATTGTAACACTCCTCACCCTATGCAAAGAATAATCGAAAATTCAATTAGGCACTCCCTACCGCTACACTTGAGAAGTTAATTTTCAGATTAGATTGTGTTGTTTCAAAGACCTTAAGTGATGCTTATTTGAGGGGTAGTAAATTCGCATTATATTTTTTCTTTTAAAGTTATGACAAGTTGTGTATTAAAGGATTATGTACTTTTTTTTCCTTCACTAGGTTTTTGTCCCAGAATGTTTTTCCTAGTAAGGTTTTTAATGAGGCATATCCTTTATATAATGAACATCCAAGGGGAGTATTATGAATTCTATTAAGTGGATATTCAACCTTTCATCTTCCTTAAATCTTCACCTTTTATCTTTTTGTAACTCCTTTCATATTTATGTATTAGAAAATGAGGAGCCTAATCCCTCAATATATATAGGAATATACTACTTGTAATGATGATAAACTAGAAGAGAAATACAATAAAAATCCTTGTAACACCCCTTACCCGTATACTACGTCGGAACCGGGTACGAGGCATTACCAGACTTAACAATACATTCTACCAAATCCCGAGCCTCAAAATTTCACTTATAATTTAAAATTTAACAAACACATGTATACACAAGCATTATAACTCCATGACCAATATGAGCCACAACTCGTGGCTAAATATAGAATAATCCTTATTACCGTTATGAAGCAATACATTTAATCAAATTAATTAACACATATACAAAATGACTTAGTCAAACCCCTATACATGCCATAACTTAAATCATTTATAAATAAAGATACCCATAGATAGCTTGATAGTGTGAAGCGATCTCCGACGACCTTCAGTCCGAGCTTGTTTAATAGGACTCTGAAACATGGGAAAAAAAGGGGGTAAGCTTATAAAGCTTAGTAAGTTCACATGTAAAAATAATAAGCATTAGCAATGAATTTAGCTTACTACTAAGCTATCATAACTTGCATAAATAATGCTAAGTTCTTACTTTCTCAACTTACTCATTTTTAGCCTTACCAAAGCCTCAACGAGACAAATCCTCACAACAAGTTCTCAAATTGATACAATCATTAAATCACATGCTTATACCTTATTACTCATGTTCACATTAATCTGTCTACTTGAATCGCTGTCACTAAATTATTTATTTCTTTGACTACAGAGCTCCGAATTACAAACCGCTAATTTTTCCTGAAACTAGACTCACATATATTCATACCATAAAATTTTTAGAATTTTTGGTCTTGCCAATTAGTATAGTTTATTCATTAAAATTTCCCCTATTTCACTATACCACTATTCTGATCTCTCTTCACTACGAATCAATTTTCTCCTCGTACAGAATTCAGATGACCTTCTTGTTTTGTTCATTTGAAACTCGACTCATTCTAGATTTCAAGAATATAAATTATATCCCATAATTATTTGTTTATAATTTTTAATGATTTTCTAAAGTCGAAAGAGGGGATTCCAACATCATTCTGACCCTGTCTCACAAATATTCAGATATTACAAAATATGAAATTCTTTTGTTTACACTGTTTCTTTTATGTGAAAATAGACTCATTCAGCTTTAATTTAATATCTTATTCAACCTTTAATTTGATTTTCACCATTTTTGGTGATTTTTTAAAGTCACACAACTGCTGCTGTCCAAAACTGTTTTATTGCTAAATTTACTCTTTCATAATTTCACTTATTAGATCTCATCTTACCAAAGGTTCGATCAAATATCGAGTACATTGTTCATAAATTTTCACACTTATACCTACAATTATTCATTACATAATCATATTCAATTCCACTTAGTCGTTACACGATCACATGTATTTTCACTTAGTAAATTTCCCGTTGAACTCATCGGTAACCTTACCAAAGGCTCAGAATTCAAAAGGCACCTTACTTAATAGCTTACTTACATACCTACAATATCTCACTTAACACATGAGTACTCTTTCATAATATAGGCATATTGCCAATCATGTCATAAAGTGTCACAAGCATAACTGAAAACTCATGACTTACTTAATACTTGATAATCTCAATTACTTACAATATCAATATTAAATAAGCCTTAAATGCATACCTGTACTCTTTCTTCATGTTCTCACCTTCTCATTTCTTTGACTTACTCTTTGGATTACTCGGGAACCTTTTCCTTTTTGAACTTACTATTACCATGTCTTGACATGGTCTTAGGTGGTATCCTTGCCTTATAAACTCACCAATGCCATGCCTTGGCATGGTCTTACATGGGACCTTTACCTTATAGTAACTCATCAATGCCATGTCTTGACATGGTCTTACATGATTTCCTTGCCTTATAGAACTTATCAATGCCATGCCTTGGCATGGTCTTACATGATATCCTTATCTTACCAAATGCCATGTTCCAAACATGGTCTTACATGGTATCCTTGTCTTACCAAATGCCATGTTCCAAACAAGGTCTTACATGGTATCCTTGTCTTAGTGCCAATTCCACATCTTGATGTGGTCTTACATGGAGTCCTTAATCAATGCCGATGCCATGTCTTGACATGGTCTTACACGGGATCCTTGCCTTACCAATGCCATGTCTTGACATGGTCTTACATGGTATCCTTAGCCGTCAATTCCTCCTTAGATGCCATGTTATGAACATGGACTTTTCCGTCAATTCTTCCTTAATTGCCATGGTATAGCCATGGACTTTGAGATATCAATGCCTTGTCAAGTCATAGCTGAAACATACTTGCCCAAATTCTCAAGGTTAGTCGCATAACTCAATAATAACATTACTAATAACAATAATTGCATAATAATAAAATACCACTCAACTTACATACTTACATTCTCAATCTCATCATATCATCAACTTAACTTATTCTCAGCAAACTATGCTAGTCAATACTTTCTTGTTATCATACAAAGCCATAATACAAAATATGGTCTTACATATAAATTATACAAGTTCTCTTTCCAATATCGAATTATTATCGAACATTAATCATTATATCTGAAACTCAATACTAAAGCATTTATGGCCAAAATATCAATTTATCATTCAAATATGCATAATTAAATGCTTATTAAACATATGAACTTACCTCGATACCAAAACGGTCATTTTACCAACTTTCCCAATTTTCGATTTTCCTCCCGTTCTAGGTCCAAATCTCGTTTTTCGGGGTCTAAGACATCACATTTCACTTATTTAATTAATGCACTACTCAAAACAGTCTCTAACTCAAACTTTAGCAAAATTACAATTTTGCCCCTAAACTTTTGCATAATTATGATTTTTCCCCTAGGCTCGAAAATTAAACTTCATCCCTTATTCTTATGTTTTATAACATGCTAATCATTTTTCCCTTCTATGGCAACATCAAATTCTTGCTCTAACATGCACTTATGTACATTAGGTATTTTTGCCGATTATGTCGTTTTACTCGTTTTCACTTAAAATCGCCTAGTAAAAGTTGTTTAACATAATTCTAAGCTTCATATTCTGCCATAAAACATCAAAATAAATACATTTCACCTATGGGTATTTTTCCAAATATGAACCCTAGGTTAAATTATTGCTAGAATAAGCTAAATCAAGTTACCGGGACTCCAAAAACGTAAAGAACGTGAAAAACGGGGCTAGAATGGACTTACCATGAAGCTTGGAAAGCTTGAAAACCCTATCCATGGCTTCCCACATGTTAAATTTGGCCTAAGCTTGGATATGGACAAATTTGGCATTTAAATTTTGTTTTTAATTCATTTAATTCACTAAATTACCAAAATGCCCCTTAAAAAAATCTTTTGAAACATACCCATCCATGTCCACTCTTGTCCACCAACTTAACCAATGGTCTAATTATCATTTAAGTACCTCCAATTGACAATTTCATAACAATTGGACACCTCTAACATGTAGAACTCAACTTGCACTTTTTACAATTTAGTCCCTTTTGACTAAATTGAGTGCCCAAACGTCAAAATTTTTGAATGAGATTTTCACGAAATCATTCCGTGAAATTGTAGACCATAAAAATATAAATAAAATAAATTTCTCAACATCAGATTTGTGGTCCCGAAATCACTATTCCGACTAAGCCCAAAATCGGACTGTTACAATCCCTCTTATTCTCATATACCATTCTTGTGTTCTTTACATTATTATTACTATTTTATAACAAAAATGACTTTTTTTTTTAATATTACTATGTGTATATTAATTAACTATATTTAAATATTAACTTTTGATGTACAAATTTTATTTGTCGGTTCTATCTAGATGTGTTCATGGGTCGAGTTATGTCGCGAAATTAATCTAATAATGTGCAAGTGTACATAGTTGTCAACAAGTAATAAAGTAGAGTAAAAAGTATCGTCTCCACAGGGATTGTATATATAAGTTAAAAATTGTGAAATTATTAAATAACAAGTTGGTGGAGGAAATAAATAAAAGTGAATTTAGTAAGTAATTTACCTAATTTGAAATCCCTAAATGTGCAAAGACAAATGAAAGTAAATAACACAGAATAAAAATTAGCAAAACACAAGATTAATTTAATATGACGTGAAAGAGCTAGATTAATTACTTTCCTTTAATTTAAAATTATTGCAAACAATGTTAATGATGTTACAGTCAATCCGTTGGCAAATTGGCTAATTACTAACCCCTAATTGGAACTTATAAAATCAAACTTCTCAACCCCGAAGTTTCTTTAGCATATTTCTATGATCAATTAACCTCAAAATCTCACAAGCAGATATCATGGTTATACAAGGTAACAATATTGTTAAATACTATTACTAATTTAATTTTCAAGAAATCAAATATGCACCATTCAAATATTGTGGCCACTAATTATCACCTAGTTCGAATTAAATAATTAGTTCAAATGTTTCCCAACATTAATTATGCATGTGTAAACATAAGCATGATTTTATTTGAATGTGTAAACAAACCAATGCACAAAACAAAATTAACTAAGTATAAATAAAATAAATCAAGGAATTGCAATTAAACTGGCATCAATAAATTAAGCCATAAACATTGAATTGAAAGGAAAAGAATAAATTGCAATCATGTTTATCAACTTGAACAAAAATAAAATAATAGAAGAAATAAGCTAGAAGCCGATTTTGTTGACTTCTTTGACACTGTTAGTATTACTCCTCCTTTGCTCCAATGCAGAAATATTCTCTCAATGTCGATTCTAGCAACTCTCAAAATCTTACTACTTTGCTTCTTTCAAATTTATATTTCTTCTTTCAAGTGCAGTGCTCGAGAAGTGGGATAAAAAATATATATGATATCTCATAAATGAATGATGGAATGATGCCCTATTTATAGTGGAGAAAGCCCCAATGTCCCTCGCTAAAAATAACAAGGGAAATCCTTAAAAATCTCCCTTCTATGGGCGACCCTTGATTAGTGGAAGAGAGGTGGACGGTTTACTATTTTTGGAGAAGGAAGTTGCCGTCCCCTTTATTCCCTCCACTTGGTGGTTGCCTTCCACTTTTATCTCTCTTAGTGGTTCCTTGATTCAAGGAACAAGGGAGGAGAAAGGGTATTGTGACGATTCTACCATTGGATGGACGATTTGGGCCTCATTGTGGATGGTTTGGGCCTCCATCCCCCTTAGTGGGTTGTCCATGGATGTTAACTTCCTTCAAAGTTGAGCCTAATATGAATTCTAAAACCCAATAAATATTTTTAATGCTTTTAAAGATATTAACAAATCAACACAACACTTGACTTTCCCGACTATTTCCCTAATGAGTCAATTTATTTCCTAAAAAATATGGAAATGAAAGTGTTTAGCATAGAATAAATTAAAATAACACATTTTCATAGTATTAAATTTATATAACAAAATTATAAATAAAAACTACAATGAGTGTTATCAACTACCAAAAATTTGCATAATTTATATATTAAAAACCGCTGAAAATATCTCTATATTATAGAGTTATCACATCCTCAAACTTAAATCATTACTCGTCCCGAGTGTTGAAAAATACTAAAAACCTGTCAAACCAAAGAGAATTAATTCCCCCATGTGGTTATGTATTAACAAAATTGAGTCCTTAAATTAATTTTGCAAATATGCAACCCATATACAGTTATTATCCAAATTTCCTCAAATTTCAAAGTGTTAATAAAATCATTATTTTAATGTTCCTTTTATTGATATGCATTTGATTTCCCTCCACTTAATTTTTTTAATTCCCTAGATTAAACTAAGCATCATTCATTAGGTTTAATACATGTCTTCATATGTTTAATTCAATAACTCCTCTCCACTAATGTAGCCAGCTTAGTGATTTAAATTAATAGGCCTTTACAAGGCTGTAATGGGGCTAGGTTTAAGGTGTGGGTTGGATTTGACATTTCTAGGCATACAACCTCAAACTCAACTTGCCTCGGACCGACGCAATTCACCTTCTATTGGGGTATTTTCCTAAAATCATCCAACTGAAATGCTCATAACTTTTTCTCTTTTTTTTTAACAATGACTACTCGAACAAATAAATTTTTGAGCATGTTCCCCCCTGAATTCCCCCAAACTTGTTCTCAAAACATATCCAAGACAAGCAAGGTTAAGATTTGGTGGTATAAAAGGTTGAGAAAATTCATTAGGGAAAGCTACTTAATTTAGTGGTCAAATAGAAAAAATACGACCATATAGCTTAAATTGGGCTTTCAAGGGATAGCAATTGATAAGGTGGACTTGAAAGGTTCAATAGATTAAAAAAAATTGTCTAAATCATTTTTAAACTACTACAGTTCTTAGGTTTTCACCTCAAGGAAATTATCAAATCAATTCTAATGACTAAACCTTCATTCATACTTAGATTTTTCTAAGGAAATTTCAAAAATTTCATAGTGAAATCTATAAATACCTACTAAAATTAACATTCATCTCATAATTTAATCAACATAAAATACTTGAAGTAAATAAAAGATTTATACTTGTACCCGAACTACATATTATGCAAAATTAACTGGTGTTGAGAAACTTTTCGCTTACATACCTTCATGAGAGAACCAATTTCCCGAAAAACTCCTAAGACATGTCCGCCCACACTTAAGAGAAACAATATCCTCATTGCTTAAAAAATCATACATCAGAGAAAAGATTGATATGGAAACTCAAAATAGTATAAATAATAAGCTTTTCCAAAATAAATTTATAACTTCAACCATGTTTTATTATGAAAAAAATGAATAATATCTAAATAAATAATATGAATGTCTTAAACCAAGTCAAAAGAAGACTCCCTCATTTGTTTTTGGAGCCATCATTGTCTGAATCTGTCTCCATTTTAACATCTTCATCGTCTTGCCTCAATGTTTCTGAATCTTCCTGTTCTACTCTACAAGTTGGCTTACATGGCTCAAAAAAAAATCTAGAAACTCATGTAAAAAGTCAAACAGACTAATTAAATTCTTATGGAAGGTAGTCTGATTGGAATCATCTCGAATTTTAGCATAGCTCCAGTATGCTTGTTGTTGCCTATGCATGTATTGCAAAAAAACCATTATAGTTAATTGATCTAACTATGTTACTTGATTAGTAGAAGGTTGATTTGGTGTCGGATAAGGTGGTTCTGCATTACTTGGATCTTCTATCGGTTCTACTAAAGATGGTTCTTCTATTGGTTCTGCTATTTCTAGATCGTTAGTTGGCTTTGTTGTTTTATCTTCATCAATCTAAATTGTTTGCCTTTGTCGAGTCATGCCACCTACCACTCTTGCAATATCATGAGCAGTAATCATACCTTTGCCGAAATGTTCTTCTGTAGTATCTTGCATCCGTACTTTCGCTCAACGACATGATGTGGTGATGAGTGATGGAAAATAAGCACAACTTGTCTTTCTTACTACAGATTCCTAAATTTCTTAAAGAATTATCTTCCCAACATTAATTGATCTTTCGGTTACTATGCAATATAAAAGAAGCATTTGTTCAATCGAAATAGTGCTACTATGTGTTAAAGGCATAAAACTCAACTGAATAAAATAGAACCATACATTTTCCTCTCGAATCAGAAATTCTCTCTGACAAGAATGAGTACCATGCCTCGTAACCGTTCATCTAGTTCCAGGACCTGTAACTACTTTTAATATATCTTGAACCGTCTCATCATCAATGTCTTCACACATGGTCAAGTAATTACCATTATCAATGTCAGGGAAATCAAATATGTCATTGATAATGGATGATGTTAAAGACAACTCCTTTTCTCGCACCTAGAGTGTTGTTACTGTGGATGGATTAGGATGAGAATAGAATTCCCAGCCAAAGTTTTCATCTAAAAAGGTCAAACATCAGAAAACAACTTCCAACTCAGTTCTTCAATGGTTTTTTGAATGAATGTTGGCATAACGACATTGTCATTACTAGCAAGCATGAAACCTTTATCTAAGAACATTGGTTTTTTCTTAAAATTTGTGATAAATCGTGCTTTTGCACCCAGAGTTCAAAACCAAGGCTGGAATGCATCAATCTGAACAAGCAAACTTTTCCTTTTTCGAGACATATCACTTAACAAAATAGTTAACACTCAAAGTAGAATGAACAATGAAATCTAGTGCATTGTCAATTAACCAAATAGGTAGCATACAGAAGTAAAAAAAAAAAAAAAACTACCTCAGTTACCTTGTTAATGTGCACAAAAGCTTGATACACAAAGATGGGTTGCCATGAATTTTTAGCGTGGATGACTTGTTGCTACCATGAGTCACCGAGGTCTGTTGGCTGCCCAACGTTAATAGTTGTTGCTGATGGTGGCGTGAGATGGTGGGAAGGAATGGACAGGTGGATTGGGATGAAAAAGACCTACTCTAAACAAAATTGGTTCGCTCCTCCAATACACCCTCATGCCTGGTCTAATCCTTTTACTGTCAACCCTATGCCACATGTCAGTGCACCTGGCTCAGGATCAACACCTTCGCATTCACAAGCTCTGCCTCAAGCTTTCTTTGCAACTCCTGACACTGTAGGTGATAACACATGGTATCCGGACTCAGGAGCATCACACCACCTCACTCACTCTTCAACTTCACTATCTAACAGTACTCCATACACTGGCCCAGGTAAGGTGTATATGGGCAATGGTAATGCTCTCCCTATTCGGTCAACTGGACAATCGTCTCTCCTTACTCGATCTCGTCCTTTATTGTTGAAGTCTCTACTATTTGTACCTGGGATAGCCAAGAATTTACTATTTGTCAAGTTCACAAAGGATAACAAAGCAATGTTTGAGTTTCTTCCTAAACAATGTCGAGTTTGGGATCTTCAAACCAATGAGGTACTGCTCCAGGGTTCAGTGCATAATGGCCTATACAAGCTTGACCTATCTAACATGTCCCATGCAACTGACACGTCCCCTTCAGCTCATTGCTTTGCTACTGTTGCGTCACTTCCTCTCAGTCTATGGCATTCTAGACTTGGACATCCTTATATGGCTACACTTAAAAAGGTATTACATCGTTGTAATATAGACTTTGGTTCATCTACAACCTCTTTTGACTGTGTTGCTTGTCACTTAGGAAAGGAACGCAAATTGCCTTTTGTTAAGTCTTTGACTGTTTACAATAAACCCTAACAACTAATAGTTGCTGATGTTTGGAGCCCTGCTCCAGTCTCTTCTAATGGATTTCGTTATTATGTTGCTTTTACTGATGCTTCCACTAGATACACATGGCTCTATTTTTTGAAGAAGAAATCAGATGTGCTTCATAGTTTCACTGTATTCCATAAACAAGTAGAATGGATTCTTGGCTGCAAACTTCTAGCTCTTCAAACTAATGGGGGAGGAGAGTTTCAGGCACTACGGACTTATTTAGCTCAGCAAGGCATTCAACATAGAATCACATGTCCTTATACCTCTGAGCAGAATGGATTGGTTGAAAGGAAGCACAGACAGATTGTGGAAGCGGGTCTGTCCATGCTTTCCCATGCATATATGCCTTTACACTATTGGAATGATGCCTTCAGCAGTGCTATCTATCTAATAAACAGGTTACCTTCCTCCACTATAGCCAATGTGTTACCTTATGAAAAATTATTCCAGACTCAGCCAAACTACTTTTTTTTTCGAGTCTTTGGTTGTTTGTGTTTCCCAAACCTTAGGCCATATAACACTCACAAACTACAATTTCGCTCCATACCATGCACGTTTCTTGGTTACTCACCTTCCCATAAAGGATATCGTTGTCAAAGTGCTAATGGAAAAATATATATCTCTCGACATGTTACATTCCTTGAGTCCTCTTTTCCCTTCAAAACTATTTTCACTAACTCTAACCCCACTACAACCTCCACTCAATCCAGTTCTAAATTACTTATCATGAACCCTACATATCTACCTACACCCATCCCAGTTCACAGTATGCTACCTAGACCACTAGCACCTTCCGATCACCCTACACCTTTGGTCCACTCATCTAATACCACTACACCTGTGTTTAATCCCATCTCACTTCCCACTTCAGTCATACCATCATCTTCACCTATTGCCCCTCAGTCTCCCACCCACCAACCTCTTGCTCTCCCAATAGTTTCTCAACCCAACTCTCATGCCATGATTACACGTAGCAAAGCAGGTATATTTAAACCAAAGGCATATCTGACCAGTGCAAACTTAAATGACACTCCTGTTGACATTCATGACGCTATGAAGAGTGAATGTTGGCAAATAGCAGTCCACAGTGAACTACAAGCTCTTCTTAAAAACAACACATGGAGTCTCTACCCTCTTCCTACTAACCGAAGGGCTGTTGGGTGCAAGTGGCTATTCAAGGTAAAAAAGAAAGCCGATGGCACTGTAGACAGATACAAAGCTCGCCTAGTGGCCAAGGGTTTTTCTCAACATGCTGGACTTGATTTTCGCGACACATTCAGTCCAGTGGTTCGAGCAGCAACCATTCAAGTTGTTCTTTCTGTTGCTGTTATGAATGGATGGTCCTTGCGACAGATTGATGTCAATAACGCCTTCCTTAATGGCGACCTGACAGAAGATATCTACATGGAACAACCACCTGGTTTTGAGGTTCCAAGTGCCAATGGTCAGCAACTAGTTTGCAAGCTCAACAAAGCGTTGTATGGGTTGCGTCAAGCACCTCGAGCATGGTTCCACACGCTCAAGCAGTACCTGATCACTCGTCTAAATTTTCATGTGCCCAAGGCGGATCCCTCGTTGTTTATTCGCACAACGTCTGAAAATGTCGTGCTACTCATGGTCTATGTCGATGATATTGTAATAATGGGTAGCTCAAATGCTGAGATAAATAGCATAGTTCAACAGATTCACAGTAACTTTGCTCTCAAAGACATGGGGCAACTGAACTACTTCTTGGGCATTGAAGTGCAACACATATCTCTCGGCCTATTCCTAAGTCAGAAAAAATATGTTTTAGAAATTCTTGATAAAACTAGAATGGAAGGAGCTACAGCTACTCCAACACCTATGATTAACACACCAAAGCTAACTGCTTCTGATGGCAGCCCGCCATTCACTGATGTCCATTTATATCGCAGTGTTGTAGGAATGCTACAATATCTGTACATCACACGTCCAGAGTTATCTTTTTGTGTAAATAAGTTGAGTCAGTATATGAATCTTCCAAGTGAAATGCATGGGTGAGCAGTAAAACGAGTGCTAAGGTATCTTATTGGGACTTGGAATCATGGGTTATGCTTTACCAAAGGACGAGTTGAACTGGTCTGCTACCCAGATGCTGATTGGGCCTCATCTGTTGAAGATCGACGTTCCACAATAGTGTAACACCCCATACCTGAGTCCTATGCTAGGACTGGATACGAGACATTACCATGCTTGACTTACTAGAACATACTCTTACGGGTTGTAAAATTTTGAGCCGACTTAAAACTTTTCTTTCTTGATCAAAACATACGTATCATGGGCCTATGAGGCCTTAAACACTTATCCGGAAACTTCTAAACACTTAATCAAAAACTCATCTTCGAAACAGGGTTCACACGCCCATGTTACTTGGGACACGCCCGTGTACCCTTAGACATGCCCATGCCTACAACCGTGGGGAGCTACTGACTATATTCACATGGCCTCGACATGCCCATGTCTACCAACTGTGTGAAGCTACTGACTTGATCTGCACGGCTTAGGCACACGCCCATGTCCAAACCGTGTGTCCTACAAGGCTCATGCATACGGCCGTGGGACATGGCCGTGGTCTAACCTGATTTAAAACAATAAGATGCAGGGTTCGCACGGCCTAGACACATGCCTGTGTGTCTAACCGTGTGGGCACTTAGAGGCTATTTACCAAGCCTTTTGCCACCCTGAAATTAAGATCAACTCAACTTAAATCAATACAATTCAAAAACAATGCATCTTTAATGAACTATACAACATACTTCATTGGATTTAACAACACACATATTTAGTCAATTTTGGCCAAGCACTTAGCCATATACAAAAGAATAATAATAAACTTGTTAGCCCATACAATGGCCCTTCTTAAGACGTGTTCTCAAAATGAATGCTTCCTATACATGCCATACTTAGTAAAATAACTTTGCTATACCAAAATAAAATTTGATAGTGTGCTACGAGTTCCGACTCCGATGATCCACAAGTTAGCTTGGCGAGACTACATTGAAAGAAACAATTAAAGACGTAAGCACTTAGCTTAGTAAGTTTGCATGTATAACATAAATCAGATAAACTTGCTTCATATAAATCATTTGACATAACAATGATATCATTTTTCAGCTATATAGCTTACTTACTCATATATGATTCTTACTTGTCTCATGATACTTACTATTCTCATACTTGTAAGGTAAACAAAGTACTGTATCACTTAATCACATTGATCAGCATACTTTAATATAATAATCATGATTTCTATCTTATCATCATAGCATAAATAATACTCAACTTCAACTTGATGATAGCTTTGCTTTCTTAGTTTTCTTATTATCTCATTTTAACTTTCTCATTTGCCCGATAAATTTATGCGAATAACCAAGGATACTAAATCTCTTGCCATGAACTTGATACCAAAGCCATATTCTAAATATGGAATTACATGGATTATCTCTTCTTGAATCAGTGCCAAGCTTGAGTCATTGGTCTTACAGGATAACTTACTCAATGCCAAGCTTGGGTCATTGGACTTACATGATATCTTGCTTGATAACTTGATCAATGCCAAGCTTGCCTTGGACTTACATGATATCTTGCTTGATAACTTGATCAATGCCAAGCTTGCCTTGGACTTGCATGAAATATCTTCTTGATTGCTGATGCCATGCCTTGGCTTGGTCTTATACAGACTTTCTTATCTCATGTGTAGATCGAGTATCCTGGGAAATTCATCTTCAATCGGGACTTGCCCATACTTAATCTCATTAATTTCTTTGTTTAGCAAAACATTAAGCATTCCTTGATAACAATATACGTTATACTAAGCAATTCAATGATAGAAATCATAAAGCTTAGAAATCATACAAACTTACCTCAATATACAAAATGTGTATAGTTATGCAATTTAGTCCTCGACTTTGTTCTTGCCTCGGTTTCGATCCGGGCTTCGTTTTTCTTGATCTATAATCATAAATAGATCATTTAATAATCATATGGACTAAATTGACTCATTACTCAAACTTTGGCAAAATTACTATTTTGCCCCTATACTTTCTAATATTTGTACTTTTGCCCCAAGGCTCGTAAAATGATTTTCATACAACTTTATAAAACTTCATTCTTAGCTGAACCATTTTCTCTATTATAACAATCATGAATTCTTACTAATTCTAGCATGTATGACAAATTTTATAACTATTACAAAATGGTCCTTATTATCATTTTTCATGAAATTCATTAAGGAAAAGATGTTTATCTAACATCAAACTTTCATAAACTTCCATAAAACATCATTTAGCATGCATGTCATTCATGGGTAAATTGTTTTTTTGAACATGCATCTTAGCTCATTTAATAGCTAAAAATGGCTAATTCATAATACGAGAACTTCGAAAATACGAAGAATATAAAAAATGGGGCTAAAATGAACTTACTAGCAAGCTTGAAAAAGATGAAGAACCCTAGCTATGGAGTCTTCAAATTTTCAGCACAAGGGGGAAGAAGATGAATAGATTTTTATCATCTTTTTCCTATTTTAGTCACTTATTAGACAAATGACCAAAATGCCCTTATCACTAAAATTTTCTAAAATACCATCTCAAACCCAATTTTGTCCAAAAATTAAATTTTGTGAAAATTGCTATTTAAGGACTTATAATTATTATTCTAAAGCTATTTCATACAAAAAGCTTCTAGAAACTCATATTTTGTACCTTTTGCAATTTAGTCCTTTTGGACCATTTCTCAACAATTTAACAAAATTGCTTCATGAAACTTTCACAATAACAAGAAAACATGGCATAAACTTTAAAAAATCATAAATTTATCTCGGTTTCATGGTCTCGCACCACTATTCCAACTAAGCCCTAAATCGGGCTGTTACAAACAGGGTATGTTGTATACCTAAGACCAAACCCTGTTGCCTGGTGTTCCAAGAAACAAAGCGTTGTGTCCAGATCCTCCTCTGAAGCAGAATATCGAAGTCTAGCCAACTGTGTATCGAAGCTTCTCTGGGTTAAGCAGCTGATGGGTGAAATTGGTGTGTCAAGTTGCTCAACACCTGTGATATGGTGTGATAATGCGTCTACAGTCTCCATAGTAGCAAATCCCACACACCATGCTCGAATGAAGCATGTAGAGATTGACCATCACTTTATTCGCGAGAAGGTTCTAGCTGGAACTTTACAAGTCAACTTTGTTCCTTCATCAGATCAAATTGCTGACGTACTCACCAAACTAATTACGCCCAAGCAGTTTGACTCATTTCGACAAGCTCTTAGAGTATTCTCAAAAATTCAAACATCAAAAAAGTAGGGAGAATGTTAGAATAATAACTGACTCAGTGATTGACGTCGATTAGGGTTGTTCTTAGGGTTGTTATTTGACAGTTGGTATCTATTAGTTGTTATCAACAGTTATAGTATACATGCATGTCTATATAAGCATGCATAGGGTCCTCAAGATTATATAAGATTTTCACATGAAATATTATCAGTTTCTTCATTAGTTTCTTCTTTGTTATTCTTGTATCTTTACAGTGGCGATGGAGAAGGAATGGAGGAGCAGCGACGATGGAGAAAGAATGGAGGGTGGCGGCAAGCTGTAAAAAATAAAAAAATCGGAGGGAAAGAAAAAAAACGTAATAGTAATATAAGGGTAAGCCCTAATTCAACCTAGGTCAAATTTAATCTCTTATTAAGTAGGGTTTCATCTTTTTATTACTATTATGATTATTTTCAAAACCATTTTTTATTTGAAAAACGGGGTCAACTTTAAAATGAAAATGGAATCGCCACCAATCTTTTTTTTAGGTGTAATCGAGTCACCTTGAGATTGATCGTTAAAACATTTTGATTTATTAAAACGATAACTTTGGCCTACAAAATTCGAGAAAATAGATTCGGGAGTCAGTTACGCACGAGGAAGGATTACCACCCTCGTAACGCCCAAAATTGGTACCGAATTGATTAATTAACGTCTTAATGTCAAAAATTTGAAAAGATTTTAAAATACGATCCTCTTTGTTTTAAAAAAAAAACTTCAATAAATTAAATTAAATGCTGAGACCCGCTTATTTCAAAGGAATAAAATATCATACCCAGTGAGTTGGGATGCAACATTTCGAATTCTCGAAACTAAGCTTGTCTTTTGACATTTAAAACTCGTACATTTAAAATAAAAAAGGATATTCGATCATTTGGGTCAAATGAAAAATCGGAACCCAGTAAGTTAGGGCACAATTTCTCAAAATTCCAAATACAGATATTGCCTTTGTTTTTAGAAATCCTTACCTCGAGATAACAAAACGTCACATCCAGTGAGTTAGGACATAACATTCTTGAATTCCCGAACATAAGTTTTTTTATTTAACTTGTATGTTTTGATTTTAAAAATAATTGATTCTTTAGACTCGATGAGAAAAATCAAAACCCAATAAATTAGGGTACGATTTCTTTCGAATCTTAGAACGTGAAGTAATTGCTTATTTCAAAAAAAAATATCATATTCAAGTATGGCTAAACGTGAAAATCTCGTATTTAAAGAACAATTATGCGACATAAATTTAATAAATTAATAAAACATAAGGATCATGATAATAATAAATAACAAATATGCATGACATAACAACATTAAAAAATATTAGTGATGATAATAATATTAACAACGAAACAAATAATAATAATAATAATAATAAAACCACAATAAATCGAAAATTCGAGCCTATTTAGAAATTCAAGAAGAAAAAAAATAAAAAATATATACATATATATAAAAGATAATAAACAAACGATGAGACAAATAAATAAATAAATGAATAAGTGAGTAAATGAAACAAATATATGATATTAAATTTAAGTATTTTATAGGTAATATAATAAAAATAAATTAATTAATAAAACTAATACAGAATTTAGGTAAAAATAATGAAAAAAATAATAATATGTTAATAATAATAACAAAAATAATAGTAAAAGCTAATAGTAAATCAATAAAATAAATAAGTATTATATACAATAGTTTAAAGATAATAAAATAATAATAATACAATAATAATAATAAAGTTAATAATAATAAAGAAAATAATAATAGTACTAGTAATATTAAAAATAATAGTAAATAATAATAATAATAATAATACTAGTAACAATAAAAATAATGATAATAATAATATTAAAAATAATTAATGAAAATAATAACATGTAAAGAGAAATTTAAAATAAATAATATCTAGAACAATTTAAAATAAATAATATCTAATATTAATTCAAAAAGGAAAATAATTAGAAAAATTAATAAACAAATAACTAAATAAATTAATCAGAGGTCAATACTGAAATCAAAATAAAATTAGGGGCTAAAATTACAATAAATTAAAATAAAAAGGGCGGACAAGGACTAAAACATAACGCGCGTGAAACCGCAAGGGCTGGATGAAAAATTGTAACACCCCAAACCCGGCCCAAACGTTACAACCGGATCTAGTATGTCACTTAAGGAAGTTTAGTAAAACATGTCGCATTTTGGAAAACAATTACTAGGTTTAAACCCTTATTCCGAAAACTTAAGAATTCATTAAAGTATAAAATATTAAATTATAAATTATCTTGGTGGATTTTAAATAAAGACTGAAATTTCATACATGTCTTAACTTAATTGAAAACATAAAACTTAAAAAGCCCATTAATAAAAGCCCATCATAAAACCCAAAACAGGAATAATAGTCTAGTGGCCCGTGGCCTTATTACAACCATATTTAAAACCCATTAAATAAAAATATAACTTAATAAACTAAAGTCTTTTAGCTGAATCCAATTGCTCTTTTGCATGGCCACCTTGCTCTCCTCTCCAGCTCGGTCCGATGCGCTAAGTGTCACCTGAAATTATTAAAATAAAAGGGTGAGTTGCGAGACTCAGTGTGCAACCCTCATGCACCATTAGATTTGGGCTTTAGCCCCATAAAACAGAATAATCAAAATTAATATACATAACAAAAATAATATGCAAAGCCCAACCCAAATACTAAGTTTCCATCCGCTACACGCCCCCGTACCAGCCAATCACACCATTGGGAATTTCTACAATCAACCCACACCGCTACACGCCTTGATGGCAGTCGTGCTGCTCATCATCAGATCATGGTCGTAGCCACTACAACAGATCACAGCAAAAGCCGCTACAACAGATCACGGTAAAGAACCGCTACACAGATCACGGTAAAAACCGCTACAGCATATAACTTCCTCCTTTCATCAAACCCAACCCATGCAATCACATAAAATAAATATTCTTATATCATCTAATGAGAACATTCACTAACCTGGTGATTTGCTTTTACCCTCTTTGGGTTTCCGTCATTATGCCGGGATTTCGGCATTTATCAAAACATATAAGACATATAATCATATATTAATCAAACAGATCTAGATGGTGTAGAGAATTACACACCTGATTAGTGTCGATACTCTTGCTTAACCGATCTACAACTTGCTCAAAAAGCCAAAAAGATATGAAAAATAGGCCTTCTCCTATAATCAGCCATGGTTAGTGTTCTATCCGTTTTTACATACTAAAATCAATAGACTTTCTTACCTTGAAATCTCGAAAATACCTTGATTCGAATATTACTGAACTTATGACTTAGAGATCTACACGATTGACCCCTCTTCAGATCCCAGAATGCCGAAAATAAGAGTGAAATAAGAGATTAATTTCTAATAGCCATTCAGCTAAGGACTTTGAAAAGCCGAAAGAACATTGAAATCCCGAAATCAACACTTACCTATTGTTTCCTTCAGATTTCGGCACAAGTAGACTCCTATAAAGAAGATTCGGCAAATTCAGGAGGTGAGATCTTAGTGATTTCGGCTTTTTATGAAAATCTCGGAGGGGTGAACTAATATGGTTTCGACTAGAAAGAAAAGAGAAAAGAGAGCAAGGAGAGGCTTGAAGATTCGGCTAACTGAAGAAGAAGAGAAGAGAGAAAGAATAGGGGAGAAATTTCGGCAGAGAAAAATATGAGAGCTTTAGCAGAGATTTCGGCAGAAAAGAGAAGAATGAATAGCAAAATTCGGCATATACACCTTAAGCCAAAACCGAATGCCCCTTTCTTTTCAAATTCCTCAAAGTTTCGACTAACATTAAACACTTAAAGATGGCTCCTATCTTTGATCTATTATCTCCTCAAAAATAGCTTTTATCTGCTTATTATCCACACACATAAAATCCCTAAAATTTAGCCTTGTGCCGCCCCCCTTGCTCATGCAATTGCCGAATTTTAGCCCTAAATCTTGGGCTTTAAGCTGCCAAAATTTGGGCCTTCCTCATGCACATGTGACGCCACTATAGCTCCCCTTTACTGTGCCCTTAGTTGCTGGGCCACAAGCCCAATATGTCACTTAAACTACTAAACTTTAATTTAAGCCCCTAGAGTGTCTAAATAAAATATTTAAAACAAGGCCTCAACCCAATTTGAGCCCCATTTGTATCTCAAACTCCCAATTTAATATTTTAAGCAGTCAAACACATAAAATGCACAGACCCAATTATTCAAGATGTTACAGTTCTACCCCCTTAAAATAAATTTCGTCCTCGAAATTTACCTGATCAAAAGAGATGGGGATACTGTTGTCGCATAACATCCTCTGGCTCCCACGTCGCCTCTTCTGCGCCGTGATTTCGCCACAAAACTTTGACCAAAGGGACGGACTTCCTTCTCAGCACTTTTACGTCTCGATCCAAGATTTGCACTGGTTCCTCCTCAAAGGATAAATCTGACTTTACTTCAATCTCTTCCACCGGCACCACATGCGATGGATCAGAACGATATCTCCTTAACATCGAGACATGAAACACGTCATGTATCTGCTCCAACTCTGGAGGCAACTCCAAACGATAAGCCACTGGCCCACACGTTCTAGCACCCAATAAGGCCCAATAAATCGAGGACTCAGCTTACCCTTCCGCCCAAACCTCATTACCTTTTTCCATGGAGAAACCTTCAAAAAGACTTGGTCTCCTACTGCAAATTCCACCTCCTTCCTCTTTAAATCCGCATAAGACTTCTGCCGATCAGACGCTTCCTTCAATCGAGCCCGTATTAACTTAACTTTCTCCTCCGTTTCTGAAACTAGCTCAGGACCCAACACCTGACGTTCACCCAACTCCGTCCAGCAAGTAGGAGTACAACATTTCCTTCTATATAACGCTTCGTACGGCGCCATTTGAATACTAGCTTGATAACTATTATTGTATGCGAATTCTGCCAAGGGTAATTACTCCTCCCAACTACCCCTAAAATCGATGATGCAACCCCTTAGCATATCCTCCAAGATCTGAATTACCCTCTCAGACTGACCATCAGTCTGTGGGTGAAAAGCGGTACTAAAGTCTAACCTTGTTCCCATTGCTTGATGAAGAGCCTTCCAAAATCGTGACGTGAACCTAGGGTCCCTATCTGATATGATCAACACCGGTACACCATGTAATCTTACAACCTTAGCCACGTACAACTTAGCCAACTTTTGTAGAGAGAAGTCCACTCGAACCGGTATGAAGTGAGCAGACTTCGTCAACCGATCCACCATTACCCAAATCGAGTCCTTCTTAGTGGGCGTAAGGGGTAACCCACTAACGAAATCTATCGTGATTCTTTCCCATTTCCATTGGGGAATCTTCACCGACTGCAACAATCCTGAAGGCAACTGGTGTTCAGCTTTGACTTGCTGACACGTCAAACACTTCGCCACATATTCCGTAACTTCTCGCTTCAACCGTGGCCACTAGAATTGCTCTCGCAAATCTCGATACATCTTAACTCCTCCATGATGCATAGCATAAGGGCTACTATGCAATTCTCGAAGAATCATCTGCCTTAACTCCACATCTTTTGGCATACAAATTTTCCCACGAAAACACAAAACTCCATCACCATTCCAACTATAATCTCCTCATTCACCATTCTGCATTTGTCGGATCCGAGTACTCAAAACATCATCCAAAAGTTGCTTCTCTTTGATCTGACTTGTCCACAAAGGTCTTACTTGAAGTTCAGCTACCAAACTGCCATCTTCATACAGGCTAAGATGAGCGAACATCGCCCTCAAATCCGCTATCGCCTTCCTACTCAGCGCATCTGCCACCACGTTAGCCTTTCCCGGGTGATATTCGATTGAGCAGTCATAGTCCTTTAACAGCTCAACCCACCTTCTCTGCCTCAGATTCAACTCCTTCTGGGTAAGGAGGTACTTCAGACTCTTATGGTCCGTGTAAATAACCGACTTCTCCCCATACAGGTAATACCTCCAAATCTTTAGAGCAAACACTACCGCCGCCAATTCTAAATCGTGCATAGGGTAGTTCAATTCATACGGTCGCAACTGTCGAGACGCATATGCAACAACTTTTCCGTCTTGCATCAACACACATCCTAAACTCGTGTGTGACGCATCACAATAGACGGTAAATTTCTGTCCCGCCTCTGGCTGAATTAACACTAGTGCTTCCGTCAAGATTTTCTTCAGCTTCTCAAAACTCTCCTGCTGTTTGTCAGTCCACACAAACAATACTCCATTCCTTAACAACTTAGTTAAAGGTGCCGCTATTGAAGAGAACCCCTTAACAAATCTCCTGTAATACCCTGCCAATCCCAAGAAACTTCAGATTTCTGCCACAGACTTTGGCGGTTTCCAATCTAATACAGCTTCTATCTTCCGAGGGTCTACCCTAATTCCCTCTGCGGAAACTACATGCCCTAAGAAAGTTACTTCCCTCAGCCAGAACTCACACTTACTGAACTTTGCGTACAGCTGCTTCTCCCTCAAAATTTGCAACACCACACGAAGATGTGCATCATGCTCCTCCTCGGACTTAGAATATACTAGGATATCGTCGATGAACACTACGATGAACCGATCAAGGTATGGCTGGAATACCCGGTTCATCATATCCATGAATGCTGCTGGCGCATTCGTCAAACCGAACGGCGTTACCAAGAACTCATAATGACCATAGCGTGTTCGAAACGCTGTCTTGTGAATGTCCCCTTCCTTCACCTTTAACTGATGATAACCCAACCTTAGGTCAATCTTAGAAAAGACCGAAGCTCCTTTTAGTTGATCGAACAAGTCGTCGATTCTCGGTAATGGGTACTTATTCTTAATCGTCAACTTATTCAGTTGACGATAATCCACACACATACGCATGGATCCATCCTTCTTCTTCACGAATAGGACCGGCGCTCCCCATGGAGACACACTCAGTCGGATAAATCCTCGATCCAAAAGCTCCTGGATCTGAGCTTTGAGCTCCAAATATTTAAAACAAGGCCTCAACCCAATTTGAGCCCCATTTGTATCTCAAACTCCCAATTTAATATTTTAAGCAGTCAAACACATAAAATGCACAGACCCAATTATTCAGGATGTTACAAAAATTATTCCCCAACCCTGTATGCAGCGTTTAGTAATGGACCTAGATGAAACAGAATGAAATTACAAGGGCCAAATTAAAATTAAAAAAAGGATTTAATTAAAAATGGCTTAAAAAGCGGAAGGTCCAAAGCGGTAAATAGCCCACTTTCACAAAATAAGAGGATCCTCCCTTGGGTCGGGTCAACACGCGGGTTGAGGGACTTAAACGAAGTCATTTTGGGGCTATTGAAGCCAGCCCTAAACGGCGCCGTTTTCTATGCTTATATATACTAATTTTTTTTAAAAAATCATTCTTCTTCTTTCTTTTTAAAAAAAACAGAGAAACTCTCTTTTCTCTCTTGCTCAGCGATTTCCAGCCAAGCTCCGGTGAGGCTTCCGGCGCCGACCACCACCGTCCGCCATCGTCGGCGCCGCCGTGCACGACGGTCGACACTAAAAAGGTAGATTTTTTCTTTTTTATAGTATATTTTAATATATATATATGTGTGTGTGTGTATAGTTTCAGAGAAAAAAATAAAAATAACAATCTTCATATAGTTTCGGAAAAGAAAAGAAAAAGAAAAAAAGAAGATAAAAACCTTTGCTGATTTCTTTTGGTATTGATTGTGTATCTGTAAAAATGTAGAGAGCCTTACAACAGATTTTTGTTCAGCTTTTATAGCCGAAATTGAAAATCTAAAATAAAAAAAAATGAAATACAATCTTTTTTTTTTTGCTGTGTTGTTTTCTTCTTTTGCAGGAGAAACCGCCATACGGAGGCCGTTCGTGGGGTGACGTGGAGGCTCGAGCGCGTGGCGTGCGCGTGGGGGGGGAGGCCACTGCAGCGCTAGAAAATTCTGGAAACCTCTAGGGTTTCTGATTTTTTTTTTAGGGTAATTGGGCTATTTTGTTGGGCTAGGGTTTAGTATTGGGTCTATTATTAGTTTGGGCTGTCTGTAAATGGACCTTGATAATTGTTTTGGTTTATTGGACTGTTAAACTTGGACTTATTACTGTTTTTGGTTTTTTTAATTTTGATTAATGGGCCCGGGCAAAAATGGGCTCTTACAGCAGCTCCTCTTTGCTCGTTGTCGTGTAACGAGAATGGAGCAAAGACTTCAAAAAGGACCATTTTTGCCCGGTCTTCGAATCTTTGACTTCTTTCGGTGTTTTTCTTCTTCGAGTAGCTTTATTCCATCCCACTTCATCTTCAGGGGCATAAGAACTAGCGCTTCAATCCAATTCATGGAAATTAGACTTGTAGCTTCAATCTGCTCTGCCGCAACTTCAGGGAGATAAGATTTGCTATCTTCAGTCTGCTCCGCTGCAACTTCAGGGAGATAAGGTTTAGTAAATTTGATCCGACCTACTGCAACTTCAGAGGTATAGGATTTGTAACTTTAATCTTTTCCACTGCAACTTCAGGAAGATAAGATCCGACATAATCTGTAGCTTTAATCTATTAGTCCATTAATCATTACTTCAATACAAAATACTTGAAAATGATCATAATGATGGACAAAACTGAAATTCAGCAAAATCTGAAAAGAATGGGTTAATTAAAGAAAGCAAACATTGCTAGAATACAAAATGGTGAGGGAAAAAGATAGGTGCCCCAGATATCGCAGCTTGAGCTTCTCTGTACGGACTTTCTGAAGACCATTTTAAGCTCAATATGTGTTTAGGAGATCTAGAGTACTCTGTTGATGCCCCAAAACGTAACAGCTCTCCTTCCTCTTAATTCAGGTATAGTAAGATCACCGCATGCCCCGTCTTTGATCACAATTTGAGCCCCCCTTTTCGGGTTTTCGACTCAAAACCCCTTTGGTCTCAAGGTGCCCTTTGCGGGTTTTCAACTTGGCCTCTCTGTTTTTTTAGAGAAGGTCTCAAATGGGCCCTTTGCGGGTTTTCAGTTTGGCCTCTTTTCCTCTTCAAATATAGTACTTCTTGACTGAATCCGAATTTATAGGATTGGGAAAGCTTTTCCCATCCATTTTGGTCAAAATAAGTGCTCCTCCGGAGAAAACCTTTTTTACCGCATAAGGTCTTTCCTAATTTGGCATCCATTTCCCTCTGAAATCTTTTTGTATGGGGAGGATCTTTTACAATACCAGGTCCCTTTCATGAAATTCTCTTGGGCGAACCTTTTTGTCATAAGCTCACATCATTCGTTTTTGGTACATCTGACCATGACGAATAGCTCTTAGCCTCTTTTCCTCAATCAAGTTCAACTGATCATATCGAGACTGAATCCATTCTGCTTCATTTAACTTTAGCTCTGGCAAAACTCGAAAGGAAGGTATCTTTACTTCAATGGGTAAAACTGCCTCCATTCCATAAACCAATGAGAATGGTGTTGCCTCGGTAGAAGTTTTAATAGACGTTCGATAACCATAGAGAGCAAATGGTAACTTCTCATGCCAATCCTTATAAGTTTTAGCCATTTTCCCCACAATCTTCTTAATGTTTTTGTTGGCTACTTCCACTGCACCATTCATTTTTGGACGATACGGGGATGAATTGTGGTGTCTAATCTTGAATTGGCTGCAGACTTCTGCGACCGTGCCGTTGTTCAAGTTTAATGCATTTTCAGATTTAATTCTCTCAGGCATTCCATATCGACATATGATTTCCTTTTTTAGGAATCTGCTGACTGTCGACTTATTAACACTGACATATGAAGCAGCCTCTACCCACTTGGTGAAATAGTCGATGACTACAAAGATGAACCGATGCCCATTTGAAGCTTTTGGAAAGATTGGCCCGATAACATCCATGCCCCACATAGAGAAAGGTCATGGGGAAGTCATAACATGCAAAGGCAAAAGAGGTACATGAATTTTGTCTCCATAGATCTAACATTTGTGACATCTCTTAGCATAATTGATGCATCCTCCTTCCATGGTAGACCAATAATACCTGAATCTCATAATTTGTCTAGCCATTGTGAAACCATTAACATGTGTTCCACAAACACCCTCGTGGACTTCTTCCAGAATTTTCTTATCTTTACCAGCGTCCACACATCTTAATAGTACCTGATTCTTTCTTCTTTTGTACAAGATCTCTCCGTCTAAGACATAGTCATAGGTTAGTCTTCTCAATGTCCTCTTATAGTTGTTGGTCGCTTGCTTAGGGTATTCACGATTTCTCACGTATCGCAATATATCTTGGTACCAGGGGTGATCATCTCTTTCTTCTTCCTCCATATTGTAACAATGAGCTAGGGCCTCGTAAATACTCATTTGAATGGGTTTTAAATCCTCCTCTTTCCTCACTTTAATCATGGAAGCCAAAGTAGCCAAAGTATCTGCCATCTGGTTTTCGTCTCGCGGGAGATAATTGAAAGTAATATCATCAAACTCCTCAATTAACCCCAGAACTATCCTTCGATAATTGATCAATTTAGGGTCTCTTGTCTCCTATTCACCCTTCAGTTGGTAGATCACCAGTGTAGAATCTCCATATACTTCAAGTGCTCTAATCTTGCGTTCTATGGCAGCATGGAGTCCCGTGATACATGCTTCATATTCTGCCATATTATTTGTACAATCAAAATCTAATTTGCATGTGAATGGATAATGATCTCCATTTGGGGATACCAAAACTGCCCAAATTCCATTACCTACAGCATTTGATGCTCCGTCGAAGTTCAATTTCAAAAAGTGATCTTTCGTAACATCTTCTTCAGCAGTTGCCACACACATTAGTTCTTCATTGGGGAAATTAAAGTTCAGAGGCTTATAATCTTCTAGAGCTCTGCTGGCAAGAAAATCTGCTATTGCGCTTCCTTTCATAGCCTTTTGGCTCACATAAACTATGTCAAATTCAGAGAGCAGAATTTGCCATCTAGCCATCTTTCCATTCAAAGCAGCTGACTCTATATATTTTAGAGGGTCCAACTTCGAGATTAGCCAGGTTGTATGATATAGCATGTATTGCCTCGATCTCCGAGTTGTCCAAGTCAAGGCACAACACAATTTCTCAATTGGCGAATATCTCATTTCACACTCGGTGAATTTCTTAATGAGGTAGTATATCGCATTTTCTCTTCTTCTCGAATCATCGTGTTGACCCAGCACACACCCCATAGAGTTATTAAACACTGCCAAATACAGGATTAATGGCATATCCGGGCAAGGAGGTGACAATACTGGAGGACTTGGCAAGTACTATTTAACATTATCGAAAGCTTTCTAGCATTCATCATCCCACACACCTGGATTATGTTTCTTGAGAAGACGAAATATGGGATCACATTTCTCAGTTAATTGTGAAATGAAACGAGCAATGTAATTTAACCTTCCCAGGAAACCTCAGACTTCTTTTTGAGTGCACGGTGGAGACAATTCTTGTATAGCCTAGACTTTGTCTGAGTCAATCTCGATTCCCCTCTCGCTGACTACAAAGCCCAACAATTTTCCCGATCTAGCTCCAAAAGTGCATTTTGTTGGGTTGAGCTTTAATTGGAATTTCCTCAGTCTCAAGAATAACTTCCTCAAAACTTAAATATGTTCCATTTTTGTTCGGGACTTTGCGATCATATCATCGACATAAACTTCGATTTCTTTGTGCATCATATCATGGAACAAAGTCACCATGGCCCTTTGATATGTCTCTCCTACATTTTTCAGCCCAATTGGCATCACTTTATAACAAAATGTACCCCACAAGGTTATAAAGGTAGTCTTTCCATGTCCTCAGGATGCATTTTTATCTGATTGTATCCCGAGAAGCCATCCATGAAGGAAAACAGTGAATATCCTGCTATATTGTCCACTAAAGTGTCAATGTGACGCAAGGGGAAATTGTCTTTCGAGCTGGCCTTATTCAAGTTTCTATAATCTACACACATTCGTACCTTCCCATCATTCTTAGGGACAGGCACAATGTTGGCTACCCATTCTGAGTATTTGACTTCCTGCAGGAATCTGGCATCAAACTGCTTTTTGACTTCCTCTTTTATTTTCAGCATAATGTCTGGCCTCATTCTCCGGAGCTTCTACTGAACCGGCCTGCAATTCTCTTTTATGGGGAGGCGGTGTACAACAATGTCAGTGCTTAACCCAGGCATATCCTGATATGACCACGCGAAGACATCTTTGAATTCTTGAAGTAACTCTACGAGGTCTCGCTTTGTTTCTTCGGTTATGCACGTTCCAATTTTCACTACCCTTCCTTCTTCTAAAGTCACAATCTCTACTGTTTCTTCATGAGGTAGAATTTGCTTTTCCTTTTGTTTTACCATTCTTAACAAGTCCGAGATAAGCCACAGTTTATGTCATCTTCAAAGTCCTGAGATCCCTCTAAACACATATCTTGCTCAAAAGGAGATTTTAACTCCGTAGCAACATTACTCATGTCGTTGATATCTAGGGACCTGTTGTAGGCACAAAGAAATATGCAAAGAATGAATGAATTTAAGAATAATCATTTGCATAAAATGATTATGAATGTGATGAAAGAATGATTTGGAAAAAGATTCAATGAATGAAAGAATCTAACATAATTATTTGTATAGAAAGAATGAAAGAATCTAAAAGAATGAGAGGATATTTATTCAAAATGATCTCAAATATGTATTTCATAATGATGTTTGGACAAAAGCCTATTTCACAAAGGAATTCTTATTGCTTCTAGGCTAGAAGCAACAAGTGTGTTTTGAACATTACTCTTTGTAAGCTCTAAAAACTACAGGAATTTCTTCTGCAGTCCAGTTATTCAGAACACTCCTAGGTTCGTAAGGGCGGATATCTGACAAGGTCCCCCCTTCAGTGGTTTCTTCATGTATGGCATTAATGTCCACATTTCCCAACATTTCTTCAACACTTTCTTTCTTTGGTGTCCTTCGCTCGGGTACCGTAAAGATGTTTGGTTGATAAGCTTTTATTGGTTTCCAGATTAACTCTAAAATGATTTTAACCAATCAGGATCTTTCCATGAAATCTAATGCACATGATGTAATGTAATGTGAATGCATGAAATGAATGCAAAAAGGCATCTATCTTGATTCAATTTCATTCAGAAAACTAGACTAGAGGACAAATTTTTTTACATAAAACGAATTACAAATATACATACAGTCGTATTGTCTTCCGTTTTATCAAGAAATTCATTCTCCATGACAAGCTCTCTAATTTAGTAATCGAACATGAATCGACACTCTTTCAAATGTGAAATGACATGTAATGCAATCATAGCCAAAACAAAATGAAACATATTAGTACAAAGTAAAAGCAAACAAGAAAGAAACAAATAGAGCACTTATTCGGGTGACCACTATAGTTTATTGCGGTACTATCTAGGGTGAGCTCATAGGGTCTTTTGCATGCGGTTTGGGTTCTAAAGTTGAGGTACCTGAACTAGTGGATTCCTCGATCCTCACCTATTATAGGCTTATACGGACCGAGTTCAGTTCAGGGGAATACATTTCCCTATGGCTGTACGGAGATGAAAATCTAATGAAGACATAGGTACGGATGTATCCGAAAGCGGTCCACTATCCTGTACGGAGGTAAAAACCTCAAGAAGGAGTAACTTCTCACTCCCACTTAAAAAGGGTAAGACCAAACGATCCTTATGCAATATGATGCGAAAATATTCTATGAGACTCAAACCACAGCAATGAAATAACACAAATAAATGCAATAAAAGGGTCGTAGTTTTTCAAATCAGATTTCAATTTTCGAGGATAGAAAATAATCAATTTTACGGCTTGACTCTCTTATGTCCCCAGTGGAGTCGCCAAGCTGTCGAAACCATTTTTTTATTTGAAAAATGGGGTCAACTTTAAAATGAAATGGAGTCGCCACCAATCCTTTTTTTGAGATGTGATTGGGTCACCTTGAAATTGATCGTTAAAACATTGTGATTTATTAAAACGATGACTTTGGCCTACAAAATTCGAGAAAATAGATTCGGGAGTCGATTATGCATGAGGAAGGATTACCACCTTCGTAACGCCCAAAATTGGTACCGAATTGATCAATTAACGTCTTAATGTCGAAAATTTGAAAAGATTTTAAAATACAATCCTCTTTGTTTTAAAAAAAAACTTAAATAAATTAAATTAAATTAAATGCTGAGACCCGCTTATTTCGAAGGAATAAAATATCATACCCAGTGAGTTAAGATACAACATTTCGAATTCTCGAAACTAAGCTTGTCTTTTGACATTTAAAACTCGTACATTTAAATTCAAAAAGGATATTCGGTCATTTGGGTCAAATGAAAAATTGGAACCCAGTAAGTTAGGGCACAATTTCCCAAAATTCTAAATACAGAATATTGCCTTTGTTTTTAGAAATCCTTACCTCGAGATAACAAAACGTCACATTCAGTGAGTTAGGACATAACATTCTTGAATTCTCGAACATAAGTTTTTTTATTTAACTTGTATGTTTTGATTTTAAAAATAATTGGTTCTTTAGACTCGATGAGAAAAATTGAGACCCAATAAATTAGGGTATGATTTCTTTCGAATCTTAGAACGCGAAGTAATTGCTTATTTCAAAACAAAAATATCATATTCGAGTATGGCTAAACGTGAAAATCTCGTATTTAAAGAACAATTATGCGACATAAATTTAATAAATTAATAAAACATAAGGATCATGATAATAATAAATAACAAATATGCATGCCATAACAACATTAAAAAAATATTAATGATGATAATAATATTAACAACGAAACAAATAATAATAATAATAATAATAATAATAATAATAATAATAAAACCACAATAAACCGAAAATACGAGCCTATTTAGAAATTCAAGAAGAAGAAAAAAATAATATATATATATATATATATATATATATAAGATAATAAACAAATGATGAGACAAATAAATAAATAAATGAATAAGTGAGTAAATGAAACAAATATATGATATTATTTATTGGTAAAATAATAAAAATAAATTAATTAATAAAACTAATACAGAATTTAGGTAAAAATAATGAAAATAATAATAATAATATGTTAATAATAATAACAAAAATAATAGTAAAAGCTAATAGTAAATCAATAAAATAAATAAGTATTATATACAATAGTTTAAAGATAATAAAATAATAATAATACAATAATAATAATAATAAAGTTAATAATAATAAAGAAAATAATAATAGTACTAGTAATATTAAAAATAATAGTAAATAATAATAATAATAATATACTAGTAACAATAAAAATAATGATAATAATAATATATTAAAAATAATTAATGAAAATAATAACATGTAAAGAGAAATTTAAAATAAATAATATCTAGAACAATTTAAAATAAATAATATCTAATATTAATTCAAAAAGGAAAATAATTAGACAAATTAATAAACAAATAATTAAATAAATTAATCAGAGGTCTATATTGAAATCAAAATAAAGTTAGGGACTAAAATTACAATAAATTAAAATAAAAAGGGCGGACAATGGCTAAAATATAACGCGCGTAAAACCGCAAGGACTGGATGAAAAATTTTTCCCCAGCCCTGTACGCAGCGTTTAGTAATGGACCTAGATGAAACAGAACAAAATTACAGTGGCCAAAATTAAAAGTAAAAGAAAGGATTTAATTAAAAATGGCTTAAAAAGCGAAAGGGCCAAAGCGGTAAATAGCCCACTTTCACAAAACACGCGGATCCTCCCCTAGGTCGGGTCAACACGCGGGTTAAGGGACTTAAACGGTGTCGTTTTGGGGCTATTGAAGCCAGCCCTAAACGACGTTGTTTTATACGCTTATATATACTAAAAAAAATTTAAAAATTCATTCTTCTTCTTTCTTTTTTTTTAAAAAAACAGAGAAACTCTCTTTTCTCTCTTGCTCGGTGATTTTCGGCCAAGCTCCGGCAAAGCTTCCGGCGCCGACCGCCACCTTTGGTGCCGCCATGCACGGCGGCCAACACTAAAAGGGTAGTTTTTTTCTTTTTTTATATTATATTTTAATATATATATATATGTGTGTGTGTATAGTTTCAGAGAATAAAAATAAAAATAACAATCTTCATATAGTTTCGGAAAAGAAAAGAAAAAGAAAAAAGAAGATAAAAACCTTTGCTGATTTCTTTTGGTATTGATTGTGTATCTGTAAAAATGTAGAGAGCCTTACAACAGATTTTCGTTCGGCTTTTATAGTCGAAATTGAAAATCTAAAATAAAAAAAAAATGAAATACAATCTCTTTTTTTTGGGGTGTTGTTTTCTTCTTTTACAGGTGAAACCGCAGTACGGAGGCCCTTCGTAGGGTGACGTAGAGGCCCAAGCGCGTGGCGTGGGCGTAGGGGGGAGGCTGCTGCGGCGCTGGAAAATTCTGGAAACCTCTAGGGTTTCTGATTTTTTTTTTAGGGTAATTGGGCTATTTTGTTGGGCTGGGGTTTAGCATTGGGTCTATTATTAATTTGGGCTGTCTGTAAATGGACCTTGATAATTGTTTTGGTTTATTGGACTGTTAAACTTGGACTTATTACTGTTTTTGGTTTTTTTTAATTTTGGTTAATGGGCCCGGGCGAAAATGGACTCTTACAATTATTATTATTTTATTTTCGACAGCTCATAAAATTCTCATCTTTTGAAAGATTGTAGCCGTCAATCATAAAATTTCTCACAGATCAAGTAAAGTGAATGAAGTTTTATTTCGCTCCACTTCACCACCCCAGTAGTGTTTCAACCATTGACCATTTACCTTAAACCTATCTCCCTTACCATCTTACAGCTTGATCACTCTATATGGAAATACCTGATTGATAGTTAAAGGTTCAGGCTATCCGAATTTTAATTTTCCAGGAAACAATCTCAACCTAAAGTTGAACAATAGGACTCATTGACCTACTTCAAACTTACGAGATTAGATGTGCATATCATGTCACTTATTTGTTTTTTCTTTAAATATTTTGGCATTTTTTGTAGGAGAACATTCTGAGTTCCTTTAATTCATCAAGTTGCAACATCCATTTCTCTCCAGCATGCTTTAGGCCCAGATTAAGTTGCTTGAGAGCTTGATAATATGTATGCTCAAGCTCTACGGGTAAATGACAAGCTTTTTCGAACACTAAACGATAGGGCGACATACCTAAAAGAGTTTTGAATGATGTTTGGTAAGCGTATAGAGCATCATCAAGTCTTCTAGATCAATCTCTAGGCCTTAGACATACCACATTTTCCAGTATCCCTTTTATTTCTGTAACACCCCAAACCCGGCCCAAAACACCACGGCCGAATTCGAAATGTTACTGGGAAAATGTTGAAAAGAGTTTGGTTTTGGATATGAAATCACATGTTAAGTTTTAGAAAACAAAAACGAATATTCAGCTTGCAAGGGGTTTATTACCTAGAAAATCGTAGTTTGCCGGGAAATAAAACTTTATAGATTTGAGAAATGGTTAAGTCACTTTTCGAATGAAAATTTTGAGAAAGCGAGTTATTTGTCAATAATCTGAAATTGAAAACTGTAATCTAATTTCGTTGGTTTCAAAATGCAAGTCATTCTCAATTAATAATCCGTTATTAACTCCAACTTAAAACCATAATAAACATCCCGAAAATACTTAAAGCGGCCTTATTACAAAAATATCCAGAAAGTAGTTAAGAATTTAAAATGCATATATAAATACAGACAGCTTCTGCGTGGCCACCTCGAATCCACTCCGGCCCGGTCCAAGAATCATGTATCACCTGCATTGTTTTAGTAAGAATAGGATGAGTCAAACCGACTTAGTGTGCAATTAATCCACATGTTTCCACAATTGGGCTTGGCCCATTTCCACACCAATCCACATACCACACATGATGATGCATAATGTTAACCCAATCCCAACCTAGTATCCAACCGTTACACACCCCCGTATCCTGCTACCTCACACCAGGGGATTACTAAATTGACCCTCCATCCGCTACACACCTCTTTGGCAGTCATGCTGCTCAAAGTCCACCTAGTGGTCTAGCCACTGGTCCACGTGATTAAATCACAATATCCACGATGTGACTCAAGGTCATCATCTATCCACGATGAAGCACGAAGCGAACATCAATCCACGATGTGGCACATAGCCAACATCAATCCACGATGTAGCTCAAGGCTAACATCAATCCACGTACATAAATGTACACCCTTTCTTTCATTGAATATATATATCCCAATCCCCATGCACATACAATATATTATGATGTAATGACAATGTAACCATACGAACATACCAGATATGCATATTTTACATACTGACAATTAAAATCCACATATATCCATCCACGATCTGATATAAGAAAGATACTAACCTGGTTACCAGAATTACCTAACATGGGTAGCCACACCACCACAGCCATTATTTCGGCTACCACACATATCATACGCAATCATTTAATTAATTTAAACAGAGAAACAGTGTAAAAAATACACACCTGATAACCTATAACATCACGCCCTCTATGTCAACACTGTCACTAAACGAAACTACCGCTATTTGCCTACGATCCTGTTCCGACGCTGGCCTACACCCCGGTGGCCAATCACGAATCGCAGAAACTGCCCGTTTCTTGAATTTAGGGGTAGGGACTACGTGTCCAACCCCTTTCCCTCCTTGGCTGATGTTCACATCCTTCAATAATATCTTAGTCAGAAAACCCCGTTAAGTAATCGAATCAGATCCAGATGAAAACTACATAACATCTAAATCGAATAATCTTACCAAAGCAGATCCAAACCCGAAGGTTCTCACTTGATTTTGAAAGTTGTCGAAATCCCTACATTAACCCTGTTAGAATCGGCTCTAACACTTATGGACAAAAGAAATGGCCTTCGGCCAACCACTACAATCATCTTACCTTGATTGATCAAGTCCCCGAAAGATCTCTACTGCCTCTAACGCTGGCTTCAACAAACGAATCACAAATCTAAAGCCTTGTATAGATTCGGCCACACATATAAAGACATAGTTAAGCTTTTTGATTTCAGCAAACCAAAAGAGAAAGAAGAATGAAGTGTTTATAGAGAACCTTACCACTATTACTAGAACTGAACTAGAAGAAATGACAAGAGATGACCGACGGCACAGAGGTGAGGCTTGAGAAAATATTCAAATAGAATAAGTAAAGGAAGTAGAAATAAAAGAAAAGAGAAGGGTGATGGTGAATGGAAGATTCGACCAAGGTATTGAAGGGTTGTTCGGCTTTAGCAAAAGAAAGGAGAAGAGAGGGGTGTGGTTTATGGAGTTTCGGCTAAAGGGAATAATGAAGAGAAAGATTCGGCTTCCTTGCAAAAGAAATGAGAGTTCTGAAAATGAAAAAGAAAAGAAAAGAAATGGGTGATATGGTTCGGCTTTGGGGAAAAGAAAATGGGAAGAAGAGAGGATGCACAAAATGCCCCAAATGGTTGCTTCTATTTTCGGCTCTTGCTCCAAAGAAAAGAAAGGAAAAAAAAAAAAGAAGAATTCTTTTAACTAACAATTTCAGCAAGGAGAACTAAAGGAGAAACACAAAAGATGGACACCCACACTTACCATAATTCGGCACTACTTCCCCCACATATGACCGAAAATATGCCCCCTCCAAAGTCCCACATTCGGCCAACTCTTCAACCTCACTCCACATCCCTCTTTTTCCTCCTCATTTTCCTCTTCTCCTCTCATTCAAACTCATTTGAATGATTCAAACCTTCTATCCCACTCTCCACCACACATTCAAACACCTTGACCAATTCAAACTCCCACCTTCAAGTGTCATAGCCGAATCCAACTCTCCCCTCCCTTTGACGCAAAAAAAAAAAAAACAAATCCCAAAATGCTTCCCTCGTTGTTCGAACCTCCTCCCTCCTGGAACTCCTTTGACGTAAACTCTCCCCCCTTGCCCCCTTGCGTTACCATGCCACTCCACCACTTCCTTTCTTGTGCCATAAACTTCACCTTTATTCTTTTAAGGCCTAGCTTCCCTAGCTCTCCCCCCTAATAGCCTAAACCAAAAATTCCACTAAGGCTCCTACCTAACCCCAAGGTTTCCCGATGCCCCCAAACATACTCAAACAACATACAGAGCATACTAACACACAGATATGAATTAAAATGCATGACCCCTAAATCCCGGGATATTACAGTTCTACCCTTTAAAAATAATTTCGGCCTCGAAATTACCTGATCAAAATATGTGAGGGTATTGCTGTCGCATCGCTTCCTCTGGCTCCCACCAAGCTTCTTCTGATCCATGGTTCCGCCATAACACCTTGACTAGAGGAACTCATTTCTTCCGAAGCACTTTCACATCTCGCCCCAATATCTGAATTGGCTCCTCCTCATAGGACAAGTCTGGCCTTAACTCAACCTCCTCAACTGGCACCACGTGAGACGGATCCCATCTGTAACGACGTAGCATTGACACGTGAAACACATCATGCATCTGCTTCAATTCTGAAGGCAACTCTAACTGATACGCCACCGGTCCAACTCGCTTCAAAACCCGATAAGGCCCTATAAACCTGGGACTCAGCTTACCCTTGTGTCCAAATCTCATCACCTTCTTCCACGGGGAAACTTTCAGGAACACTCGATCCCCTACTACAAATTCTATCTCTTTCCGTTTAAGATCTACGTACGATTTCTGTCTATCAGATGCCTCCTTCAATCGTGCACGGATTACCTTAACCTTCTCTTCTGATTCTGCCACTATCTCAGGACCCAAAACATGACATTCACCCAGTTCAGTCCAACAAGTAGGAGTTTGACACTTCCACCCATACAGTGCTTCATACGGCGCCATCCAAATACTAGCTTGATAACTGTTGTTATACGCGAACTCTGCTAAAGGCAAGAATTCCTCCCAACTACCTCTGAATTCGATAACACATCCCCTCAACATATCCTCCAACACCTGAATTACCCTTTTAGACTGGCCATCTGTGTGCAGGTGAAATGTCGTGCTAAAGTCCAACCTGGTGCCCAAAGCCTGATGCAACACCTTCCAAAACCTCGACGTAAATCTAGGATCCCTATCTGATATAATCGATACCGACACCCCGTGCAGTCTCACAATTTCTGCTACATACAACTTCGCCAACCTTTGCAGAGAGTAATCAATCCGAACAGGTATGAAATGGGCGGACTTTGTCAACCGATCCACGATCACCCATACCGAGTCCTTCTTAGTAGGCGTAAGAGGAAGCCCACTAACGAAATCTATCGTGATTCTCTCCCACTTCCATTGCGGAATCTTCACTGGTTGCAGTAACCCCGATGGTACTTGATGTTCAGCCTTGACCTGCTGACATGTCAAGCACTTCCCCACATATTCAGTAACTTCCCGCTTCAATCCAGGCCACCAAAACCGATCCCGTAGATCCCTATACAATTTACTCCCTCCAGGATGCATAGCGTAAGGGCTACTATGCGATTCCCGAAGAATCCTCTGCCTCAGCTCCACATCTTTTGGCATACAGACCCTACCACAAAAGCACAAAACCCTGTCGCTATTCACACTGTAGCCCTCTAATCCCCCATTCTGAACTTGCTGAAGTCGAGCACTCAGATCATCATCCACCAGCTGCTTCTCTTTTACCTGACTTAACCATGTCGGCTTTACCTATAGCTCCGCTAACAAACTCCCGTCATCATAAAGACTAAGATGAGCGAATATCGCCCTCAGATCCGATACTACTTTCCTGCTTAGCGCATCCGCCACCACATTTGCTTTACCCCGGTGGTACTCAATCGAACAGTCGTAATCCTTTAACAATTCCACCCACCTTCGCTGTCTCAAGTTCAGCTCCTTCTGAGTCAGCAAATACTTTAAACTCTTATGGTCCGTATAGATCACTGACTTCTCTCCATACAAATAATGCCTCCACACCTTCAAAGCGAAAACCACTGCAGCCAACTCCAGATCATGCGTCGGATAGTTAACTTCATGAGATCTTAACTGCCGAGACGCATAGGCAACAATTTTCCCCTCCTGCATCAGTACACAACCTAACCCGGTATGAGAAGCATCACAACACACCACAAAGTCTTTCCCCGCCTCAAGCTAAATCAAAACCGGAGCCTCTGTCAAAACCCTCTTAAGCTTCTCAAAACTCTCCTGCTACTTAACCGTCCACACAAAAGGTACTTCCATTCTCAACAACTTAGTCAAAGGTGCGGCGATAGAGGAAAAACCTTCGACAAATCTTCTGTAGTAGCCTGCTAACCCCAAGAAACTGCGAATCTCCGCCACCGACTTAGGTGGTTTCCAATCCAACACTGCCTCAATCTTCCGAGGATCCACTCTTATCCCTTCTACAGATACCACATGACCCAGAAAAGCAACCTCTCTTAACCAAAATTCGCACTTGCTAAACTTGGCATACAACTTCTTTTCCCTTAAAATCTGCAGCACCACTCGAAGATGCGCATCATGCTCTTTCTCAGACTTGGAATATACCAGGATGTCGTCTATGAACACCATGACAAATTGATCCAAGTAGGGTTGGAAAACCCGATTCATCATATCCATGAACGCAGCTGGGGCGTTCGTCAACCCGAACAGCATTACCAAGAATTCATAGTGCCCGTATCGAGTCCGGAAGGCCGTCTTGTGAATATCCGCTTCCTTCACCTTAAGCTGGTGATACCCCGACCTCAAATCTATTTTCAAAAACACCACAGCCCCTTTAAGCTAATCAAACAAGTCGTCTATCCTCGGTAGCGGGTACTTGTTCTTGATCGTCAGCTTATTCAACTGACGGTAATCTATGCATATACGCATAGACCCGTCCTTCTTCTTCACGAACAACACTGGTGCTCCCCATGGAGACACACTGGGTCGAATAAAACCGCGATCTAGCAACTCCTGAATCTGAGCCTTAAGCTCAACCAACTCCTTTGGTGTCATTTTGTACGGAGCGATAGACACTGGCGCTGTACCTGGCAACAGGTCGATTCCAAATTCCACCTCACGATCCGGAGGCAACCCTGGAAGTTCTTCCGGAAAAACATCCACAAACTCCTTCACTGTCCTAACCTCTCCCACAGCTGCTTCCTTAGCATCCAAGGCACTAACAAACATCAGGAAAGCCATGCACCCCTTCTTCACCATCTTCTCCGCCTTAAGAGCAGACACTACATTAGACAAGTAGTCTCTCCTCTCACCTATCACCACAACCTCATTGTCCTCGGAAGTCTTCAACGTCATGCGCTTAGCAGCACAGTCCAAATTCGCACGATACCTTACTAACCAATCCATACCTAGGATCAGGTCAAATTCTCCGAATGGCAGCTCCATCAAGTCAGTTAGGAACACTACCCCCTGAACTTCTAAAGGCACGTCTCTAAAGAGTTTATCTACCACTACAGATTGCCCTAAAGGACTAAGTACAGTCATCTTCCTAGGGACAGTCTCAGAGTTCACATTCAAGGTTCCAGACACCATACTAGCAATGTAAGAGTGCGTCGACCCAACATCAATTAAAGCAATAAAGGGTAACCCAAGAATAAGGAACGTACCCGTGATAACATCTGGGGCATCCCCCTCCTCACTACATCTGGCTGTGTAAACCAACCCAGGCTGTCTTGCATCTGAGCTTCCAGCACCTCTACCCGGTGCTCCACGACCTTGACTAAAACCATTCCCTCCACAGTTCGGACCACGACCCCTCGGCATCTATTGACCACCCATTCCTGGCTGCACATACCCCTGACCTACTGTCCGAGCTCTATCCAAATCCTGAAGACAATTCTTAACCAAGTGAGCCTTGGACCCACACCTGAAGCACTCCTTACTCCTTCTCCTGCACTCGCCTACATGAGTCCTCCTACACTGAGCACACGATCGGACCTGATTCCCAACAGCTGGCATAGAAACCCGAGCAGAACTCTCAACCCTAGGCTTTTTCTGAAACCCCCTGAAGATCCTGATGGTCCAAAACCCCTTTTATTCCTACCTTTATCCTTATCTCTGTTCTGCCTCTCAGTTTGCTTAACCTCCTCTGCTATTCGAGCTATTTCTACCAAAGTAGCAAAGTCCCTCTCCCGCTGAGGAGCTATCAATACCCGCAGTTCATCTCGCAGCCCATCCTCAAATCTCACGCAGTGCTCATAATCAGTAGCAACAATCCATCTGGCATACCGACTTAACCGCAAAAATTCTGCTTCATACTCTGCTACTGAATTACCTCCTTACACTAGGTTCAGGAACGCCTTCCTCTGCGCATCCACGTAACTAGCCCCAACGTATTTCCTTTCCATCTTAACCTTAAAGAACCCCCAATCCACTCGGTCTGCTAGAGTACCCTCTTTGACAATGAGCCACCACTGGTAGGCCTCATCCCGCAATAAAGAAACAGCGTCCTTCAGCTTCTCCTCGGCAGTGCAGTCTAAATCGTCCATGATCCTCTCGACTGCCTCCAACCAATACTCCGCCACATTCGGAGCTACCCCCGAGACACCCTAAATATCTCGGCTCCATTTGCTCGGAGTCGCTCAGACACTGACTTCCAGGCCCCAATACCCATGTTAGCTCCCGCGACTCTCTCTAAAACCCGCAGCATAGCCTGCGACACAGCGTCATCTCCACCCGTCTGATCTTGAAATTCAGCCTCCGCAGCTGGCGGCGGCGACTCATTCCCTGATCCATGACCAGACCCAACTGGTTCCGATATGGCCATTCTGCCTCTACCATGCCCACGCGCATTACGACCACGTCCCCTAGAACTCATGTCTACATTTGTGTTTTAATCTGTTTAAAAAGTTTTATGCATTAGCTTTCTTTCCACTGTCTGATTAAAGAAGAAGTTTTATGGTATGGAATTTCAAGTTATTCTTTCGTAAAGAGCACACATCCTAAAAGTCTCGGTCTCTAAAGAGAATATCTTAAATTCTAATATCCATATCCATAACAATGCATCACATATCCATTCTCATTCAATTCATTCAACAAGTCAAAAGACTTACCTGGCAGACCTGAGCCGGAGAATTCGAGTGCCATGCCTTCAAGTTCATTCCACGAAAAATTTCTTTTACTATCTTTTAAAAACCCATTTTGGAAACGTTATGGGCCTCAAAACCCAAAGGCCGAGTTTGAAATTTGGGCTCTGATACCAAATTGTAACACCCCAAACCTGGCCCAAAACACCACGGCCGAATTCAGAATGTTACTGGGAAAATGTTGAAAAGAGTTTGGTTTTGGAGATGAAATCACATGTTAAGTTTTAGAAAACAAAAACGAATATTCAGCTTGCAAGGGGTTTATTGCCTAGAAAATCGTAGTTTTGCCGGGAAATAAAACTTTACAGATTTGAGAAATGGTTAAGTCACTTTTCGAATGAAATTTTTGAGAAAGCGAGTTATTTGTCAATAACCCGAAATTCAAAACTTTAATCTGATTTCGTTGGTTTCAAAACGCAAGTCATTCTCAATTAATAATCCGTTCTTAACTCCAACTTAAAACCATAATAAACATCCCGAAAATACTTAAAGCGGCCTTATTACAAAAATATCCAGAAAGTAGTTAAGAATTTAAAATGCATATATAAATAAAGACAGCTTCTGCGTGGCCACCTCGAATCCACTCCGGCCCGGTCCAAGAATCATGTATCACCTGCATTGTTTAAGTAAGAATAGGATGAGTCAAACCGACTCAGTGTGCAATTAATCCACATGTTTCCACAATTGGGCTTGGCCCATTTCCACACCAATCCACATACCACACATGATGATGCATAATGTTAACCCAATCCCAACCAAGTATCCAACCGCTACACACCCCAGTATCCTGCCACCACACACTAGGGGATTACTAAATCGACCCTCCATCTGCTACACACCTCTTTGGCAGTCATGCTCCTCAAAGTCCACCTATTGGTCTAGCCACTAGTCCACGTGGTTAAATCACAATATCCACGATGTGACTCAAGGTCATCATCTATCCACGATGAAGCACGAAGCTAACATCAATCCACGATGTGGCACATAGCCAACATCAATCCACAATGAGGCACATAGCCAACATCAATCCACGATGTAGCTCAAAGCTAACATCAATCCACGTACATAAATGTACACCCTTTCCTTCATTGAATATATATATCCCAATCCCCATGCACATACAATATATTATGATGTAATGACAATGTAACCATACGAACATACCAGATATGCATATTTTACATACTGACAATTAAAATCCACATATATCCATCCACGATCTGATATAAGAAAGATACTAACCTGGTTACCAGAATTACCCAACATGGGTAGCCACACCACCACAGCCATTATTTCAGCTACCACACATATCATACGCAATCTTTTAATTAATTTAAACAGAGAAACAGTGTAAAAACTGTACACCTGATAACCCGTAACACCACACCCTCTATGTCAACACTGTCACTAAATGAAACTACCGCTATTTGCCTACGATCCTGTTCCGACGCTGGCCCACACCCCGGTGGCCAATCACGAACCGCAGAAACCGCCCGTTTCTTGAATTTAGGGGTAGGGACTACGTGTCCAACCCCTTTCCCTCCTTGGCTGATGTTCACATCCATCAATAATATCTTAGTCAGAAAACCCCGTTAAGTAATTGAATCAGATCCACACGAAAACTACATAACATCTAAATCGAATAATCTTACCAAACAGATCCAAACCCGAAGGTTCTCACTTGATTTTGAAAGTTGTCGAAATCCCTACATTAACCATGTTAGAATCGGCTCTAACACTTATGGACAAAAGAAATGGCCTTCGGCCAACCACTACAATCATCTTACCTTGATTGATCAAGTCTCGAAAGATCTCTACTTCCTCTAACGCTGGCTTCAACAAACGAGTCACGAATTTAAAGCCTTGTATAGATTCGGCCACACATATAAAGACATAGTTAAGCTTCTTGATTTCGACAAACCAAAAGAGAAAGAAGAATGAAGTGTTTATAGAGAACCTTACCACTATTACTAGAACCGAACTGGAAGAAACGACAAGAGATGACCGACGGCACAGAGGTGAGGCTTGAGAAAATATTCAAATAGAATAAGTAAAGGAAGTAGAAATAAAAGAAAAGAGAAGGGTGATGGTGAATGGAAGATTCGGCCAAGGTATTGAAGGGTTGTTCGGCTTTAGCAAAAGAAAGGAGAAGAGAGGGGTGTGATTTATGGAGTTTCGGCTAAAGGGAATAATGAAGAGAAAGATTTGGTTTCCTTGCAAAAGAAACGAGAGTTCTGAAAATGAAAATGAAAAGAAAAGAAATGGGTGATATGGTTCGACTTTGGGGAAAAGAAAATGGGAAGAAGAGAGGATGCACAAAATGCCCCAAATGGTTGGCTCTATTTTCGGCTCTTGCTCCAAAGAAAAGAAAGGAAAAAAAAAGAAGAATTCTTTTGACTAACAATTTCGGCAAGGAGAACTAAAGGAGAAACACAAAAGATGGACACCCACACTTACCATAATTCGGCACTACTTCCCCCCACACATGACCGAAAATATGCCCCCTCCAAAGTCCCACATTCGGCCAACTCTTCAACCTCACGCCACATCCCTCTTTTTCCTCCTCATTTTCCTCTTCTCCTCTCATTCAAACTCATTTGAGTGATTCAAACCTTCTATCCCACTCTCCACCACACATTCAAACACCTTGACCAATTCAAACTCCCACCTTCAAATGCCATAGCTGAATCCAACTCTCCCCTCCCTTTGACGCAAAAAAACAAATCCCAAAATGCTTCCCTTGTTGTTCGAACCTCCTCCCTCCTGGAACTCCTTTGATGCAAACTCTCCCCCCTTGCCCCCTTGCGTTACCATGCCACTCCACCACTTCCTTTCTTGTGCCATAAACTTCACCTTTATTCCTTTAAGGCCTAGCTTCCCTAGCTCTCCCCCCTAATAGCCTAAACCAGAAATTCCACTAAAGCTCCTACCTAACCCCAAGGTTTCCCGAAGCCCCCAAACATACTCAAACAGCATACAGAGCATACTAACACACATATATGAATTAAAATGCATGACCCCCAAATCCCGGGATATTACAATTTCTTTGTTTGCCAGTTTAGCTTGCCCATTTTTTGCGGATTATAGGCCGTAGTGATCTTGTGTCTCACATCATATTTATCGAGTAACCATTTTAATTACTTATTCACAAAGTGAGATCCCTCGTCGCTAATTATACCCCTCGAAGTTTGGAACCTTGTGAATATTTGCTTATGTAAGAATCGCATGACCACTTTGGCATCATTTGTTGGATATGCCTCAGCCTCTACCCATTTGGACACGTACTCAACCACCACTAAAATGTACCTGTTACCATATGAGGGAGGAAATGAACCTAAAAAGTCAATGCCTCAAACATCAAATAATTCTACCTTAAGGATATTGCTTAGAGGCATCGCGTTTCTTCTTGAGATATTTCCCACTCGTTGGCACCGATCACAATTCTTTACATAGGCGTACGTATCCTTAAACAAAGTTTTCCAATAGAATCTAGCTTGCAAAAACTTGGTTGAAGTGCATGACCCTCCAAAATGTCCCCCACTTAAGCATGAATGACAATGGAAAAGAATATCAGCTACCTCACTCTTAGCAACACACCTTCTAATCATTTGATTGCACAATGCTTAAACAAAAATGGCTTTTCCTAGAAATAATATTCCGTATCATGAAGGAATTTCTTCCTTTGTTGGTATGACATTTCAGGCGACATTATTCCACTAGCTAAAAAGTTAACGATATCAACAAACCAAGGAATTTCACGAATTTGGCTTTCCTTGAAGATATGCTCGTCCAAAAAATATTCATTGATAGGAACAGTGGAGTGATTTTCCTCTTGTTGTTCCAATCTTGATAGATGGTTTGCCACTTGATTCTCAACCCCTTTCTTATCTTAAATCTCATGTAATAGCCCGTTATCCAATAATGTCGAAAATAGTGGTTTTGGGACAACAATTCCAACATTTGAGTCCATAAATATTAATTATTTAATATTTATAAGGTCATTAGTGTCATATTGAAATTTGGTCCAATAATTTTGATGTTCGATTTGTTAATTAAAGAAAAAGGACTAAATCATAAAAGCTGCAAAAGTTAATCGCTATTAGCTTTTATAGGGTAAATGGGTCTAAAAGTATGTTTGGATGGATTTATATGGAAATTAAGTCATTTTTAAAGCTAGTGGTCGGTTTTAAGCTTAATTAACTAAGTTTTATAAATAAAAATGTTAAGTAAAATAATGTTAAAGTAATAATAATAAAACATAATAAAACAAGGTCATCTTCCCCATTTCATTTTATTTTTCAACCAAAAATCCATTGAAGTAGCTAAGGAAGCTTTGGCCTTGCATATGTCATTGCATGTAAGTTAATTCCACACCCATTTTTCATGAATTTTATGTTTTTGAGATAATTGTAGCTTAATCTAGCTAGCCCAGGGACTATTTTGAAATAAATTTAAAGTTTTGAAAACTTACCATTGATTTTCTTGAATTTTTTTAGTTGTTAATGGTTGAGTTTGAAGCTTGATGATGAAATAGAACTATTTTGTAAATGATTTTGAATAGTTTTTAATTTTAGGGATTGAATCAAAAGTATGTTAAATTTGGCATGGTTTTCTTGTAAAATTTTAGCACTTGAGGGCGTAATAGGGTTGTATAAAATTTGGCATGTTACTCTAGGGCTTAATTGTGAAAAATAAGCTTGTTTCAATTTTAGAGACTAAATTGAATAAAATGCAAAATTTTAGGAAAATTATGAAAAATATTAATATGAGGTCATATGCATCAAATTAGATGTTGTACTATAATAGGGACTGATAAATTGAAATAAAATTACTGTTTAGATCAAGAACCGATAGATAATTGTGGAAAAGAGAAAATTACAGACCAGTCCCTGATACTGCTATCTTTGCTGTGTGGCCCTGGTAAATTCATACATTATTGTTTTGTGTATTTTGATAATTTTTTATTGAATTATGTATATTGTGAATGTTGAATGTAAATTTGAATGTTAAAATTGGTACAAAGTGAGAAAAATGGATTGAAATGGAAACTGTTATAGGATATATGTATCGATCCCAGATGAACATAGAATAAGATAAATTGACATGCCAATAGGTTATTTTGCACGTTGTACGGGATTGATATGTGACAAGCTGATGATATATGATATGATACGATACACTAAATGTATCGGAATCCAACATTTGTTGTGAATTATCGAGTTATATTTACTGTGATCCTGGCGTGTTTCTGGGGGCGGATGTAAAGCTTACGTGCTTAACACTTGGTGCCCAGGCGTGTTTCTGAAGGGATGTTAGCCTTCGGGTTAAGCATTCAGTGCCTAGGCATGTTCTTGGTTGGATTAGCTCGGTTGAGCATTTTGGCGTGTTTTGGGTGGATAACCGTGTATCTGTATCTGTTATTATTAGTTCAACGGGCTGACTCGTGGCTGCTAAATGATTCAATGAATTGTATGGATGTAAGGGGATAATAAATTTTTGAATGACTTAAAAATGTACTCATATCTATAGATGTTATGTAATGTGTTGGTATTGAATGAACTTGTTTACCTAAAATGTTCATATGATTTGAAGTGTGAGACACTCACCTCTTGATATGGTTGTGGTGATAGGGTTAATATAGTGAATTGTTTGTTAATAAAATTTGAATATGAGGTATGTATATTGCTTTTACCTATGAACTTACTAAGCTCAATTGGAGTTTACTTTGTTGTTTTCCTGTTTTCCTGTATATATTTTTTTACGGAATCGAGCAATCAGATCAACTAGAAGATCACACTATCTAGTCTCTTTTTGGTAGATTTTGAAATCGTTATATATTAGTTTTGTGGCATGTAATAAAAGTAACTTGTATATGTATATAAGTGTTCATTACAAGTGGTATGTTTTGTGCTTGTATAAAAGTTGTATACTTGTTAGCTAATAATGTGGTTGATCATGGCTTAGTATGGGATTTGAATGTGGTATTAAGCTTGATATGTGATGGAATATTTGTGTTGGAATGAGATACATATAGATGAGTTATAATGTGATATGGAATACTTGGATAGGTAAAACCTTGTTTGGATATTTTCTTTGAATGTCATGAAAATGATATGTGCATTGGTTTTTTTTATGGCAATGGTGTTAGGGATTGTACCTTGATAAATGATTGTTGGTTGGTGATAGAAATTATAGCATTTTGACACCTTACATGAAATTGTTTGGTTAAGTGTAAATTTGATAAAAAAATGGAGTTGAACATTAGGTTTGAATGTTGTTTGTGACGGTGCCCTATGGTATACTGGTTAGAATTAGGCAAATGACATGTTTTGGTACGTTTTTTATGTGATTTGAATAGGTTGATTGAATGGTTAATGGTATGCTTGAGGCTTACGTAAGCAAATACATGCATGACTTGCTTCTGAAGGTACTTTATGACACACATGAGATGTCATAGGGTTGGACACACAGCCGTGTACCACACGGCATGTGGCAAATCGGGTGGTTCTTAGGTTTTGGGAGTCACACACGACATCAGGGAGTTACACGGCCCTGGACACACGGCCGTATACCTCTAGCTTACACGGCTTCAGTTTGTTTCACGGTCTAGGACACAACCGTGTGACTTTTGTTAGGAATTTTGCATTTAGGTCCAGACAGCCTCAGTCTGTCATATGGCTTGGCCACACGGCTGTGTGACCCCTATTTTCTATTTTTATCCTACTATTATGTTATGTTTCAAATTAGTCCCTGCTTGTTTCTGAATTAATTCTAGGGCTTCATAGGCTTGATTTAAGCCCCGTCTTTGTATGAATGTTATAACTATTGAATGATTATCTATTAATATTTATTTTGAAGTAAATTTTGAATTGAAATAACATATTCCTATTTTGTTAATTGTTGTGGCTAGGGGTGTTCAGTTGGTTAACCGACCTTAAATAACATTAACCAAATTAACCGACCTTTCAAAAATTTTAACCGTTAACTGAATCGAAATTTTTTCAAAAAAATTAACTGAACCAAAATTTTTTCGGTCAATTCGATCGGTTAACCGAAAATTATATGTTTTTTTATTTTTGGTTAAAAATTAATCGAATTAACCGAATTACCCGAATTAACCGAGATGAATCACTATATAATTAAAAAGATTACATAAGTCTTTGAATCACTACATAATTAAAAACATTACATAAGTCTTGAAATTAACACATAATTGAAATGTAAGTCTTTAATATTGTCCATTTGTATCCATTTCTTCTCTCCAAAAGATCTCCATTTGCATTAAACCTACAAAAAGAGAAAAACATGTGCAAAAAATTAGCATATAATAGTGAGTTGGGTTTTTTATTTTTATTTTTATTACAAAAAGAAATAAAATTTAGAATTTTATTTTTATTTATTAAATTATTTGTAATTTTTATGATTGGGTTGGATTGGATTGGGTTGGATACTTGGGTTTGGATTGAGTTTAGGTGAATAGTGGGCCTATTTATATATTATAATTTTATTTATTAATTTTTCTGTTAAATTGAAAAATTCGGTTAACTGACCGGTTTCAAACTGAATTAACCGTTAATCGAAAAATCAAAAAATAATTAACCGACCCCGATCGAAAAAATTCAGTTAACCGACTGATTAACCGAATTCGATCGGTTAACCGAATTTTTTCAGTTTTACCCAAATTTTGCACACCCCTAGTTGTGGCATCCTATAACCCTAATCTGGCGAAGAATACAAGTGAAGGGTGTTACATCTCAAGATCAAATTCTTGGAGTAAAATACCCATCCAATTAATCTTGGCTTGGCATCTTTCTTTGTAAGCAAGTATTTGTTTGCCGAATGGTCCGTATAGGCTATCACTTTAATGCATACAAGATAAGATCGAAATTTATCAAAAGCAATAACAATAACAAGTAGTTCTTTTTCAATTATCGTATAGTTTAATTAGGCTCCAGTCAAACTTTGACTTGTATAGTAAATTAGATGAAAGACATTTTTCCTCCGCTAACCCATTACAGCTCCTATTGCGAAGTTGCTAGCATCACACATCAACTCAAAAAGAGAACTCCAATCTGGTGTAATGATAATGGGTGCCAAGATTAATCGTTGTTTCAACTCATCAAAGGCTCTCAAGCACACTTCATCGAAATTGAATGTTATATCCTTTTCTAACAAAGTACACAGTGGCTTGGAAAACTTCGAAATATCTTTGATGGACCTCCGATAAAAACTTATATTTGCTAGAAAACTTCTAATGCGTTTTACAGACACCAGAGGCCTCAACATTTCTATCACCTTGATTTTTTGCTTTATCAACTTCAATTCATCTTCTTGATATTCTGTGCCCCAAAACAATACCTTCCCTAACCATAAAATGACTGTAATAGCCCATTTATGCCCGGGCTTGTAACAAACCAAAACAATAGAAAAATAAAAAAAATAAATGTTCAGTGTCCTTTTACAGAGCCCAAACTTAATGGCCCAAATAAACTAAACCCAACACTTAAACTGCCTACCCAGACCCAATACCCCAAAACAAACCCTGACTCGAACTCCCCAGACCCAAAACTCACACACGGCCCAAGTGGCCCAAAAGCTTGCGGACTCAGGAAACCCTAGGTTTCCATTGCGCCGCAAGCACCCCAGCAAGAGCCCAGCCTTCGCGCTGCAATGCCCCAGCAGCCCTTCGGTCATACCCCATTATTCGCGCCGCAGTTAGCGCGCCTCATCTCCGTCGCAGAATCCTCGCTTCTCCTCCACAAAAAGGAAAGAACAACAGCGAAAACATGGCAAAAGCGAGACAAAATATTTTAATTCCTTTTTTATTTTTATTTCTAGGGCTATAAAAGCCCTACAAAATCTGTAAACTGGGAGGGAGAAAGAACAGAGAGAATAGGCATATACAAACGCGCAGAGAAAAGAATACAAGCAAATATTCAAAAAAAACAGAGAAATAAAAACATCAAAATCCTTTTACAGAGGTGATTCTCATTTTTTTTATATGTTATTTTTTATTTTTTCTTTCGATTTGTGCATATTTTCATACAAAATAATATTAAAGTAAAAAGGAGGCGAAGTTTTACGGTGACGGCGCGTATGGCGCGTGGGCCGGAGGCCCCTGAGCCCGATGATCAGACTCTGTCAAAGGAGGGGAGGGCCTTTGAGAGTGTTTCTAGATTTTTTTTTTTTTAAAACAGAGTACTAAATGATTTTTTTTGCCTAAATATTAGCTTATATAGCAGTATAAAACGACATCGTTTTTGCTTAAACCAATAAGCATTAAAACGACGTCTTTAAAGGCCTGTGACCCGCGCGTTGACCCGACCCAGGGAGGATCCGCGTGTTTTCTTTAAGGTTCTAATTGCCCTACAGGTCCTTCCGCATTTTTGAAAATTTACAATTATGTCCAAATAGTTTTTTCTTTTTTTAATTTAGCCCTGAAAGATTGTTTTTATTTCAATTGAGTCCCCGAGCAGTTTAAAGGTAAAAAATAATAACGACGTCGTTTTGAAAAGAAGGCATAATTGCCCAATAAGTCCCTGTGGTTTAACACGCGTTTTGATTTAGTCCTTATATATTAGTTTTTATTGCTATTTAACCTATGTTTCTTTGTTTTTTTAATCTTTCTTATTTTATTTTATTTTAAATTATTATTAAATTATTTTATCATATTAAATATTCTGTATTATTTTCTATATAATTTGTATATGGATTTATTAATAGTATAAAATTTGTATATATATTTTTATATATATTATCCTTATGTATTAAACTATTATTATTTATTATTTTATTTGATTTAATTATTTTATTACATATTATTTAGGATTTATATATTAGTTATTATATATATTTTAAAATTTTGTACATTATATAGTATTATATCATATATTATTTTTTAAAATTTTATTTTATATAAAATATTTATATTGTATAACATATTATTTATGCTTAAATATAGTTTTCTTTATTGTATTATGTTATTATAAATATGCTTTTATTTAAAGTTATAAATCATTCATTTATTAATGTATTTTATTTATTATCCCAATTTATATATATTATGTTCTTTTTTTTATTTTGCAATATTTATTTATTATTTGACATATGTCATTGCATGAAATGTTTAATCTTGCATGAGAAGTTTTCATATTTATTTTGTAATTTTTTATTATTTTATTATTTATTGCTTTATATTTGTCCATACTCTTTTATTTATTTACGATTGCTTTAGTGTAAGTATTATTGTTAGTTGTATTTTATATTGCCTATATTAATGTGAAATGTTAGCATGTCATGATAGTTTTTGGTACTTATATTTGATGATGTATTAATATGATATTTTCATATGGATCATTGTTTAAAATAAAATATACTTTATGTAAAATTACTATGTTTTATCTAAAGGTTTTTTAAAATAAGGCAATGTTTTATATTTAGAAATTCGGGAAATAGTGCCCTAACGTGCTGGGTTTTGATTTTCCATTTGACTAAATAACTAAATATCCTTTTGATAAAATTTTATAAATCATGAGATGATTTTAGTTACGAGGATTTAAAAATATCATGTCCTAACGTGCTGGATGTGATGTTTGTATTCTTTCGGGACAAAGGAATCTCAAATTTTTAACTCAAATTGTTCAAGTTTTTTTTTAAGAAATCATATTCTAAAAATTCTTTCAAATTTTCAGCATTAGGACATGATTTTATCGATTAGGTACCAATTTTTGGGCGTTATGAGGGTGCTAACCCTTCCTCATACATAACCGACTCCCGAACTCGTTTTCTTGTTTTTTGTGGACCAAAATCAAATGTTTTAAAACGTTTTTACAAGGTGATCCAATCACACCTAAGTAAAAAGAGATTGGTGAGGACTCTATTTCCGTTTTTTTAAGTCGACCCCATTTTTCTAAAAACTTTAAAAATGGTTTCGACAGCTTTGCGACTCCACTGAAGACATCAGCCTTGTCTCCCTGAAGTTGCAGTGGAACAGATTAAAGACAACAGATCTTACCTTCCTGAAGTTGCAGGAAGAAGATCGAAGACAACAGATCTTGTTTCCCTGAGTTTGCAGTGGAGCAGATCGAAGATACTCGTCTGACATCCCTGAGTTTGCAGTGAAGCAGACTTGTAACACCCCAAACCCGGCCCATTCACTACGACCGAATTTGGAATGCCACTGCGGAACACTTTCGAAAAATATTCTTACTTAAGAGTAAAACCGTTGAAAATTTGCTGAGTTCAATAAAACATTTTCGTGACTTGAAATATTCTAAGTAAAAACTAAATTATTATGAAAACACGGGATTCAAAACTTTATTATACATACTCAAGGAAATAAAATCATTTGCAATAGCATTTTAAATTGTCCATCCATAATAGAGCATAATAATAAAGATACTTAATAAAAGAACTAAAATACCTTAGTGGGCCTTCTTACAATACACACTTAATCAAAATGCTGAAAATATAGATACTTAATTCATTTAACAAGAGATTCCTTTATTTGAAAATTCGCTTTTGCATGGCCACCTTTGTATCCGTTCCAACCCGGTCCAAGCTTTATGCGTCACCTGAAAGATTAAAAAGATTGGGTGAGTCACCAGGACTCAGTGCATAGTTAGATACACATATCCTTACATATGGGCTTGGCCCATATCCACACAGTCCATACATATGAATATGCAATTATGAAGCCTAACTCATCCTAGTCCATCCGCAATCCTACCTTAGCAGACTTCTTACTCAAGGCCGTGGCTAATCCACCGATCACATGTTGATCCACAAATCTTACCTTGGTAGACTTACTGCTCAAGGCCGTGGCTAAGCCGCCGATCCCATAGGGATCCCACATATCAATCAATCTACGGGGATACTCACAGCTATCGACCACCGAGATGGGCACCAAGTCAACACCTCTCTTGATGAAACACATAGCTAACATCAAGCACTAATGTAGCACGAGGCTAGCATTAGACTACGCACATAACGTACATCCTTTCCTTCAATAGTCACATCCCAAGTCCCATGCATATATATATATATATGTACCATGGCAACATACTACTCAAAACAATATACATCACATGTCATCACATTATTTTACATTCATCGATAATCATTTATAAATGAAAAGTTAATACAGTAACCATTAACCTGATTATTCAATCGCCCACCACAAGTATCCATCATCTTAGCCCTTATTTCGACTAACATGCTCAACATATACATTTACATGAAATAACACATACAACACATATAACAAGCAAGAGAACAGTGCGATAACTACGCACCTGATTATAGCGAGATCCTGATCTATCGAATCTAATATCAACTAAAATCCCGAACTTATCCTACTGCTGTCGATTAGCCTCTAATCCATCATGAACAGAAACGGTTAGCCATTTAATCACCAAAATGGCCTAAGGCTGAATGCTATTAGCCACTTACCTCACTGAAACCCGAGAACTAATACTAGATCTTTGAGTAGTCGAAAACCCTACATAAACCATGTGTTAAAATCGGCTATCACATTATTCCATGAATAATGACCCTTGACCGAAAATATATTCTAGCTTACCATGATGCTCAAAGTCCCGAGAGCTCCCTCACTGATCATTCACGTAGACACATGCAAAGAAACACAAGTTATGCCACTATACACATTCGGCCAACTTTAGAAAACGAGGCCTACCCCCTTGATTTCGGCACCCTTAATGAAAAGAACTCATAATCGATTACTAGAGTGGAAAATACTCACCACTAACGATCAACTTCCCGAAATCACCTTCCACACCATTAAAACCGTTTGAAAAATGCTTCATTCGGCCATGTTTTTGCCATTCAAGGCCGGCCATACTTCTCTCATGCTTCCAACGGTCATGCTCTCCCTTTTGCTAATTTCAAACATCAATTACTATTGTTTAATCTTTCTCCCATCACCATACATATAATAAACTAACAAAATATAACCCATACCTCACCATTTCCTATACATAATATAATAATAACCCATCATCCTTCCATAAAATAATAAAGCAACAAAATAAAATGACCAGCCCATACTCCATCAGCATATAAAAATACAAAATGATGCAGCATGCATTAAATGCCCATGCAGGCCACTAAGCTCCCACGTCGGCCAAAAAGAAAGGTCCGTACAGGTGCTGCCCCCAGGTCTCGAACCCGAGACCTGGAGAAAAGTTCTCCATGCCCCAGCCACTCGGCCAGCTGCTCATTTCATGCTATATCGCGCCAATAATTTGTTTTAAGCCCTCACTCGCAGGCGTCCCTTGCTTGACGCAAAAACAAAATAAAACGAAATCGAGCGCTGCCTTCAGGACTCGAACGCGAGTCCTCCTAGTCGTAGCTCTCCAGCAATGTCCTTAGCCACTCGGCCATTTTGAATTTCATGACATAAACGCATCGCGATTTCCTTTTAACCCTTTCTTCTTGAGCTTCCCTGAGCCTTAACGCCAAGCAAAAATAAAAACACTCGCGCCTCCATCAGGGCTCGAACGCCCGACCTCATGAAGCTCCCCTGACTGCAAGCGCCCCAACCACTTTGCTGCTGGTGCATTGATGTCAAAATCCCGTCTCAATTTATTATAAAGCCTCCCTTCAAAGCAGCGCCATTTTGCAAAATAAAATGCTTATGCCGCGCCCAAGACTCGAACCCCTGACCTGATTGTGGCGTCACTCCCAAGCCTTAAGTGGCATACGGAAGCCACTTTACCAGGGCATTTCATATGCCATAACCTGCCAAAATTTATTCTTAAGGCCTCCTTGCCTATTTTCCTCTTTTAACCCTCAAATTTTCAAAATTTTCCAAAGCATCCCATTTCAATCCTGGAGTTTTAGGAACTCCTAAAACACATCCAAACCACTCTTAAGGCCTACTAACACTTGAGTTATTCTCCACACGCACAACCCCTATTTCAGGATATTACAATTCTACCCCCTAAAAAAATAATTTCGTCCTCGAAATTACTTACTAACGAACATCCGTACATTTCAATTTACCATATATCAATCACATATACCCACTTATACACATATGCAAACATATCCAACCTCTTTCACATTTAGCATTTTCCCATATGGCCACTTCTCCATAAGCATATTCAAGCTTAAATTCCATTATATATAATCATACACATCAATGATAAGATCAATTGCACATATTAAAATTCTTACCGAAGCTTCAACCATATCACATCTTACTTAATTCAAATGGGAATATACTAACTTACCTTATTCCTTGCAATTATGAAAGACTTGTACTTACCCGATCGTTTAGCTTATTAAAATAAACATGTTCTATCTTGTAAGTGATTCATGAATTCTCTATTATAACACATCACCGGCATTAAGCCTGCTAGGCATCAAAGCCTGAAATACAATTCACCGGCACAAGGCCTGCTAGGCATCAAAGCCTGAAATACACACCGGCATTAAGCCTGCTAGGCATACACACCGGCATTAAGCCTGCTAGGCATCAAAGCCTGAAATACACACTGGCATTAGGCCTGCTAGGCATCAAAGCCTGAAATACACACCGGCATTAAGCCTGCTAGGCATCAAAGCCTGATATACAATATTATCACCATCTGAATCACATTACATGCTGACCAAAATTATAAACCATATATAATTCATATCACTTGTACTTATCCATTCAATAAAAATTCAATAACATTTCATGATAAAATGTCTATCCACATTCGGCTTTCATTATATTTATAACTAGGATTCCATAATTCAGCATGTATACAAGGTTATAACTAACATTGACGATATTCAACTACTTATAGACTTACACCTAAAACATTCTCGATTTCGGCTCCAACATTCGTCGTCATGATACCTTCCACACCGAGCACACGAACGATCCCGTTTTCCCATAGCTAGCTTAGTCACACGAGCAAAACTTTCAACCCTCGGTCTTTTCCGAAGACCCTCAGATAATTTAGACGATCCAAAACTTCTCCTATCTCGGTTCCTATCCTTATCTTTGTTTTGTCTCATCAAGTCCTTAATCCCTTCAGCTACCTTAGCTTTTTCGACTAACACAGCGAACTCCCGTTCCTGTTGAGGAGCTATCAACAGTCTCAGGCCGTCTCTTAATTCGTCCTCAAACCGGACACATCGTTCAAGCTCCGTAGCACTACTCCTTGAGCATATCGGCTTAACCTTAGGAATTTAGCCTCGTATTCCACCACAGACTTGTTTCGTTGAACCAGCCCCAAAAACGCCTTCCTCTGAGCATCAATGTAATAAGTATCGACATACTTCTTCTGGTATGCCGTCTTGACATACTCCTAAGTGAGGTCCTCAGTTGTGACACTATCCCAAACCGTGAGCCACCATTTATACATATCATCGCAAAGTAGCGCCACCATTCCTTTCACTTTTTCCTCAGGGCTCAGATCGAGCTCATCCATAACTCGTTTGGTTGCTTCCAACCAATATTCAGCCGTACTGGGTGCCACGCATGATACATCACAGAACAACTCCGCTCCATTGGCTCAAAGCCGCTCGGGAACAGATTTTCGAGCTCTCATTTTTCCTCCCGCTCCAGTCACCATCTCTAAAACTCGCAGCACCGCTTGCGATACAGCATCATCTCTCGTCCGATCTTGCTGCTCATTACTAAAGGCTGGTGGTGGAGGTGGTACCTCATTATCAGACCCTTGACCCGATCTAACGGGTTCCGTTACGGCCATTTTGCCTCGACTACGTCCTCTAGAACTCATCTCTTATCGCGAAAACTGACTTAAAAAGTTTTATGCATTAGAAATTCGTTCCACTGATTATCCGCGAGCAATTTTATGGAATAAAGTATTTAGAAGTGGTTCTTTCGATCACGTATAGTTGCAGTTCAAGTTCGCTATTCTAATTCAGAAAGTCACATACACATTCATAAGCAGGGACACATTCATTCACTACATTTCTATGGTCATTTCAGTCCTTAAGTCTTATGCACTTGTTTTTGAGTAGACTAATCCTAGGGTTCGATAGCCCTAATTTTCTAATCTACATGCCCAATTATGCCCATACAGTTCACATATTCAACATTCCTCAATAGTCAGAGGTACTTACCAGGTGGACTTCGGGTCGAAGGTACAGGCGCCATGCCAGAACAAGCCTAAAATAAAAGTTCACATTTTGAAAAGCCCACTTTTGAAAACTGCTTTCGGGCCCAAAACCTCAAAGCCGAGTTTTGAACCGAGCTCTGATACCAAAATGTAACACCCCAAACCCGACCCATTCACTACGACCGAATTTGGAATGCCACTGCGGAACACTTTCGAAAAATATTCTTACTTAAGAGTAAAACCGTTGAAAATTTGCTGAGTTCAATAAAACATTTTCGTGACTTGAAATATTCTAAGTAAAAACTAAATTATTATGAAAACACGGGATTCAAAACTTTATTATACATACTCAAGGAAATAAAATCATTTGCAATAGCATTTTAAATTGTCCATCCATAATAGAGCATAATAATAAAGATACTTAATAAAAGAACTAAAATACTTTAGTGGGCCTTCTTACAATACACACTTAATCAAAATGCTGAAAATATAGATACTTAATTCATTTAACAAGAGATTCCTTTATTTGAAAATCCGCTTTTGCATGGCCACCTTTGTATCCGCTCCAACCCGGTCCAAGCTTTATGCGTCACCTGAAAGATTAAAAAGATTGGGTGAGTCACCAGGACTCAGTGCATAGTTAGATACACATATCCTTACATATGGGCTTGGCCCATATCCACACAGTCCATACATATGAATATGCAATTATGAAGCCTAACTCATCCTAGTCCATCCGCAATCCTACCTTAGCAGACTTCTTACTCAAGGCCGTGGCTAATCCACCGATCACATGTTGATCCACAAATCTTACCTTGGTAGACTTACTGCTCAAGGCCGTGGCTAAGCCGCCGATCCCATAGGGATCCCACATATCAATCAATCTACGGGGATACTCACAGCTATCGACCACCGAGATAGGCACCAAGTCAACACCTCTCTTGATGAAACACATAGCTAACATCAAGCACTAATGTAGCACGAGGCTAGCATTAGACTACGCACATAACGTACATCCTTTCCTTCAATAGTCACATCCCAAGTCCCATGCATATATATATATGTACCATGGCAACATACTACTCAAAACAATATACATCACATGTCATCACATTATTTTACATTCATCGATAATCATTTACAAATGAAAAGTTAATACAGTAACCATTAACCTGATTATTCAATCACCCACCACAGGTATCCATAATCTTAGCCCTTATTTCGACTAACATGCTCAACATATACATTTACATGAAATAACACATACAACACATATAACAAGCAAGAGAACAGTGCGATAACTACGCACCTGATTATAGCGAGATCCTGATCTATCGAATCTAATATCAACTAAAATCCTGAACTTGTCCTACTGCTGTCGATTAGCCTCTAATCCATCATGAACAGAAACGGTTAGCCATTTAATCACCAAAATGGCCTAAGGCCGAATGCTATTAGCCACTTACCTCACTGAAACCCGAGAAATAATACTAGATCTTTGAGTAGTCGAAAACCCTACATAAACCATGTGTTAAAATCGGCTATCACATTATTCCATGAATAATGACCCTTGATCGAAAATATATTCTAGCTTACCATGATGCTCAAAGTCCCGAGAGCTCCCTCACTGATCCTTCACGTAGACACATGCAAAGAAACACAAGTTATGCCACTATACACATTCGGCCAACTTTAGAAAACGAGGCCTACCCCCTTGATTTCGGCACCCTTAATGAAAAGAACTCATAATCGATTACTAGAGTGGAAAATACTCACCACTAACGATCAACTTCCCGAAATCACCTTCCACACCATTAAAACCGTTTGAAAAAGCTAGCACCCAAAGTCCCTTTGATCCCTGAGAGATTCGGCAATGGTGTATAATGGTGGAGGGGCTTCGGCTAACCTCCTAAGCATGCATCAAAACCGATTGTGAAAGCTTGCTCCCTCTCTTTCTTTTTCTTTTGGCCAAAACACAAGGGGTAGAAGAGAAAAAAAAACCAAGCATGAACTTCGGCCATGCTTTTGCAACATCCAAACCGACCATGCTCTACCCTCAAAAATGCTTCATTCGGCCATGTTTTTGCCATTCAAGGCCGGCCATACTTCTCTCATGCTTCCAACGGTCATGCTCTCCCTTTTGCTAATTTCAAACATCAATTACTATTGTTTAATCTTTCTCCCATCACCATACATATAATAAACTAACAAAATATAACCCATACCTCACCATTTCCTATACATAATATAATAATAACCCATCATCCTTCCATAAAATAATAAAACAACAAAATAAAATGACCAGCCCATACTCCATCAGCATATAAAAATACAAAATGATGCAGCATGCATTAAATGCCCATGCAGGCCACTAAGCTCCCACGTCGGCCAAAAAGAAAGGTCCATACAGGTGCTGCCCCAGCTACTCGGCCAGCTGCTCATTTCATGCTATATAGCGCCAATAATTTGTTTTAAGCCCTCACTCGCAGGCGTCCCTTGCTTGACGCAAAAACAAAATAAAACGAAATCGAGTGCTGCCTTCAGGACTCGAACGCGAGTCCTCCTAGTCGTAGCTCTCCAGCAATGTCCTTAGCCACTCGGCCACTTTGAATTTCATGACATAAACGCATCGCGATTTCCTTTTAACCATTTCTTCTTGAGCTTCCCTGAGCCTTAACGCCAAGCAAAAATAAAAACACTCGCGCCTCCATCAGGGCTCGAACGCCCGACCTCATGAAGCTCCCCTGACTGCAAGCGCCCCAACCACTTTGCTGCTGGTGCATTGATGTCAAAATCCCATCTCAATTTATTATAAAGCCTCCCTTCAAAGCAGCGCCATTTTGCAAAATAAAATGCTTATGCCGCGCCCAAGACTCGAACCCCTGACCTGATTGTGGCGTCACTCCCAAGCCTTAAGTGGCACACGGAAGCCACTTTACCAGGGCATTTCATATGCCATAACCTGCCAAAATTTATTCTTAAGGCCTCCTTGCCTATTTTCCTCTTTTAACCCTCAAATTTTCAAAATTTTCCAAAGCATCCCATTTCAATCCCGGAGTTTTAGGAACTCCTAAAACACATCCAAACCACTCTTAAGGCCTACTAACACTTGAGTTATTCTCCACACGCACAACCCCTATTTCAGGATATTACAAGACTAAAGATAGCGGATATTGCCTTCCTAAAATTGCTGCGAAGCAGATTGAAGCCGTCAGATTTATAGTTCACTACTTCTAAAAGTTGCAGTTCCAATACCCCTGAGATTGCAGTTGGGTTAGAGACTGCTTGAAGAAGACGAGGACTAAAAAGTCAATACTCGGCAAGACCGGGCAAAATTGGTCTTTTTATAGTTTTTGCTCTATTCCCTTACACGACAATGAGCAAAGAGGGGCAGCTGTAATAGGCCAATTTAGCACGGGCCCATACAAAAAAATAATAAAACAAAGTCCAAGTCCACCAAAATATATCATTTGGCTCGATCAGAATGGCCCATTACTTGAAAATATTGAAGGTCCATCTACAAGCTTGACGTATATGGAAACACGATCTTCAAGGATATGCAATCTTAGATATGATATGCAAATCTTAGATATGATATGCAATCCTAGAAGATATGGCATGTAATCTTAGAAGATATGATATGCAATCTTAGATATGATATGCAAATCTTAGATATGATATGCAATCTTAGAAGATATGATTTTGTAATCTTAGAGATTTAATTTGTAGATACCTTTTAATATTAACCGTTGATGTATTGATCTATACCGTTGGATTTGGGGAGGCTTAACTATAAATAGAGACCTCTCCCTTCATTGTAAAACACACTTGAGTTTTGAGTGAGAGCATTCACTCAAATTTCTTTCTCTTTTGCGTTCTTATTTTCTGTGGCTTGTTCTTATTTTGTTCTTCGCTCATCTTCGTTTCTTTTTGAGTTGCTTCCGTTCGAGTTAGATTTGGTGGAGGAATTTCGTTGAATCCTCATATTGCGGGAGTTAGGTTGACTTATGCCTTTTTTAACTTTTTTTTATTTATCCATATCATTTTTATACTTTTTATTTTTTTAAATTGTTATAATATTCATTAATTGTTTTGAGTATATTATTTTCCTTATATTATTATTTTTTTATAGATGAATTTAATCTTGTGAATAATTTTTTTTATTTTTTTCATAGATTCTTTTAAAATTGCTATTATCTACTCTATATTTTTTTTTTGTTTTGATTGTTCATTTTTTTTAAAAATTTTGAATCCATTATCTTTGTTTACCTTAACATTATTATTATTACTTGTCATTATTTTACTTAATTGTTTATGTTAGTGCTAATTTTTAATATGACCTGTAACTTTAGTAAATTGCACTTTTTGTAATAACTTAATGTTATTTTTTTAAATCTTTGTTTAAAAATATCTATCTCCTTTAATTACTACATTTTATCTAAAAGTTTTTCTTAAATAAGGCAATGTTTTGTGTTTAGAAATTCGAGAAATAGTGCCCTAACGTGCTGGGTTTCGATTTTCCGTTTGACTAAATAACTAAATATCCTTTTAACGAATTTTGTAAATCATGAGATGCTTTTGGTTACGAGGGTTTAAAACATCATGTCCTAACGTGCTGGATGTGATGTTTGTATGCTTTCGGAACAAAGAAATCTCAAGTTCCAACTCAAATTGTTCAAGTTTTTAAAGAAATCATGTTTTCAAATCTTTTCGAATTTTCGACATTAGGACAATAACTAATCAATCCGGTACCAATTTTGGGCGTTACGAGGGTGCTAATCCTTCCTCGTACGTAACCGACTCCTGAACCTTTTTTTCTTGAATTTCGCAGGCCAAAATCAATGTTTTGAAATAAAATGTTTTATAAGGTGATCCGATCACACCTAAGCAAAAAGGGATTGGTGGCGATTCCATTTTTGTTTTTAAAGTCGATCCCCGTTTTTAAAAAAAATTAAAAATGGTTTCGACAATGACATTTCTCCCAGTTAAGGAGAATGATCATCTCTTCACACCTTTTTAGCACCTTAGCTAAATTATCTAGACAATCATCATATTATCTCCAAACACTGGAAAATCATCCATGAATACTTCCAAGAAACACTCAATCATGTCAGTGAATATCGCCATCATGCATCCTTGAAAAGTTGCAGGCGCATTACATAAACTAAAAGGCATTCGCCAAAAGGAAAACATACCATATGGACAAGTGAAAGTGGTTTTATATTGGTCCTCTAGGGTTACAACTATCTGATTGTACCCCGAATATCTATCTAAGAAACAATAGTAGTCCCTACCAGCAAGTCTATCTAGCATTTGATCTATAAACGATAGCGAAAAATGGTCCTTTTGGGTTGCTTTGTTCAGTTTTCTATAATCTACGCAAATTCACGAACCTGTAACTGTTATTGTTGGAATCATCATTATTCCATTTTCCACAACAGTGATTCCCCTTTCTTCGGAACACATTGGATTAAACTTATACACAAGCTATCAGAAATAGGATAGATGATCCCCACATCCAACCACTTAATGGTTTCCTTCCTGACTGCCTCCTTCATGATTGAATTTAGCCTCATCTGCCCATCAATCAATGCTTTCTCCCCATCTTCTAGTAGAATTTTATGTATGCAAAGAAACATACTAATTCCTCAAATATCAGCTATAGTCCACCCGATTTCCTTTTTGAACTTCTCCAGAATATCAACCAATTTCTCTTCTTGGCTCTTGGTTAACTTAGCTGAAATTATGACAAGCAAAGTAGAAAAGTTACCCAAATAAACATATTTCAAATGGGTTGGGAGTACCTTTAACTCCAATTCAGGTGTCTCTTCAATTGACGCCTTTGGCTGAATATGCTCATGGTTTGTCAACTCCAATGGTTCGTGTCTTAGCCCAGACGTTATGGTTGAATACGGAAAGCTACATTGGCTACCGGAATGACCGAAGTAAACTTTTGGAATTCCAAACGTACTTTTTTAAAAAATTTACTAATTTGTTCAAATTTTATGAAAAACGAACATTTATCTTTATTTTCAATCATATTGCAAAACCATTTTGTCCATGAAAAATGGCCTAAAACAAACTTCTGTAATTTGAACATATTTTAAAATCATTGATTTATCAATTCAAAACAAGTGAAATCAAATGTTTATCTTAATTTCATAAAAACCTATTAATTTTAGAAATTGAAACAGATAATATTTCATTTTAAAAAATTCAATCATTTATTCAAATCTATTTCAGATTTTATTAAAAACCTCAATTTTCGGTATTTGAAGCAAAAAATGTATTATTGACAGATTATATTTAAAAATTGAGTTTTATGTGAAATCATTTTTGGCAGCCCAAGTTAGGTCTTCAATGTGTCCTAAGTCTTTTTATAAGTTTGATTGCGCGAACGAAAATAACCTCGATGAACTTGGGCAGCATGTTGACGTGTGTCGCGCCACACCCCTTACGTAGCTTGACAAAACACCAAAGATCTGCATTGTGTCGTCCATTTGGTGCTTTGACGTCCCAGGAAGCCAATTAGCACAACCTAAGGCCCGTGTTGGCCTATTAGGTCACAACACCTACAAAAATGTGTTAAAAAACACTTATTTTATTAACTTTCTATCTTAAGACCTAATTATTGAAACATAATATAAAATCCTAATTGCCTAGAAAACAAGCTCCTTAAGTTCGGAGTTGACCCGAATTGACTACTACATTTGACGGCATGTCACACCTCCGTTGGGTGATGTACCTCCACCTCATGTATATCAAAACCACCGCTATTGCTAAAGACCCTTATCAATAAGACCTCCATCCTCTATCACTAGCTCAACCTATAATGTCACATCACTATCCTATGAAGTCACACTATCGCCTTCACTAAAAGATCATAAGGTAACCCATCTACCAATAGGATGCTTCCATGTGACACCTCAATCCCCCATATAAATGCCCATCGAAGACAAACATATGGGCATAAGAACATCCCTCTTCTCTCTCTTCTACTTTTCTTCTCTGTCCTATAGCTCTCTACTCACTTGGGTGAACTGATGTCGCACCTCCACTTGTATCCCTCTCCTGCTAACACCTGGTATTAACAATCTGTAATTTTTTTCCTATATTTTAAATCTTGGAAAAAAGATATGTATAAAAAAAATTCTTAGAGTTCTTGAAAGAAGAAGAATACTAAGAGAAAATTTGATATGGATGAAAAAAAAAATTCTTGGTTTCTCATTGTCAAAAAATAAACATAAAGAAAAAGCTTTGAAATATTTAATTTGAGTTTTTGAATATAAAAGACAAAGAAAAAAAATTGGAATATTTGATTTAGGTTTATGGGAAAATATTTGGGATATCACTAGTAAGTTTTTAGACTCTATAAGTAGAATTAAGGAATTGATAAGTGTCTTATAAATATATAATAAAATATTAAAAAATAAATATAAAAGAGGTGTGACAATTTTTTAAGAGTGATTGTGAAATAAAAAAAATACACTACCATTATATTAAAACTAACCCTAAGTTTATTATTAAATTGTTTCCTTTAAAATAGAAATTGGTATAATTATTTCTAGATCCTTTGATTTTAAAGAATAATTTTTTTCTGACACATAGTGCCACATGGCAGAATAGTAGCGATCCATGTGTTAAATGATTTCAACTATCATAATAAAAATTTTAAAAGTAGAGACACCACATTGAAAGATTTGTTAAGGAATAGGGTGAAAATTTGTCATTATCCCTATTAACTTTTATACATAAGCCTACTTTATAATCTCTGCTAATAATATTCAAAATCACATTTCAAATCCCCATGCTTCCCGCCCTCACCAAAACAGCAAAACACAAAGTTCTTGTTCACTAGAAATTAAAACCCTTACTTAAAAAAAAAAATCTCGCCCAGTTTTTTGTTTCTCCTCATGCATTTTCATTTTCCGTTCATTTTAGCTTCTCAATTCGATAGATTTTCAGTATCTGATATCCCTTTCGTTTTTTTTTTTTAATTTTCATTTCTTTTGGATGAACCTTATTTGTGTTTTAGAAATTTTCTTTTGTTTTCAACCGATTTTAAGCTGAATTGAGGATTTTATTTTTGATATATTTCATAATGAGCGGAGACAATTTTACGGACGGGATACCCAAAGTCCGTCCGGTTTTGGGTGACATTTCAAATCGATCAGTTAAAAGAGGGTTTTCGTTGATTTCGGAAAAGTTAGGGTTTGATTCTCAAGAAGAAGCAGATTCGCAATTTGCAAAGCAAGTTCGTATAGGTGTAGAAACATTTATCAAAGAGAAATCTCAAAAACCCGAATTTGAACCAAACCCTAATTTTTTGCCTACTTGTTGTGGTGACATTGACATATTAAAAGAGGATTTAGTGTCGGTCAATGAAAAATTTAGTGAGGCTAAAGAAGGGTTTGAATTGTCTGATAGTGATGATACGTTAGAAGAAGGTCAAGGTGTTGCGGAAGTAGGGTGTACATTGAATGAGAATTGTAGGAATGAGGGTGAGGATTTGGGCTTCGGTAGACTGGCATCGAGTGAAGGTGGGTGTATTGAGTGGTCGAGGTTGCCGAAGTCGTCCTCGCAGAGTTCTAGATCATTTGAGTTGGAGAGGTGTCTGGGACTCAAGAATGGTGGTGTGAATTTGAATGCCGATAGCATCCTCAAAGCTTGCTCTTGTTCTTTTTGCTTGAAAGGTAACTACTTTAGCATCTTATCTTGGATTTGTTGTTTGCTACATTTGTGGATAAGAACGTTTTATCTTGTGATGTGTTATCTAATGGGTTATGCCTGTTTTACACTGATTATCAGCTGCTTACATTTGGTCGGACCTTCATTATCAGGATATCAAGGGTCGAATAGCTGGTAAAGTTGAACAAGTGCTTTGATCTAGTTTCCTTAGGTTTCTTTTGGTTGTAGTGGCAGAACATGTTCCTTTCTGTATTAATGGTTTTGACATTGTCAGTTTTGAAGAAAAGTCAGAAAGAAGCAAGAATTGTAGTTCAGAAAAGTGGCAGGGGGAAACAGACTGACATGAATAGCCAGGGAAATGCCAATAAATCTTCAAAATTAGAATCTGACCTCACTAGTCAGTGGAGATCACTCTTTCTTAACATGGAGGATATATTTGTCCATGAAGGCAACCAGCTTGTAAGTTTGATATATCTTCTTTAGCCTGGATCTTAATTGTTCATTTCTTGTTGTACGGGTTCTGCCTTTCCTTTTTCCTTGTTCACCATATTGCTTGAATGATCTATAAAAGAAGCCTGATTCGTACTGTTTGATGCAAGTCACATTAGACTCTTTGTTCATTCTGATTTCTTAGTTTTTGGACCCTGTTGAGAATCTTTAGTTGATGCTTCATTGCTAGAGTTATTGGCTATAACAGGATACATTCATATGATTTCTAATTTTCATTATCCTGAGTAGGAATTTTTATTTATGTTCTCATGTGTGATGGATACAATTGAACTTTGAGTGGCAGCAAGCCGGTTACACTGCATTAAAAGATTTGAGGGAGGATTGTAAGATGGATCTGGAGCGAATAACAGGGATGCCTTCAGAGAAATAGGAGTGTGCTTGTGACACTTTGTCGATTGTTTGTACTCCAAATTCAAGCCATTTGTATTTGTATGTCTGCTCCTCTGTGTGTCTATAACAGATTCTATGTTATTGTTTGGTAAACTCTAATGTGTTTGCAGTTCCAAAAGTATAAAATGTATGATCTCATTTTGTAATGACTGTTGTTACTTAGTATGTGCTTAATAGTATTATCCATTTAGTGAACTTTCATCTTATAAGTTTGTTATGCCTTCTACTTTGTCCTGAACTCTGTGCGGTTAGAGGTGATAAATGTTGAATTGATGTATCCAGTTTTCTTGGTATCAATCTGATCCTTCTAATTTACTAGAATAATCAATTATAATGAAATCAAACCTGCACTTGAAGTGGACTAAACCAAATTTGATTTTGAATTGAATTACCATCTACTTTTTCAGTAAAATGTGCTAAAATTCAACCTAAACACAAAAGATATTCCAACTTGCATGAAACCCAACTCGGTGTGATTGTAAACACCAATAACTTAAGCGAAAGAAATTTTAAAACTCAATGAGATCTGCACCACCTAATGGTAACCACTACATGTGGTTGAGCCTATGACTGGTTTGGGTGGATTTCTTTGCTACCGAGTACCATTAATGTCTTATGTGCCTCTTGTCTTGGTTGATTATGCATTATTGTACTTCTTGTGGATTAGGCAAGTGAGTATAGACTATAGAGTGTGGCATCTTTTTAGTGGTGAAAAAGCAGGAAAGATTAATTGTTTGGCTAACTATGGTACTTAGTACTTAATAGTGAAGCCAATATTTTACGGTAGAAGTAATTTAAGCATTATGATTCTAAGGTTAAAAGTTGGGGAGCCGATTTTAAAAAGATTAGGCATCCAAAAATATGCCCTATATTTGTTGAATTTTAGTATGAACTATATCTGTTGGCTGCTTATTTATTCAGACTACCAAATTGAAGAGTTGAGACATTTGTTGGCTTCTTTGTAAATTATTATTGATGAACATTGATTCAGTCCGGCACTTGATTATTAAGCTGTTGGATCAGATGTAATGGAGCTTCTCTTTTATGTTACTGGTCTATAGTGTTTCCCTTGAGCTGCTTTGTTACATTGAGTAATTTCTTGATAACTTGCTTCTCTGCAATACCAAGGAATAGATAATGCTGATATCATTTGCAGCAAAAGTGCAAAACATAAACAATAAACATCTCTGATCTCCCCTAGGGCACATGCAGCAGTAAATTTAATTTTTATTCCCTTTTCAATGTAAAATCGAAATTTGGGTCCTTTTTGGCACATAGGAAAATGCAATTTATTTTTGTGTCATCAGATATCCACACAGGTTCTTCATGATTTCTAACTTTCTGTCAGTGTCAAAAATATTTAAGCCTGTTTGGATCCTTAAACAGCCTTGTAGTTAGAGTCGTCCATCCTAGCAAGGTAGGTATTAAAGTGAAGGGGGTACCAGTGTTAGTAGTCAAATTTTAGCATTGAATAAAAATGTTTGGTTACCTAGGTGGTTAGGCCATAGAAGCCTGGTAGAACCTTCTCTGTCTAGATTGCAGGTTGGGTTATTTCTTCAGGTTTAGCCTCTACTGCAGCAGATGGTGCTAAAGTTGGTTTTGCTTTGCTTGAGGGTGGTCCAGTAGGAGATATAAAGCAGCTATGCCACATTGAATTTTCATTTTTTGGAGTTGTGTTTGAAACGTGTTTGATAGAGATTCAGATATTTATATATACAAGAAACTTTAAAAAGTTGAACATATTAGTGTCAAACATGTATCTATATCCAACATTTACCTGATGGAGGTACGAAATGGAGACCATCATGCATTCTACTTGAGGTCAAGGGTTAATAAAGATGTTTTGTTAGGAACATGCTTGCCCCAAAACGAGAGGTGACATGCTAATATGCTATGCTATACACAGTTGAGATTGGATCATTGTGAATTATATATAAAACTTTTACTCTTTGCAGTTGGGTGTGGTTTGGATATTTATAATTTTTAAATATTTAAATTTAAATGTTAAATATCCAGCGTTTTTAAGTAAAAAAATTTCCAGAATGAAAATTTTAAAAGTACAGTTGATATTGGATTCATATATTTGAATTCAAATATATTACCCACAAAAGTCAAGAAGATTAGGGTAATAGATATCTTAATATGAATATGGTATTTTTAAAAGTAAATTTAATTCAAATAATGAATATTCGTCTGTTAATATTTTTATCTATTTCAAAGCAATAGATAATAATTAAAATATTTAAATTTGAATGATTTGAATTAGATCTCATGGCAAAACATCCAGCTAATGTTTTTGAGATCTTTGGCTGCCAAATAAGCATTATTAACTATTGGATTATGGCACATTCGTAGTGTGCATGAAAAAAAAATCTATATAAAATAAATTTATAAAAATTGGGCCAGGCACACGGGCGTGTGACAGGCCGTGTGATGCAAGTTAGTGTCGACCACGGGTGTGGAACACGGGCGTGTGATATGTCACACGGGCGTGTCCCTTCTTCCACACGGACGTGTGGACTGTTTTGAGAAAATTTTATAAGGTTTTCTAGAAAGCTTCGAAAGAGTTCGATTTGATCCCGAACTATTCCTAAAGCGTGATTTAAGTCTTGTAGACATGTTTAAGAGGTGTTAATAAAAGTTTTAAATTTGTAAGGAGAGTTAAGTCTCAGAGTTGTATGATTGTTTGCGTATAAGCCCAGTAATGCCTCGTACCCTATTCCGGCATTGAATACGGGTAAGGGGTGTTACACTTAGTGGTATCAGAGCTATGATTTAGTCGATTTTCAGACTAACCTAGCGTATGAGAGTTTAGCTATACATGTCATATTACTACTCATGATAGTGTGATATCTTCCGGCTCTAACGAAATTGTTTTGTTAAGACAGAGATGATTCCCAACCGAGCTATTTTCGATAATGTTGAAAATGATAATGAGATAATCATAAGTTGAGAAAAGTGAAAAACGTGGAATGAAATGAAAGTTATATGGTGATAAGCTCATCCATGTTGGTTCGACATGCATACGGTGTTATATGCTCAACATATTTGATTAAGTGAATATGGTGAGTAAACTTACCCAATGAACAGAATATGTGTGCATGTACATTTGTTTGAATAATGTACAATGAGTATGCCCACATAGTTGATTCACATGTTTAACTGTTAAATTAGAGAATATATAATGTTTTGTTTTATGACTCTATTATGATGCCATAAACATGATAATAGTATGTGAGTTGAACTGGAAGGTCAAATTAAGTAGAACGCATGAGATGAGTATGATCGTCCAGTAATGAATTGACGAATAAGACCATGGTTGGACCATGGCAGTGCATGTGATCCCATATAAGACCATGTCTGGGACATGGCATTGGCATTGATACATGATCCCGTGTAAGACCATATCTGGAATATGACATCGGCATTGGCATGTGTTTCCATATAAGACCATATTTTGGATATGACATTGGTATCGATATGAGATTTCGTGTAAGACCATAGTGAAGCTATGGCATCATGACAACATGTAAGATTATAATTGGGCTATGATATTGTGATACGAGTAAGACCATAGTTGGACTATGGCAATCAAGTAAACAACGTACTCAGACCCGTAAGACGTTCTCTAATTTGACAAGTGATAGTAAGAGAAATCGAAATTAGATGTTGGGTATTTAATTAGATATTAATACAGAGCTTGAGTAAGTAAAATCACAGTTCGAAATTATGGGTGAAAGAAAATATTTGTAATCTGAATAAGTGTGAAAATTCGCTTGGAGTGAGTTGTATGATGACGATGATATTTCATTAATGATGAATGCTAAGGTATATGCGTGTAAGTTGAGAGTCAAGTTAGAGGATTTTTTACCTCACAAGTGTTGATTAGTAATGAAATTTTATGAGAGTCGAGTTGAATAAGTTCACAAGTGTGAAATTAAAGAGTTCAGTGGTGAAACGATTAGTAATGCATACAAAGATGAGAATAGTTTGGAAAGTGGAAACAGTTTGGGGAAGAGTACCAGAATGTTTTAAAGATTTCACCGATGATACAATGTCACGAATAAAGAAAAAGTTAGTCTCGTCTATTCGACTCAATTGAGTATGAAATCTAGAGTATGTATTCACCGAAATCTTCCCGAATTGATGTTCATTAGTAAATGGAATAATAAAGGGATTATGATGACAGAAATAGTCAGAGAAACAATTTTCGAACTATAAAGGTGTTTGAGGATGACGATCATGGTTGAATAGATTATAATGATCTCTTTAAGTATTATGTATAGATATTTATTCCCCTTCAGGGGTTAAGTGGTTGTTCATTTTATGAAATTATGATCGTGAGAGAATGTTAACTGACTGTAAAGTTAGACGAAACTGCTGTCGATTTGGTTGGTTCGTGATCGACATTTCCTTATCTTTTTGGAATTCTACTCTAGTATGTTGGAGTAGAGTCGGTGGTAAAATTTTTATGTGAGACTATTCTTATGTTTCTATTGATAATGGTTTATCTTTAAAGTATGTTCTTCAGCATGTGACAGCTATGTTTACTATGGTTATGCTTTTAGTTCGATCATAGAAAAGTGATGATTCTAGTATGTGGATACCTCTAATTTTTGTATAAGAAGTTAATATTGACAAAGGTATAAGTAGCGAAATCACAAGTTTCAAGTTGTGTGATAGATTGTTCAGGTAAGCCGAATAAAGTCAATGCATTCAATTGAGATATTATTGTTATTCCGAGCTAAAGCGATAGTAAAGGTTTTTGGTTAGCGTAACAATAGAATTTAAAAAGATTGTGCGTTTGAACTACATCCTCAGTATGAAGAAAAGAGTATTTTGATATGTTATTATTTGATAGTTGAAGTTAACCTAGTTGCTTTTGTTTAAGTAGATTGATTTGTTGAAATATGATTCGATATATATATATATATATTTAAGCATACTTCAACAAAGAGAATAAATCCTGTGTACTCACGAGTATGAAGACGGATAGTCTGAATGAGGAAATTAGATTTTAGAAAGCATAATACAGAGATATGCCTATTGAAATATTCTAACCGAATGATGTTAATTACAAGTGAAGTTGTTCTGATTTAAGGGTTATCACAATTATGAAAGTTTAAATGGTCTGTTGCATATTAGCGAAGTTGAAAGCAATTGAAGGTATTATTAACCAAAAGTTCTAGTTCTGAGTACAGTTTGAATTGAGAAAGGAATTTATGATTTTTAGTAATGTGCTATTGAACAAATTGGGATATGTCTTAATACCAGATGTAAAGAGGTAGTTTTCATCTTTAGGTGGTTAAAGTTACATCCAAAAAAAAATGTTCGACTAGTAATTTAGAGACGACCACTTTTATGGTCGTGTTGTGAATTCGATGATGTAGTGCGATCTATGGAAAATGTCATGTGCTTTCTGAATTCTGATGAGTTAAAGTATCTAATGTTGTAGAAAAATTTGAATGTAAGATAGTGATGATGGTTTGGGCTATTGTAGAAGTATGTGTAGTTATTGAGTTACCTTTCGAGAAGCAGATGTAGTAAAGATATCTGGATGGAAAACCCTCGTTTAATTGATGCGATTTGGTTACTCGACTGACCTTAGTTGATAATATCCTAAATTTAGCGATGTTAAGCGCTAAAACAAGTTTTTCCTTGTGAAACAGAGAAGTTCAGAAGTGTGATAGTGAATGGTAATCTAAATGAGTCCAGAATGAGTTTACTTCTGATGTTAAAAGTCAGGTCGGAATTGGTTTCTGTTATCATTGTTATCTCAAGATAGAATTTGCGGATTGATGAATCCAGAACTTATGCAGAAGATTTAGTTCGAGGCTCAGTGGCAGCAAGTCTGTTCATCCAAGAATAATAAAATGAGCAGTCATATGAGTAGGTGTCCTGGTGATTGAGTGTATATGTATATCACGATATTTTTGAGCTAATATCCAGAGATCGATTTGTCAACAGGTATAGGCTGAATTTCAAGAGTATTCAGGACTATTACAGTCAGTGGAGATTCCAGGGAGAAAATGAGTTGACAATACTACAGATTTTGATTTTGGATTGTTATAATCCTCAAAAAGAAAGATATCATTTGGATTGGGGTAAATTATTTGATAAAGATCTGTATGATCATTTTTAGCATGTGCGGAAATATTATTTGATAGATTACTGAGTATATGTGTTTCAAAAAGAGAATGGTTTAGATTTTAAAGATGTGCTTCAACATTGTGTACTAAAGTTTAAAGGTCATTAGCAAGAGATATACGAGGGTAAATTGATTTGTGATTCTGAAAAGTTGGTGGAAACATTTCATGAAAGTTGAAAGCAACTTCTTCTGGTAAGATTTCCGGGGACAAAAATCCCTAAGGGGGAATTGTAACAGCCTGATTTAGGGGCTAGTCGGAACAATAGTCTCAGGACCACTAATCTGGGGTAGAGAAAATTATTTTAATGTTATTTTATGAGTTATAACACGATTATAAAGGAGCATGAAAAATTTGGTGCTTTAATTTTAGCGATTTCATGTTTAATCGCGAAAAAGAACTAAATCGCATAAAGTGCAAAAGTTCTATTTTATTTGCTAGAGGTGCCAAATAGCCATAGAATATTAAATTGGAGGTCCTTAATGTGCAATTAGGCCATGGGGAGGTGATGGCCGGCCATAGGGGGACAAAGAAATGACTTTGTCAATTGGTTAGGTGAAAATTTGGTGATGAAAATTGATTTTTTTTAAATAAAGAAAGAAAAGATATCATCTTTTCACTCCATCTTCTCCACCGAAAATTTCCAGAAAAATGGGGGTTGAGAACACAAAAATTTTAGCCAAGCTTTCCTTCTTACAAGTAAGTGATTTTGGTGGCCTTTTTTGAAAATTTTTGTACTTTTGGAATCCCTAAAGCTTAAGCTAGCTAATGAGGGGACTATTTTGCAAAACGGTTAAGAGTCTAGGGTTTCGCCATGAGATTAATTATGTTGTTTGCTGGAATTTTATGGAAGAAAATAAGTCCTAGTTGTTAAATATACAACTTTTGTGAAAGGTGTTTCCATGAAAACACCTGAAAGGACCTTTTTGTAAAGGTTGTGAAATAGTTGAAATTTTGAGTAGATATAAGAGAGAATATGAATCGGCTAGGCTTGAATGATAAGGAAATTTGACGAAAATTGATATACGAGCCTAGGGGCAAAATCATAATTTTTCCAAAATATAAGGGCAAAATGGTAATTTTACCAAAGTAGAAATTTTAAAATGTATTGATTAGTGTGGTGATTAAATGAGTAAATTTTATTGTTATAGAGCAAAGAAAAAGCGATTCGAACCTAGAGCGGGGGAAAATAGAGATATTAATGAATAGGTCCCTTTTTACCCTTTTGGTATCGAGGTAAGTTCGTGTGCAAATAATGCAACCTTAAGTGAAGTATTTGATATTTCAATGTTGTATGAATTGTATATTTGTCTCTATGAAATATATTAAATATGTTTTGACGAGATGTCAAGAAATGAAAAATCTTCAATTGAACTTTAAGAATGGATAGAATGAAAATACTATGATAGTAAGGTTATTAAAGTTCCGTGTAAGACCATATTTGGGATATGTCCTCGGTGTGAGATTTCGTATAAGACCATGTCAGGGACATGGCATTGATATGATATTTCATGTAAGACCATATCGGGGATATGGCGTTGATGCGATACCGTATGTAAGAGACTCAAAAGTATCTTGTAGCATTTCGAGCGATTCAACAGGTATGTTGAAAATAAGGAAGTATGTGGATATGTCATGAGTGGTACAGCTATGTACCCAGAACTCATATGAAGTGATTCTGGTATATAATGAATCCATAGTAAGTTTGTGTATAAATGATGCATTCTTTATTGCATATGTTTTACTCATTAATGCATTACGCGAATGCGTATAATTATTGTAGAGATCCATTAAAAATGATAGAGAGTGAGGAAATCCTCGGATGAACATTCAAAATAGGAAAATGGGTGTGAATAAATATCCGTGAATATGAGACAAATGGTGGGCTGTGTGCGATACCACCTTATTATTCGTTATTGATGGGCTGTGTGCGATACAATCGTGTTTAGCATAAATGGTGGGCTGTGTGCGATACCACCTTATTATTTGTTATCGATGGGTTGTATGCGATACCATCGTGTTTAGCATAAATGGTGGGCTGTGTGTGGTACTGCCTTATTAATTATTAAATGGTGGGATATGTGCGAAACCACCGAGTATTTATTTTTATTCCGAGGTGTTATCGAGAAACTTGACTAAGTGAAATTACATGTGGCTTTGTGGTGATAAATGCGGGGTATAAGTGCAAGTATGGGTGAACAATATTTTATGATATGTGTTTGTAATATGTGAAAGTTTGGAATGAGTAAGCATTGTGAATGATTGAGTGGGTAGCCATGAGCTTAAATGTAAATCTCATTACAATACCTTTGTGGTTGAGTAAAATAAATGAATGTCAATAGTTGATTTTTATTTGCATATGAACTTACTAAGCGTTATTGCTTACTCCTTTTCCTTTCCTAACTCTTATAGGTTATTTTAACTAGCTCGGGTTGGAGATCGTCGGAGATGCATTACACTATCGAGTAGTCATTTGGGTATAAGTTTTCAAGTCTTCTTGAGATACGACATGTATAGGAATCTTATCTTTTGATTGATTAAGTCATAGTTAATGTAGCCAAATGTGTTGGCTTAAAACGGTTGATGGATCAATTGTGTATAGCCACGGATGATGGCTTATGTCGATTATAGTTATGCTAGTGCTAGCGCTCTCTTGTGTATGTGAAGCTAGTATGGTTACCATGGATTAAATGTGAAATTAAGTACTATAAATGATTATATGAGAATGACATGTGATGTTGTATGAACGTGTGGATGTGAGGGTAGCAAGATGGCTTGGAAAAAAACTAGCCTAGAAATTGTCCACATGGGTAGACACACGAGTGTGTGTCTAGGCCGTGTGTGACACACGGTCAGCCCCATGGGTGTGTGGTTAGGCTGTGTGTCTCAGCCGTGTGGATGGCACGGCTATGGACATGGGTGTGTGCCCAGGCCATGCTAGGTCTGCACCTGAATTTGGAATTTAATTTGCCACACGGTCGAAGGACACTGGCGTGTGACTAGCCGTGAGATGCAAGTTAGTGTCAACCACGGGTGTGGAACACGGGCGTGTGACATGTCACGCGGGCGTGTCCCTTCTTCCACACGAGCGTGTGGATTGTTTTGAGAAATTTTATAAGGTTTTCCAGAAAGCTTCGAAAGAGTTCGATTTGATCCCGAACCATTCTTAAAGTGTGATTTAAGTCTTGTAGACATGTTTAAGAGGTGTTAATAAAAGTTTTGAATTTATAAGGAGAGTTAAGTCTCAGAGTTGTATGATTGTTTGTTTATAAGCCCAGTAATGCCTCGTACCCTATTTTGGCGTTGAATATGGGTAAGGGGTGTATAACACCCTTAACCCAAAACTATCGCCAGAATGGGTCATGAGGCATTACTAAACTACACCCAACCCCGAACAGGCATACATTAATATAAACCATACTTTTTTATTTAACTTTCCAAAGTCAAATGAACCACACTCACAATGTTATTAGATTCTGGATACATCTTCGACCATACTTCAATTGTAAAACATCACATAATAACTTGAGAATCATGCTCACTACCATATATACTTAGTCATCATAATCATAACAAATGTCACACAAATCATATAGCCATCTATTATACATCTTCTAATTTTCTACTCAAACATTATAATGTTTTTTTATTTAAAGCATCACAGAAGACAAAGCAGGTTCGAATCTGCTGCACGTATTATCACTAACATATACATATAGCATCTTATGAAATTATTACACATATATATATCTCGTTATAACTACCAAAGCTTGAAACATACTTATCAATACCATATAAACTAAAACCGAATTACATAATCACATTTTTAATTCACATAGAACATATTTTAAGTTTATTAAAAGAGCATTTTATGAGTCATGCATATCTTTAAATAAAATAAAACACATATACACATATTACCCTAAGACATTATTTATTTATGTCTTGAAACTTATTTACCCTTTTGAATAATTTCCTTGATCGAATTTATAAGACTATTGACTATATCAACATTCAGTCATATCATATAGACAAATACCAAGCATAATACATCATAAAGTATATTTCCATAGTAAACTATTACCATGACCGAATTCATATAAGCCCTATTAATCAAGATTTAACCATTTTCACATGGCTCTTATATACAACCCAATCAAAAAAAAAAAAAAAACTCAAAAGAGTATTATAACCTATACATGCCATTAGTAAAGTACCAAAATTAGCTGACAGTGTGCTTGACTTCGACAAGGATCCCCGAGTGCGAGTTTAAACTTCAAAACCTAAAAATAATCAAATGAAATCCATGGTAAGCTAACTTAGCTTAGTAAGTTATAAGCAATGGTTTTCATAATCAACAATTCCATAATAAAATTTAGTAAAATCAACCTAATCATAAAAGAGCTTATAACCATATATGTAAGTAATCTATTACCATGCAAAACTTACTTAATTTCATCCATCTCAAAGATCGCATAATTACTTACCATATATTCATTTGGACAAGCTCATTGGTTATTGAATACATCTTGTCCTATAATTTCATTAAGTAATAGTAACTTACCTCATTAACACTATGTTACCAAGATATCACGCATCATTTTCATAAATAATATCTCTCGGTATCTCCATTCATTAGTCAATGTGTTGATAGATGTGTAATCCCGCACACTTAGTGCAATTCATGCAACGTATCGCACACTTAGTGCCGTTGCTTTTTTAAAAAAAAGGGCATACACAATGCCATTCATTAGTAATGTATCGCACACATAGTGCCATTACTAGTTTATCCGCACACACAGTGCCATTCACTAGTAATGTATCGCACACATAGTGCCATTACTAGTTTATCCGCACACACAGTGCCATTCCCTAGTAATGCATCGCACACATAGTGCCATTACTAGTTTATCCGCACACACAGTGCCATACAACTGATTTTGCACACATAGTGCTCGGTGTAATAATTCACACACACAGTGCCCATTGACTGATCTCCTCATCTAGAACATAATATATATATCTATATATATATATATATATTCACATTTTGTACATATAACATACTTATATACACATATATAAACCAAACCTTTCTTCTTATGACTTACTCTCACATTCGGCCACAAACATATATACACTTAATTATTTATTCAATCGCAACCATCACCTATTTCAAGGTCGACATTTAACTACTACTACTCAATCCATAAGTATACATCCAACCCAAAGATACCAAATTTCATACATAAATCAACCACACATTCGGCTATTATAAATGTTTAATTCCAATCCACATCACATTCTGCAAATTAAAAATGGATTTTAATATGTTTATTTCAACTAATCAAGAGATATACATATATACATGTATATAATAAACCACATTCGGCTAATATACCTTAATATTCCCATGTCTCATTCGGCAAATTTAATCCATTAATTCATTTAAAAATATACATTTCATTATAAATATTATTTGATTAAATCCAATTGCTTATAAACTTACCTCGGAAATTGTCGAATTAAGGTTTCCTGGCTACTCATTCAATTTCGCCTTCCCCCGATCCAAACTCTTTTCTTTTTGTTATTGATCTAAATAAATTCAAATTAAGCTCATTCATCATTTCTCTCATTCAATTTAATCCGAAAACATATGATTGAACAATTTACAATTTCACCCCTACATCCTTTCAACAAATGCTTGTTTTCTTAGTTTCAACCAATAATAATGGGACATTACTAAAACTGAAACTTTTGGACAACAATATAAATAACAATTTAAACTGTTTTAAGCTCCCAAATTTTAAACTCCTCAAGCATAAACCGAACAGCAATGCATGTTAATTCCAACCATATTTATTTACACAAATAAGACAACCTTACGACTCATTAAGATATCCAAATGGATAGTTATGACTCAATTTAACATCAATATGGACAACTTGATTAACCTTGATTTGGACAATATATTTTTTTTCATGCTTTATACAACACTGCATCTTTAATTAAGCAAGCATTTAAATTTGAGAAACACATAACAAAATGTCCTGCCTGGACAGCATGACATGCTATTATCTCAAGCATTTAATTTAACAAACATGATAAGACTGTCCAGCTTTGGACAACATTTAACATATGAAGCATCCATGCAAATACATATTATATCTGTCCGAAAATAAGATAGCAAAAAAACAAATGCAACCATCGTTCTTACCAAACCACATTCAATCCATCCATTTTTTTAACAACATAATTACATCAGAAATTTATAATAGCGCATGAAATTATAAAACAAAAATAATAAATCTCAAGAACTTACCCAAATTCTCTCCCATCCGTACCTATCTTCAAGCAAGCTCTTTCCCCTTCTTACTACCGTCATCTCCTTCTCCTTTAGTGAATTGCTTGAAGAATTAAGCTTCTAAACAAGCCAAAACAATGGTTTTTACCTACATGCAGCCGGTGTCATGGTCTCTCTCTCCATTCGAATGAACAACAAAAACAAGGAAGAAGATAAAGCTCTCTTCTCTCCATTTATTTTTTCTCCCCCACGTCCACTCTTCTATTTCTTTTTTTTAAAATATATATTATAACATATATTTAATTATAACATAATTACATAAAATATAATAAACAATTCAAGTCACTATTACATGCATACCAACCGGCCACTATGTTTAATTTTGGCTAAATTACACTATCAATATTTTAATTTATAAAACCATCATCAATTTCGTACTCACACATTTAACCACCAAACTCTCTTTTTATGCGATTAAGCCCTTTTTTTACAAGTAAGCACCAAAACAATCAAATTTTAATACTAAAATTTCACACGCACCAGTTCACATATAATGAACATAGACAATAATATTTAAATATTTTTCTGACTCGGATTCGTGGTCCCGAAATCACCGTTTTGATTAGGGTCAAAATCGGACTGTTACAGGGTGTTATAGGGTCGAAGAAGATACGTGGGAACCTGAGGAAGCTATGAGAAAACAATACCTAAATCTCTTTTCTGGTAAGATTTTCGAGGATGAAAATACCTAAAGGGGGGAGAGTTGTAACAGCTAGATTTTGAGCCTTGTCTGAACAGTGGTTTCGGGACCGAAATTTGACGCAGTAAAATTTATTTTTATTATATTTTTATCTTCTACAATTTTATGGAATAATTTCGTGAAAATTTCGTTCGAAAATTTTGATGTTTGGGCACTCAATTTAGTTAAAAAGACTAAATTGAAAAAAGGTGCAAAATGTGTGTTCTAGAAGCTAGAGGTGTCTAATTGCTATGAAATTTTAAATTGGAGGTCCTTAAATGGTAATTAGACCATTATACTTTAGTATGGACAAAAATGGACATGGTTAGGTGAAATTTCAAAGTTTGGCATTAAGGGCATTTTGATAAAATGGTAAATAAAGCCAAAATAACTAAAATAAAAGATGTCATCTTCTTCAATTTCACCCCTTAGTGCCGAAATTTGAAGGGTCTCCATAGCTAGGGTTTGACCACTTTCAAGCTCGATTGTAAGTCTGTTCCTGCCCCGTTTTTCATGATTTTTGTAACACCCCAAACCCGGCCCAAACGCTACGACCAGATCTGGTATGCTACGGGTTGTACATTGAAAACTTTTGCTTTGTTGGTTTTTGGAAATCATAAGTTAATTAGACAATATTTGAATAAATAAGTGACATTTGAAAAGAAAACCTTGTATTATTATTATTCCGTATAATTAAACCATTGACATAATTTTAGGAGTTGCAAATAATAAAAACTACTTAGATGAATATAAACTATGGGGCCTTATTACATAAATATTCCCAAAATAATAAATAAAAGAAAAACCGAAAAAAATAATTTATGGAAATAAAAACTTGATGGCCCCTCGAGTCCGTCTCGGCTCCCATGTCCACGATCTACTGCTCATCTGAAAGAGTAGAAAAAAATAATAGGGTGAGTCACCATGACTCAGTGTGCAAATCCCGAAAACACATAAAAGGCTTGGGCCCACAAACGCATTATGGGCCTTAGCCCATACACAATGGCAACAATCATAATTACATGATAAATAATAAATGATGAATGGCCAAACCCAAACCTAGAAATCCATCCTCTACACACCAACCCGTACCAACCATCACACCTTGGGGATTTCTACAATCAACCCGTCAGCCGCTACACACCATATCGACAGCTGTGCTGCCTGTCTTAAAGACCGATCACTGTGTGACCTATGTGGCAAAGCCACCGATCGCCATGCGACCTTAATAATACATCGTAGCATTTCGACAGCTGAGCTGCCTGTCATAAAGACCGATCACTATGTGACCTATGTGGCAAAGCCACCGATCGCTATGCGACCTTCTTCCCCTTCATCATATCCATCCCATCCCATCCCATGCATACATACATGCAAAATCAAGCAATGTATTACCTAAGAGATTTCAGTTTATCGCATACATCGATACACATAGAGAAGTTTCTATGATTACGTACCTGGCATCCCTTGCCTACCCTTTTTGGGTAATCCGACTGTCTATACAGCCTTTTTCCGGCTTTTAGCCCATAACATATATTTAGTTCAGATTACTATTCATCCTTTTTCTGACTTTTAGCCCATAACATACATAATACAGTTTAATTAGTGTGTTAGAGATCTACACACGACTGTTCATACAGCCTCATTTTCTGGCTTTTCAGCCCCTAACAGGTATAATACAAAATAAAACTTATGTGATAAGGATCTACACACGACTGTTCATACAGCCTCATTTTCCGGCTATTCAGCCCCTAACAGGTATAATACAAAATAAAACTTATGTGATAAGGGTCTACACACCTGATTACCGTTAGAATAAGACCCTCTAAGGTGACGCTATCTGTAGCCAACACCACTGCTATCTGCCTAAGGTGTTGTTCAGAAGCCGGTCCACAACCAAGTGGCCAATCTCGAATGGTAGATACCGCTTGTTTCTTAAACTTAGGGATTCTCTCCTTTGCCTGATCCATATTTAATTCCATCACAAGTCCTTGTCAGAACTACTATCACAATATATGATCGTTAATCCTCATCATAAAGTTAAGATCTTGTATACAATGAACGAATCTAGTAAAAATCTAGGGAAAATCTCCTTACCTTAAAATCCCGAAATTGGAGACTAACGATTTTCGGCTTTTAGATCTAGACAACCAAGTTTCCTTCAAATCCCGGAATGCCGCCCAACATAGAACCATTAAACTATTAGCTTTTCGGCTTTTGCCTTTCAAAAACTGAAATAAAAAGTGAGAAACTAACAGAAGTCTACACTTACCTTAACACAGGGGATTCGGCTAGCAGTAGAGAGAAGATTCGGCAATGCCAAAGAAAAAGATTTAAATGCCGGAACAATAGAACTAACTCACAAATGGGATGAATAGAGAAAAACTATGGAGATTTTGGCTTTTTAGAGAAATCGGCACAAGAGGAAAAGAATGGAAAAGAGAGTGAAGGGAGAGGTTTCGGCTTTTGAAGAAATTAAAGAAAAAAAATTGTAGAGGGAGAGACTAAGAATTTCGGCACAAAGAATGAAGAGGAAATTAGGGTTTAAATGCCAGAAGTAATGTGATATCCCCCCTATTTATAGAAATTTCGGCACTCCTCTCAAAAACCCGAAAGTACCCTTCCTGATAACTAAAAATCAGGCTAATAAAAGGGAAAATTCGGCACCCCTTTTCCATGAAGTAGCCGAATTCTTTACTCCTCTAGGTGATGAAATTTGGGCCAACACCTAGCCTTGCAGATAACTCCTAGCTTTTCTCCTTTTATCTTCCATATTATCAACTATAATATCTACATTATCCTATTCATATAAATCCTCCTATTTTTGAGCCTTGTTGCCATCCACTCCACCTAACCCAAATGCTTAAAATTAGCTAACTTAAATTAAAAGAATTGGGCTCCATGAAACTTAAATTTTGGGCCCCTATCTCCCTTGTTGTGGCATCACCTCCTTGCTCCCTAAGTGGCGCCAGTGACCACTGGGCCATAAGCCCATTTTGATAATTTAAACACAGATACCACCTTTTAAAACTCTATAGTGTCCAAACAAAAATTTCACCAAGGCCTTGACCACATCCTGAGCCCAATTTGGACCCCTAACAGTTAAATTAACTCATTACTCATTTTCACCCATTAAGCGCATAGGTCCAAAAATTCAGGATGTTACAGTTCTACCCCCTTAAGGAAATTTCGTCCTCGAAATTTCCAACTAACTATTAATCGTACTACCCATGTCTCACCACTATTCTTTCGCTGCGCACTCTAATTCTAAAGCCAAAAGAAACACTTAGTATACTATGGTAGAGTACACACCGGTATTCGCATCTAGAGCGCCCTCGTCCCCTTATACTCATTCTACCGATTCATGTTTATCTGATGAATTATTAATTTCTTTCACTGATTAACCATGAACAATCTTATGAACAGTAGTTTAAAAGTAGTTCTTTCGAATTCTAAATTATATCTACGAGTTTCAGTCTCAAGTTTATCCCCTAATTCTAGAAACCACATACATTCAACCAGCATACATTAATCACACAAGTAGCATCCATGCACACACATTCATCGCATAAGGGTATCTTCGTTATTTCACTACCCAGGGGGTTTTTTTTTCCGTAGTTTTGCCCTACAAGGTATTTTTTCCAAATAAAGTATCTTGGTGATTTTCTTTGAATTAGAGGTACTTCGGTACACTTTTTTTTTAAAGCAAGGGTATTTTGGAAAACAAGTTTTTTTTTCTGAAATAAAGATATTTTGATGTTGTTTTTTTTCTTTTTGAAGCAGGGGTACTTTGGAAAATTTAATTTTGCAAACCGGGTTACTTTTGTAAATCTAGGGGTTTTCGGGTAAATTTGCAAAACATGGGTATTTTATAAAATCACGGTTATTTGGAAATTTTCACAAACCAATGGTATTTTGAAAATTTTGCCAACCGGAGTGTTTCGGTAATTTCACAAATTTTGGTAGTTTTACAATTCTAGGATATTCTGGGAAATTTTCACAAATCAAGTGTATTTTGGAAATTTTACAAAACTTGGGGGTATTTTGGTTGCGAAATAGGGTGGCTGGTCCCTTTCGGGTTTTAATTATAGATTTTGGCCCGTCAACAAATCCTCATGGCTAAGATGAACAGTCACTACGCAACAGGTAGGATTCCAGCGAAGAGGAGGTGAGTCACTAGAACTGCTTAAGTACCAAGCTCTTCTTGAATCCAATCCTAGACATGGGCATGCCTGTTGCCACACCCTAACCTATTGACTTGTTCACGGGTTTGTTTAGTTGGATTAAATCTTATGAATTTAGAGAGTGATTTAAACTAAACCTAAAGTCCATCAATGTCTAATATTCTAGCCTACGTCCCTCAAGCCCATTAAGCCCACATGTATATCACAACAAGAGTTTAGAATACTTACCTGCGTGGATCGGGTGCCGCTAGACTCGAAGGCCATATCTTCAACAAGGACACATTTTTTTTTTCAAATTCACATCACTTTACAAAACATTGCTAAGCCCATTTCACAGCTCGAGTTTTGAACTGAGCTCTGATACCAAAATGTAACACCCCAAACCCGGCCCAAACGCTACGACCAGATCTGTATGCTACGGGTTGTACATTGAAAACTTTTGCTTTGTTGGTTTTTGGAAATCATAAGTTAATTAGACAATATTTGAATAAATAAGTGACATTTGAAAAGAAAACCTTGTATTATTATTATTCCGTATAATTAAACCATTGACATAATTTCAGGAGTTGCAAATAATAAAAACTACTTAGATGAATATAAACTATGGGGCCTTATTACATAAATATTCCCAAAATAATAAATAAAAAAAACTGAAAAAAATAATTTATGGAAATAAAAACTTGATGGCCCCTCGAGTCCGTCTCGGCTCCCATGTCCACGATCTACTGCTCATCTGAAAGAGTGGAAAAAAATAATAGGGTGAGTCACCAAGACTCAGTGTGCAAATCCCGAAAACACATAAAAGGCTTGGGCCCACAAACACATTATGGGCCTTAGCCCATACACAGTGGCAACAATCATAATTACATGATAAATAATAAATGATGAATGACCCAACCCAAACCAAGAAATCCATCCTCTACACACCAACCCGTACCAACCATCACACCTTGGGAATTTCTACAATCAACCCGCCAACCGCTACACACCATATCGACAGCTGTGCTGCCTGTCTTAAAGACCGATCACTGTGTGACCTATGTGGCAAAGCCACCGATCGCCATGCGGCCTTAATAATACATCGTAGCATTTCGACAGCTGAGCTGCCTGTCATAAAGATCGATCACTATGTGACCTATGTGGCAAAGCCACCGATTGCTATGCGACCTTCTTCCCCTTCATCATATCCATCCCATCCCATCCCATGCATACATACATGCAAAATCAAGCAATGTATTACCTAAGAGATTTCAGTTTATCGCATACATCGATACACATAGAGAAGTTTCTATGATTACGTACCTGGCATCCCTTGCCTACCCTTTTTGGGTAATCCGACTGTCTATACAGCCTTTTTCCGGCTTTTAGCCCATAACATATATTTAGTTCAGATTACTATTCAGCCTTTTTCCGACTTTTAGCCCATAACATACATAATACAGTTTAATTAGTGTGTTAGAGATCTACACATGACTGTTCATATAGCCTCATTTTTCGACTTTTCAGCCCCTAACAGGTATAATACAAAATAAAACTTATGTGATAAGGATCTACACACGACTGTTCATATAGCCTTATTTTCTGGCTTTTCAGCCCCTAACAGGTATAATACAAAATAAAACTTATGTGATAAGGATCTACACACCTAATTACCGTTAGAACGAGACCCTTTAAGTTGACGCTATCCGTAGCCAACACCACTACTATCTGCCTAAGGTGTTGTTCAGAAGCCGGTCCACAACCAAGTGGCCAATCTCGAACGGCAGATACCGCTAGTTTCTTAAAATTAGGGATTCTCTCCTTTTCCGGATCCATATTTAATTCCATTACAAGTCCTTGTCAGAACTACTATCACAATATATGATCGTTAATCCTCATCATAAAGTTAAGATCTTGTATACAATGAACGAATCTAGTAAAAATCTAGGAAAAATCTCCTTACCTTAAAATCCCGAAATTGGAGACTAACGATTTTCGGCTTTTAGATCTAGACGACCAAGTTTCCTTCAAATCCCGGAATGCCGCCCAACATAGAACCATTAAACTATTAGCTTTTCGGCTTTTTCCTTTCAAAAATCGAAATAAAACGTGAGAAACTAACAGAAGTCTACACTTACCTTAACACAGGGGATTCGGCTAGCAGTAGAGAGAAGATTCGGCAATGCCAAAGAAAAAGATTTAAGTGCCGGAAGAATAGAACTAACTCACAAATGGGATGAATAGAGAAAAACTATGGAGGTTTCGGCTTTTTAGAGAAATCAGCACAAGAGGAAAAGAATGGAAAAGAAAGGGAAGGGAGAGGTTTCAGCTTTTGAAAAAATTAAAGAAAAGAAATTGTAGAGGGAGAGACTAAGAATTTCGGCACAAAGAATGAAGAGGAAATTAGGGTTTAAATGCCAGAAGCAATGAGATATCCCCCTATTTATAGAAATTTCGGCACTCCTATCAAAAACCTGAAAGTACCCTTCCTGATAACTAAAAATCAGGCTAATAAAAAGGGAAAATTCGGCACCCCTTTTCCATGAAGTAGCCGAATTCTTTACTCCTCTAGGTGATGGAATTTGGGCCAACACCTAGCCTTGCAGATAGCTCCTATCTTTTCTCCTTTTATCTTCCATATTATCAACTATAATATCTACATTATCCTATTCATATAAATCCTCCTATTTTTGAGCCTTGTTGCCATCCACTCCACCTAACCCAAATGCCGAAAATTAGCTAACTTAAATTAAAAGAATTGGGCTCCATGAAACTTAAATTTTGGGCCCCTATCTCCCTTGTTCTGGCGTCACCTCCTTGCTCCCTAATTGGCGCCACTGACCACTGGGCCACAAGCCCATTTTGATAATTTAAACACAGATACCACCTTTTAAAACTCTATAGTGCCCAAACAAAAATTTCACCAAGGCCTTGACCACATCCTGAGCCCAATTTGGACCCCTAACAGTTAAATTAACTCATTACTCATTTTCACCCATTAAGCGCATAGGCCCCAAAATTCAGGATGTTACAATTTTTATGTTTTGAGATCCTTGGAACCTAATATAGCTATTTCAAGGACTAATTTAAAAAGATGTCAAAGTCTAAAATTTTAACCATGTTAGATATTTGTGTATTTTGATGTTTACTGGTAGAAAATGTATGTTTGATGTTAGATAAACAACATTTACCAAGTGATTTTGATGAAAATGCCTGAAAAGGACCTATTTGTAAAAGTTGTAAAATATGTAGTAGAAGTGTGATTTAATGGAAAATGTGGGCTATTATGAGTATGAAAATGGTTCAGCTAGGCTTGGGTTTTGAAGAAATTGACTGTATTTGACTAAAATGTAAAATGTTGAAAAGTTAGGTGAAAAAGGTAATTTTTTCCATAATGTGATTTTTGGGTTAAATTGAATAATGTGAGTATTAAATGGGTTAAATTTGCTATTATAGATCAAGAAAAACGAGGTTCAGACCTAGATTGGGGAAAAAATAAAGTATTTGACGATCAGGTCCATTTTCACTACTTTTGTACCGAGGTAAGTTCTTATGTTAATAATGCAACGTTACAATTGTATTTATAATGTTTTGATATTGCATGAATTGTATGATTGACTTTATGGGTGTAATTGTCGAAGTTTTTACAAGCAAGAAAATCCCGGTTGAACCTTAGGAATAGATTAGGATACAAGTGACATGCCACTAGGAACCTATGTGAATATGTAATTATGTGATTTATGTGTCCTGGGTGCTGGTCTTGTACGTCCTACCAGTGGCTGGGTATACCGGCATATGTTGGGGATACCTAACAGCTTGTGTGAGTAGCATTGCGTAGCTACGTCTCGATTGACAACTTGTGTAAGCAGGCCCGTGTGTAGCTTGAGAGCGAGCCTATGTGTGTTATGAGGTTAGTAGTAGCTTTAGTTACATATGTGGCACTTATGTGCAAAGTATTTTGTGTATCTGACAGTATTCCAAGTGGTTCAACGGATATGTCAAAGATGAGAAAGTATGTGATTATGTTACGAGTTGGTACATGTATGTACGAAAAACTCAAAGAAAATGGATTCGGTATATGATGAACTATTGGTAAGGATGTGATTGAATGAGTTATACTTCTGAAGTTTTAATGACATATATGTTAGCACATGTTATGTTATTCATATGAAAAATGTATAATTAATATTGTTTATTATTTGCATATGAACTTACTAAGCTATATAGCTTACTCCCCTTTCTTTCCCTTATCTTATAGTGTCACCAAGCTAGCTCGGGATCAAAGACCGTTGGAGATCCATTCACACTATCAACCATTATTTTGGGTACCATTGAAATGTCAATATTTTGAGTTATGGCATGTATAGGGACTTGGTCATTTTGTTATATATGTCATTGGAAATGTGGCCAAATGTATTGGCTTATAATGGTTAATGATTTCATTTTGTATATGGCCATGAATGATGCCTTATGTTGGTGGAATTATATTTATATGTTTGATACCATTCATGAATGTGGAAACTTGCATGATTTGTGTTGATATATTATGATGTTAAAGCATGATAGATGTTAGCATATTGATGGGATGTTAATATCTTCGTTGTGATTGTTTTGGTTGCTTGTATATGCTTGAATTGGTATTATATAATGTTCTTGACGGAGCTCGAAACTAACTATTATTTCGACAAAGGCAAGCGCACCTATCGAATAGTAGTATAGCTGTGGTGAGTCTGGAATATCATATCCTCAAGGACCAAGAGTACTAGTATTAACTATCTTTTTATTATCTAGCCTAATAATTAAGGGGATTTATTTTTAATATAAAATTAACTAACTAATTTAACTAACTATGAACGCGACAAAGAATGAATTGGGAAAATACTTTCAGACAACTTTATATGAGATAGGCAATACCTAAGGAAGAATCCACCTAGACTTCACTTATTACTTTTGATTCATGCGATTTATTCACTTGGCTTAATCCATAGAAATCCCTGATTTATGTTAATATCTCTTTCAAGACTAAAAACAATTGACTCTAGGTTGATTAATTGAAATCTCTTTCTAATTAAAACCCCTATTGTCGCATTAACTCGATTTATGGATTCCCTTATTAGGTTTGACCCTAATCTAGCACATTTTTGTCGCCCTATTTCTAGGTTGCAATCAACTCCGCTTAATTGTGTTGACCTACTCTTAAACAGGGACTTTTGCTCCACTGAATAAGCACATTCGATTTTGAATCAATAACCTAAATTATCAAAACAAGAATAAGAACTCACAATTAAGAATAAGAACAAGTATTTATATCATAAATCAAATAATAATAAGATTCGTCTTAGGTTTCACCCCCTTAGGTATTTAAGGGATTTAGTTCATACTAAAAGAGGGAAACATATTAGAATAGGGAAAATAACAAAACATAAGAAAACCCAAAAACTTCTAAAGAACTTGATGGGAGATCCTCAGTCTTGATGGAGATCCTTCTCCTAAGCTGTTCCCGATGGCTGTCTTATAGTAATTTCTGCCTTTTACTCGGCGTCTATTCGACGTCCTGTCGACCCCCCTTTTAGGTTGCCCCTAGGGTGTTTATATAAGCTTTGAGATGCCTTACTTGGCCCACAAGTATCCTATTCTGAATAGAATTCATTCTGATTTCGGCAGGGACACGCCCGTGGTGGACTCCTTCGGCTGTGCTCGATTCTGCTCGCCACACACGGGCGTGTTGATCTGGCCGTGGATTATGGTCCAGGCCGTGTTGATTTCCTAGGTAGGCCCATTTTGCCCCTTTTTGGCACGTTTCTCATTCTTTTTGACTTCCTAAGCTCTCCTGAGTATAAGACATGAAATTAAGAGATTAGGAGTATTGAATTCATCAAATCCAATGGAAAATCATCCAAAATTAAGCCATGTATGGGGTTAAAATATGGGTAAATTATGGTTTATCAGTTGTTTAGGTATGTGCATGGAAGGGTGGCAAAAAGGCTTGGTAAATAGCCTTATTTTGTCCACACAGGAAGACATACGGTCGTGTGTCTAGGCCGTGTGCGACACACGACTTGTCCTACGGGCGTGTGTATTGGCCATGTGTCCCCTGCACCTTAATTTTGAAAAACAGAATGTCCAGAATATAGCACACGGGCAGAGGCACGGGCGTGTCTCAGCCGTGCTACACGGCCTAGAACACGGGCGTGTGTCTCGGCCGTGTGAAACCTGCACTTAATTCGAATTAAATTAAATAACCACACGGCCTAGCACACGGGCGTGTGGCACGGGCGTGTGACACAAGTCAGAGAGCACCTTAAATTGAACACGGTTTGAAGTACAGGTGTGTCCCAGGGTCACACGGGCGTGTCCCTTGGACCACACAAGCGTGTCCCTGGACCACACGGGCATGTGGGCCCTGCTTTTAGCAAATAATTTCTAAGTTTCATAAAAATTCTCTAAGTTCTCGGTTTAGTCCCGAACCATTTCCAATGCATGTTTTGGGCCTCTTAGGCTCGTATTAGGGACTTTATGATTGATTATGGATGGTTTTAATTTGGACGCAAATTTTATGACTCGATTTGTATAAATGTTTGTGTTGTATGACCGGTAATGCCTCGTACCCTGTTTCGGCGTTGAATACGGGTAAGGTGTAACAGCCCGATTTACGGGCTAGTAGGAATAGTGATCTTGGGATCACTAATCTGAGGTCAGAGAAAATTATTTTCATGTTATTTTATGAGTTAGAGCATGATTATATAAGTGCATGAAAATTTCCCTGCTTTAATTTTAGCTATTTCATGCTTAATAGTGAAAAAGGACTAAATCGCATAAAGTGCGAAAATTCAAAATTACAAGCTAAAGGTGCCTAATAGCCATGGAATGTTAATTGGAGGTCTTTAAAGGTTAATTAGCCCCTTAAATAAAGGTTGGCCGACCATAGGGGACAATAAAGGTCAAAATTTGGCCAAGTAGGTGTGTTAGGTGGACTAAATTGAGACTTTATATTAAAATAAAAAAAGAAAAGATATCATCTTTTCTCCTTCATTTCTCCACTAAAAATTAGTAGCAAATGGGGGTTTGAAAGCTCAAAAATTTTAGCACACTCTTCTCCTTACAAGTAAGTGTTTTAGTGATAATTTCTTGAAAATATTTGTACTTTTAGAACCCCCAAAGCTTAAGCTTTCTAAAGAGGGGTCTATATTTCAAAATGGTGAAAAGTTTAGAGTTTTTCCATGTGAGCTTTTAAGTTGTTTGCTGCATATTTGAAGGAAGAAAACGAGTCTTGATTTTTAGATAAACAATATTTGTGAAAGGTGTTTCCATAAAAACACTTAAAATGAGCTCTTTGAAAATGTTGTGAAATTTGTGGTAAATGTGTGAAATAATGAGTTTTGATGGCTGCCATAAGAGAAATAAATGTTCACCTAGGCTCATTAAACGAAGAAATTAGATTAGAATTGATTTCTGAGCCTAGGGGTAAAATGGTCATTTTGTAAAAGTATAAGGGCAAAATAGTAACTTTGCCAAAGCATGATTATTGAAATGCATTAGTTAATGTGATTATTAAATGAGCTAATTTGCTATTATAGATCAATAAGAACAAAAAATTAACCTCGACCGAGGAAAGGGCAAAGTATCGGACTAGATCGGCAATCTAGCCTATTTTGAAATCGAGGTAAGTTTGTATGTGATAAATTCAACATCATGCTAGTATGTTTGAGAATGTTTGATATTATAATGATGCATAATTGTAACACCCCTAACCCGTAACCAACGCCAGTCTTGGGTTAAAGGCATTACCGCACAAATCAGAATCTTTTACAGACATTTCATAATATAATTCAATGAATAGAATCAAGTTGTCCTTTAAACAGGTCTACGAGACCTTAAGCATACTTTAGAAAGGGTCGAGACTAAACCTAACACATACGAAAATTTTTGAAAATTTAAAATTTATTTCTAAGTTACAGAGGTCACACGCCCATGTGGGCAAGCCGTGTGCTTCCCACGGCCTTAGACACGCTCATGTGTCTAAGCCGTGTCAAAACAGAGTATACATACTGACTTGTCCACACGGCCGTAGACACGCCGGTGTGTCCAGCCCGTGGTCGAGTCTGACTTGTTTTGAAACACAACCACGAAGGACACGGTCGAGCCACACTCCCGTGTGCTCAACCGTGTGGGCAATTATAGCCATTTGCAAGGCGAAAATGCTACCCACACTTTGGGTTTCACCTACAAGCATAATTAAGCATCAATCCAAGAATCAAAAGCAACCAATACATACCAAAATGCTCATCATTTCTAACCAATTATGAGCATAACAATCATACCAACTTATATGCCATTTAACTCAATCCAATCACAACATTTTTAGGTAACATCCATCCACACACTTACCATTTCATTATGACAACCATTCATCAAATATATGCTTACTTTGCATCAATAAGCTTACCATTATTTTGACCATTTCACTAGCCATCAAACCATACCAAAACTAAGCATCATAAGACATGACTATTCATTCATATAATGTCATTATCTAGCCTTATCACATGGCTAACTATACACCCTTTCAAAACAAAACCATATCAACTAGACTATACATGCCATACTTAATATATACATATTCAAAAGGTACCAAAATGTGATTTGAGAAGTGTGATGACGGTCCTCAATGATCCCCGAGCCTTCTATAGCTTTAACGATCTATAAAACAAAGCAATCACACACAAATAAGCTTTCAAAAGCTTAGTAAGCCATATACAAATAAACTTAACATATACCATTCATTATTCATATCAAATATGAGATTACTAATAACTCATTTGCACATTCATAATTCTTCTTGGCTCATTTGTTTAGCCATTTGCTTACCATCATTCATATCACCATATACTTCATTAGATCATAGCTTATTCATTCATATGTCACATTTTACTTCATCAAATCCATACACATATCTCATCTAGGTAAGTTCATATATTTACTTACCTTTCATACACTTACATAGTGTACATATCAAACATACCTGATTCAATTATACATTTCACATAGCCTTTTGTTTTCCCGAAATTGCCCGCCGAACCATTCAGAATCAAATAGGATACTCGGAATACTCGGAATAGTCGTACAATGCCAACGTCCCAGACGTGGTCTTACATGTAACCAAATATTGATGCCACTGTCCCAGACATGGTCTTACATGGATCAAATACGATACCAGTGTCTCAGACTTGGTCTTACACGTAAATCTCAAATCGACTCCAACGTCCCAGACGTGGTCTTACACGATATCACTTATCAGAAACCTATGTCAAGACATATGTAATCCTATCTATTCCTAGGTTCGTACGAGACTTCTCGGACATTGATACATTGTTGATACTTCTTCAGATTTTATAAATATTCCTCATCTCGTACACATTCATCACAATGAAATTTCATATGAACATATATAAATCAATACAAATACATTTATTTGTATATAGGCTTACCTCGTATGAAAAGAACGGAAACGAATGGCTATTTAATGATTTTTGACTTTTCCTCGATCTAAATTCATTTTCTTTGGTTCTTGATCTATACATATTCAAATTTAATCAATTTATTCACCAAATCATTCAATTCAATCCAAAAACACATATTTAGGGCAATTTACAATTTAGCCCTCACATTTTCACATTTTGACATTTTAGTCCTTAATTCACAAAATCACAAAATACACAAAATCTCTATGTACCCATGCTTAGCCGAATATTCACCATGATTATACAAGTCGATACGTTTCATTGATTTCACATTTTAGTCCCTCAAAATATTATTTTCTCAATTAAGTCCAAATTACTCAAATTCACTAAAAATCCAAAGACAAAACATGTTAATCTAACACATATATTTCATATTTCATCAACAATCATCACAAAGCTCATGAGTTCATCAATGGTACTTTTCAAAATATTCATCAATTCACAAAATTAAAGCATGGGTTTTGAAGAACATAAAGCAACGATTACAAAAACATAGAAATTGTCAAAAACCGAACAAAAACTAACCTTGAATCAAGATGAACAAGAGCCAAAACCTAGCTTAGTTTTTTTTCATTTCTTTTTCTGCAAATTCAGCACAAAGATGATGAAAATAAAAAATAATTTGGCTTTGTTTTTTAATTAATATAACTTATTAACTATTTTACAAATTTAACCTTTATAAAACTATATAAAAATCATGCAAAATATGGACATAAATGTCCACTAGCCATAACAAAGGTATATTATCCACTTAAGGACTTCATAGATATTAAGCCATATCAAATTAACACTTAATCAATTAGAAGGCCACTTTTACATTTTATGCGATTTAGTCCTTTTCTCAAATTAAGCACACAAATGATCAAATTAAATCACAGAAATTTCACACATACTAATTCAGATGCTATAGACCAGAAAATAATATGAAATTATTTTTCTAACTTAGAGTTGTGGTCCCAAAACCACTATTCCGACTAGGGTCTAAACTGGACTATTACATTAATATTTCTATGAAATTGAGTTATGGTGTTGAATGAGAAGAATGATGAAAGTTGTGATGTTGAAGTCCTAGTTGGACTATAATAAATGTGAGAATCCTATCATTGAGACATGAGACGGATAAGGTCCCTTGTAAGACCATGTCTGGGACATGGCCTCGGTACCGAATTGAGATCCCGTATAAGACCATATCCGGGATATGGCATCGGTACTGAATAAGTCGTATAAGACCATATCCGGGATGTGGCATCGATAATTGATATGAGATCCTGTATAAGACCATATCTAGGATATGGCATTGGCACTTAGAGGTGACCCCATGTAAGACCACATCTGGGATGTGGCATTGGCGTCGTATTTATGTGAATGATGATGAACAGGTATCATCAAGTATCCCAAGTGATTTAGTGGGATAAATAGTTAACTTTAACTGCTAAAGTGATGTGGTTGAGTGATCATAGGTACCCGTGAGTAATTCACGAGAAGTGTTGACGTTATGTGACATGGTATGTATTCGATAAGAGCAAGTATGAGTAAGTGTTTGCAAAGTGCTTAAGACTTTATATTTTTTTACTCAATGCCATGATTGGATGACATTATGTACTTATTTTGTTATTTACTTTCATGCAAACTTATTAAGCTTTATGCTTAATCCTCTCATTTCCCTTTTCCTTATAGTATTGCCAAGATAACTCAAGGATCGTGGGACGTCAGAGTTCGGAGTCACACTATCGATTACTCTTTGCTATAACAAAGTTAGATTCATTTTGAGTATGGCATGTATAGGACTTTGTTATTTTGTTATGTCATATTTGTTAGCCAAAGTGTTGGCTATTTATGTTATCAAATTCATTTTTGTAAGCGGTCATTAGAATTGGACCAATACATGGCAAGTTTATTTATATATATCCAATGATGAGCGAAATTCATTAAGTGTATGATTGTTTGGATGTCTTGATTTTGAGTCTCTAGAAGAGCTTTATGGTCCTGATATATGTTGGATTGAATTGGTGTAAGTATGGTTGCTGCATAGGGTGGCATTTGGCTTGGTAGAAAGCCTTTTAAATGTCCACACGGGTAGACACACGGGCGTGTGTCTAGGCAGTGTGTGACACATGGTCAGCCCCATGGGCGTGTTGATTAGCCGTGTGTCCCCATGCATGCTAGGCTTACAAGTCAGTATGCTCAGTAGTAAACACACGTGTAACACCCCTTCCCCGCATTCTACGCTAGAACCGGGTACGAGGCATTATCGTACTTAACTCGCATAAACTCATTTCAAATTAAAACTTTTCCATTCATATGTCTATCATCCTTATAATGGACCTACGAGGCCCTATACATGCTTCCAAAAGGTTTCGGAGATAATTTGGAAACTTTTACGCACTTAAGAAAATTTTACCTAAACAAGGGCCACACGCCCATGGGGGAGATGTCACGCCCGTGTATCATCTCACACGCCCGTGTTCAACGCCCGTGGTCAACACTGACTTGAATCACACGGTCTGGACACACACCCATATGGCTTGCCCATGGTCACCTCTGATTAATCCACATAGCCTGGGCACGCCTGTGTGCTTCAACCGTGTGACGATTCAAATTCCAAATTCAAGGTACAGACTTCACACGGCCTGAGCACACGTCCATGGACTGACCGTGTGTCCCACACGGCCTAGACACACGCCCATGTGCCTACCCATGTAGACAAGAACAAGGCTATTTGCCAAGCACTTTTCACCCCTCTAGCTCATACAACAAGGACCCATTCGACATATCATCAAACATACTCAAATTTTGCAATCTAAACTTCCATGAATGATTATATCTTTTCGTAAATGACAAAGTGAGCCATCAACCATGGCAATATACAAAATAGTTTGTCTTAAAAAGGGGCCAACACACTTTTGGCTAAGATAACAAAATACTCTAACTAGTCTTGCCCCTATACATGCCATATACAAAATCATTAAGTCTAGATATACCGAGGTGAGATGATAGTGTGGGCGGTCTTTTGGTTATCGGCGTATCCTGGCTCGGCTCTTAAACTCTATAAAACAAGGAAAAGGAAAGGGGAGTAAGCTTTAAGCTTAGTAAGTTTATATGTGAACAAATAACATTATAGTATGAGCTAAACAACAATTAGCATTATACTAAACAAAGACAATCCACATTCACATTCATGCTTACTCATTTTATCCCTTACCACATTCCAACCACATCCAAGCTTAATGCATACATTCATTCACTTGCATCCCTGCACTTAACACCACAACATCTCATGATACAACTCATCATAATTTCTCACTAATCCAACCACAATGCCAAATCACTCGATGGTTTCGCACTTAGCCTACCGTTGACCGTTAATAGGGTGGTATTGCATAAAGCCCAACAAAAAGAATAATCACAGTGGTATCGCGCATAGCTCACTAAACAATGATATAAACGATGGTATCGCACACAACCTATCGTATTTAAGTGTTAACGTGGTATCGCACTTGGCCCACCATCAAGTATTGATATAACACACTTACATAATTATTTCGTCGTTCATACGAAATTATACAGTAACTATCAAAATTCAATCCATTTGAATTTTACATATCCTCAGTCATGCCACGCACCAATCAACAACCACAATGTATTTAAATAAAATGCATCATTTACACATAAACTTACCTCGATGCAAAACGCGTTTATCTAACTGTTTAATCCGTCACCTTGCCTTTTCCCCGATCAAGGTTAATATCGCGCTCTTCTTGATTTGCTAGGGAATATGTTGGCTAAAAGTTTTGAGCTTCAAAACCCTTATTTCTCTTAAATTTTTGGTGGATGAAGGTGGAGAAATAGTGAAAGATGATAACATCTTTTACTCATCTTATTTTATTCATTTCTATCACCTCATATCCACCAAATTTGACCAACATTAAAATCTTGTCTCCCTAGCTCCTACATGGCTGACCATCACTAATTCAATGGCCTAATTACACTTTAGTGACGTCCAATTTAATATTCTATGGCTATTTGGCAACTTTACCTTGAAGAATAGAACTTTCGCACTTTATGCGATTTAGTCCTTTTTCACAATTAAGCATGAACTCATTAAAGTTAAAGCATCAAAATTTTCACATAGCCATATTTGAATGCCATAACACATAAAATGACATCAAAATAATTTTCCCTAACCTTGGTTTAGTGGTCTCGAAACCACTATTCTGACTAGCCCCAAAATCAGGCTGTTGCAACACGGGCAGAGACACGGCCGTGTCTCTCAACTGTGTGGGAGGCACGACCATGGACATGGGCGTGTGCCCAGGCCGTGTGAAGTTTTCACCTAAAATTAGGAATTTAATTCGACACACGGTCTAAGGACACGGGTGTGTGCCTTGGCCATGTGACCTTGGTGAGGTGATGACGTCATAAACAGAATGCCATGGTTTTGGCACACAGGCTAGGACACGGGCATGTCGAGGCCGTGTGAGGGACACAGGCCAGGAACATGGGCGTTTTTTAGGCCGTGTGAAAACCCTGTAGGTTTGAAATGAAAAATAAATTCCACACGGGCTAGGAACATGTGTGTGTCTAACCACACGGGCGTGTTCCATTTCACACGAGCGTGTGGCCCTTGTTTAGGCAAGAAATTTTCTAAGTGCGTAAAAGTTTCTGGTTTAATTCCGAAACCTTCCGTAAGTATGTTTTAGGCCTCGTAGGCCCATAATAAGGATATTATGAGTATGAATGAGACGTTTTATGTTGAAATTAAATTTTATAGCCCAGAATTGTTTGTTGAAGTAAGATAAGTTTGGTAATGCCTCGTATCCAGTTCTAGCGTTGAACACGGGTAAGGGGTGTTACAACCATTGTGATATAACATTGGATACGTGGGTAAATGTTCACACGAGCTTTATTTGTAGATGGTCACACGAGCTATAATTGTAGACGCTCACACAAGCTGTAGGTCGGGATGTTAGGCTATACGATGCTGCTCACACGAGCTGTGGAGAATCTGCAACAAATGCAGGACCTCAACCATTGGTAGGACATCCAAGGCCAACACCCGAGACTACAATAACCCCTAATGACAAGCCATTTGTATCTTAAGCACTCACAAGGTTCAAGCAGGCCATATCTTATCCAAGTCATGTAATTATTCATAGACTAGTTCATCACCATTACTTAACCATTTAATTTCCCATTTTCAATCATAACCTTCAATTTAAATATTATAGTTTAATCCAAATCATCAAATTTGTAACACCCCAAAACCAGCCTAGACATTACAGCTGAATCCGAGGAATTACATTAGTTTGTTTAAAACAAAAGAAACCCAAAATTTGAAATCTAGTTTCAAAAATCATGTGATTCCAAAATATTATTTTTGAATAATTTTACATGTTATTTGAAAAAACACACGTGTAGAACTTATTTATTTTTTTGGAAAAGCACTTAATTTGACACTTAATTTTGTAGCGAAAAATTTTCAGAGTTTTTTTTTTTTTGAAAATTGAATTTTAGTTTAATAGATCATACGATTTTGCAGTTTAACGTTAAAAAAAAACCAAAATCCAACAAATAAAACAAAAACCAAAATCAAAGCCCAAAAACATATTTACTGTCCAAAATAATTAAAACTATAATTCATCTTATTTAATTAACTGGGAAAACAATCCAAGCTCCCACACACTACCCGATCCTAAATTTGCTGATTACTTGAAAGGTCAAATACAGAAGGGTGAGCTAACAAGCTCGGTGTGTAACTTTGCACAAACAAAATCACAAATAGCACAATAAACAAATCAAAATGTCACAGAGAATTTTGCCAAACTCGAATTAAAAATTTGAGCATGCATGATTATGTCGATGCCATATTTTTAGAAAATCGAATATAGATTTTTCAAAAAACTTCCTACCCAACTCCGTTACACACCAACAGATAATTGTGGACAATGCCAATATAGTTGTAGTTAACATTGCTAGATCAGATATACGTGGTCAAGCCACTATATATTGCAATCAAGCTGCCATAAAAGAAATGTGTGGTCGAGCCATTATAATTGCAGTCGAGCTGCCAAAATAGAAATGTGGTTAAACCACCAGATAATGCAAATCATTAAACTGTCAGAACTTCCTTCTTACCATATTATCCCAACCCCATGCATAGTGACATGGCATGCATAAACAGAATCTGAATGAAAAGCATGTAAGACATGTAATTGTACAATAACAATAATCAAAGGGCATGGAATTCCAAGCTTTACAGAATATATGTGTCACAAATTTTAACAAAAGCAAATTAGTTTTGTCATGAATTCACTTGCATAGTTATATAGATTCAGATATATACAAATAAACATATCCATACATCATGTACTAATATAAAAACAAAACAAAACAGAAAAATGCAATCAAAATTAACAATAGTCAAATTGTGCATTCATATTTCACATACCTTTTCTGAATAACTTACAGTGTCATACTATCAAATATCATGTTTTTAGGTCTATTTATACTGTACGGACCCTATGGAGTGGCTAAACGCATCACAGATAAATACGGCTCTAGGGGAAATTTCTAGAAAATTGGCCCACACACCCGTGTGGCCCACACGGCTCAAATAACCTAGATTGTGTGACACATACAGTCTGGCACACGGCTGTGTGACATCGATATTGAGTTTTTTGGCATCTCGCCATTCACTGATTTTTGAGTTTTTCGTCACACACTTAGATGTTTTTTATGCCGATTCAACACTCGCAATTCCAGAACCTAAAATCATCATTTAGAACATACTAATTAGCAACACTAAGCTAACTTAATTAAATATTATATCACAAATGCCAGCATCCTTTTCACCCAAAGGCGTTCGAACACTCAGCCAATCAAAGAAACAATCATAAAGCTCACCTAACACCCAAGAAAGATTTTACGCCTTACGAGATTTGCCTACTCAGAAATTCAAAAATAGAAGAAATTAACCCAACAGAGCATTCATAACCCGATATAAAAAATTCACACTTCACCTCCTAACCAAATGAATAAATTTATACTTACACCCAAAATAATATTGCAGTGGAGAACTTCAAAATCCACAAGATTGGATACAAATTTTAAGTGACATAAACACCAAAACAACAATGGTAGACAGATAAACAAAATGATGGGGAAAGAAAGAAAAAAGAAGAATTTGAATTTAACTCAAATTCCAACCACATCGCGACACAATAAAGAATAGCAAAATATTTTCACTTTGCAACACAAGGGCTCGAACACAAGACTAAAGGACAAGCTGACACCTTACCATTAAACCAATAGGCTCATTCTAACATTGAGTGAAAATAATATTTAAACCAAAAGTTCAAATATAGGGATTTGGACAAAAATTGACAAAATTCAAGGGAATGGATTTGAACACAAGACCTCAAGCATATACAAAGAAATAAACCACTAGACCTAGATCAATTCACTTTACAAAGTTTTCACAATCTTAACCCAAAATCAGGACATGACTACTCTTAGCTCACTAACCCAATTTCTACTAACCCGGTTTTTGAGATGTGACAAATTTATATTTAAGAACCAGTTTAAGCTTTACATAACACAAATGTTAATCCACAATATATCCAAAATAGCAATTAACAATCTTAATCAATATAAGAACTTACCTAAACAAAAATGATTATGAACACGTTGCCGACGACTGATCCGTTAATTTAGCTTTTCCACAGTTTGAATCCGATTGATTCATTTCCTGATCTAAATAATAATTTTCACTCAATTAATCCATTTAAATAGCTCAAATAATTCAACTTAAGCTTATAATCCTTTTCATTCTAAAGTTACAAAATTACCCCAACATTTTACCTTTTATGCAATTTAGTCCCTAAACCCGAAACTTACGAATTAACCACATTTAAGCAAAACTTATGCTAGCTAAATTTTATTAGGGTCGCTATAAAGCCCGCGTTTACCATAATTTCACATTAACTCCATGAAGTTTTACTATTTTAACAATTTAATCCGTAAACATTAAAATCATTAAAAACTACTTTACATAATAATCCTATTTAGCTATCAAGCTTAATAATCTACCATCAAACTTCAAAAACACTTCAAACTCATCAATGATACATTTTAAAATATTTAACAGTTTTACAAATTAAACCTCGGGTTAGCTAGATTGAGCTACAACGATCACAAAAACATAAAAATCACTATAAATGGGTAAAAATTACATACCATGCAACTAAATTTAACCTAGTCGAATGCCAAGCTCCTTCATTTGTGTTTTTACTCTTAGAATTTTGGTAGTGGCCTAAGGACGATGATAACTTCTTTTTGGCTTGGTTTGTTTTAGTTTTGTTTATCTAATTACCTTTTTACCCTTTATAAAATAATCCAACATTAAATAAATAATGACCATAACCGTCCACCAACTATGTATATGGTATATTTACCATTTAAGTCCAACAATTTATATTCCTATAGCTATTTAACACCTTTAGCTAATAGAAACTAACTTTTGTAGCTTTTACGATTTAGTCTTTTTTACTTAATTAACTAATTAAACATTAAAACTTCTTAACCAAATTTTAATACGACACTAATAAATACTCACAAATATTAAATAAATAATATTTATTTTCCAACTAGTTAGAATTGTGGTCCTGAAACCACTATTTTCGACACTAGTGAAAATGGGTTGTTACATAACCCTTATAAAAAGTGCCCGAGAAAAAAAAATCTCGAGTATGTTGGCACATAAATCAAAATAATAATAATAAGGGTTATTGGGGGAATATTATTGCATTAGAGTTCGAAGCATGGGCAAAATGAACTGAGTAGACAAATTAATTTCGAACTGACTATACTCTACAAAAATAAGTACTATATTCGTATATACATTTTGATGGAGAAATATATTTAATTTTCTTTGATTTTTTACTTTGTAATTTATTGAACTAATCTGTTTAGGTGTAAATAACTTTGAATTGTTTAAATTTCTAATTAGAGTTATATATTTAGACAAATCTTCCAAGTGTCGATGCTCCGATCCAATCTCGTGTATTAAGCCGACTCAAGTACATTTTCTTTCTTTGTATGCTTATTTTTTGTTTTTTGTTTTAGTTTATTTTTTGGTTTTATTTTGTTTTTGGGTAGTTTGCTTGAGGACAAGCAAAGACTTAAATGTGAGGGTATTTGACTTGTCGTCAAATGTAGTAGTCAATTCGGGTCAATTCCACACTTAAGGAGCTTGTTTTCTATGCAATTTAGGATTTTATATTTTGTTTTCAATAATTATGACTTAGGATTAAAAGTTAATAAAATAAGTGTTTTAAACATATTTTGTAGGTGTTGTGACCCAATAGGTCGACACGGGCCACAGGTTGTGCTAATGTGTTCAATTGAGTGTGTAGGATGAGGATATCAAGGCCCAATTGATGTGGAAGCAAGGGACGAGTGATGCATAAGCTTCAAGAGCCATCAAAGCACCAAAAAATTGACTAAGTTTGGAATTGGGTGTCATGTCGTGCCATAGCCTTGGTGTGGCACGACACACATCGATGTCCTGCCCAAGTAATCCGGGGTCATTTTTGTGTGCGTTATAAAACTTATATGAAGACCTAGGACATGCTGAATACCTCATTTGGGTTGCCAATACCTCTATAAATAAGACATTAGGGGTTGAGAGTAATCAAGGTGTAACACCCCTTAACTCGTATCCGTCACCGGACTAAGGTTAAAGGCATTACCGGACAGATCAGAAAATTTCTGTAGACATTTCATACAATCACTCACCAAATGCAATCATAGTGTCCCTTAAATAGATCAACAAGACCTAAATCATGCTTTAGAGAAAGGCCGAGACTAGGCCGAACACATTCAGAAATTCTCGAAAATTTAAAAATTTTCTAAGTTATGAAGGCCACACGCCCGTGTGGGCAGGCCGTGTGTCTTCCACGGACACCAGACACACCAATGTGTCTTGGCCGTGCCAATTCAAGGCATGTATACTGATTTTTCCACACGGCCACTAGACATGCCCGTGTACCATGGCCGTGTACTCTTAGGTTATATACTGGCTTAATCACACGGCTACTAGGCACGTCCGTGTGCCAAGGCCGAGCACACTTAGCTAGATACTACCATTTTCCCACGGCCATTAGGCACGCCCGTGTGCCATAACTGTGTAGGCAAAACATGCCATTGTCAAGGCCATAATGCCACCCAAAAATAGGGTCATACCTACAAGCAATATATACCAAATCATATCATACTCAATTGACGAACAAAGACATGCCAAATACTCAACAAAGCTTCGCATCCAATCTCATTTCCAAACATACCAAATTGTACAACTAAAACACATTTGTTCACAAGCATAATTCATCTATAATTACCTTTCATATAATCATTTCTTTGATCAAACTTCAATACTCAGAATTTAATTCATATGCTTATCATAACTTTGACAGTTTCATTAGCTATCTAGCCATACCAAAACATGCATCATTTTTCATATATGCCAAACATTTACCAAAACTTATCTAGCCACATCTCATGGCTATTACACACATTTCAAACATAACCAAAATGACTAGCCTATACATGCCATATCTAGCTATATACATATTTCAAAAGTACCAAAAAAAGTTGAGTAGTGTGATGATGATACTCGATGTCCCTGAGCCTTCAGTAGCTCTGACGATCTATAAAACAGAACAAACACACACAGAGTAAGCTTTCAAAAGCTTAGTAAGCCATATACAAATAAACCTAACATAAAATGCACATAGCATATTTATACAATGACAATAATGGTTCTCATAGCATATACATCTCATATAGCACTTGGCTCAATTGTTTAGCCATATCTTACCACATTTTTCAACTCAAGTGTCACATATACACCTAGCTCATTTGAGCATATCATCACATATTATTCCACCCTTTCAATACACATTTTCAAATGAGTAAATTCATATAGATACCTACCTTTCATACACACTTAGTGTGCATATCAACGTAACTGAAACAAATATTCAAATCACATAGTCATTCGTATCTCGGACTTGCCCGTTGAACCGATCAGAGTCTATTAGGATACTCAGAGTGCTCGGAAATAACCATATAATGCCAACGTCCCAGACGTGGTCTTACATGTAATCAGATTTTGATGCCACTGTCTCAGACTGGGTCTTACACAAATCAATATGATGCTGATGTCCCAGACATGGTCTTACATGTAACGCTCATATCGATGCCAACGTCCCAGACATGGTCTTACACTTAAAGCTCATATCGATGCCAACGTCCCAGACGTGGTCTAACACGAAATTTCAAATCAATGCCAACGTCCTTGACGTGGTCTTACATGATATAACGTAACAGACACCTATGTCATGACATAGCTAATCCTATCTATTCCTAGGTTCATACGAGACTTCTTGGAGATTAACACTGTGTCGATCTTATCTCGGAATTCATGTACACAACATCTCATAAACATTCATCGTTATCAATAGTCATATGAACGTACATAAATCAATACAAATACGTTTATTTGTTTTTGGATTCAGTTTATCGGAAATGGATATAGCTATCCAAGTACTTTTGCTTTCCCGTGATCTAATTCCGGTTTCTTCAGTTCTTGATCTATACATATTCAAATTTAACCCTTTTATTCACTAATTCATTCAATTCAATCCAAGAACACACATTTAGGGCTATTTGCAACTTAACCCTCACATTTTCATATTTTATCAATTTAATCCATTTTTCTCAAAACATCAAATATACATAATCACCATATAACCATGCTTAGCCGAATGCCCATATATCTCATACAAGTCCAAACATTTTATCAAATTCACAATTTAGTCCTTCAAATTGCTATTTTCACAATATAGCCCTAATTAGCTAAATCCATAAAAAATTCAAGAACAAAACATGTTCATTTAACACATATCTTTCATCAAACACCTAAACTCATCATAATGCTCACCATTTCATTAATGGCACATTTCATAAACATCATCAATACACAAAATTGAGACATGGGTTTTGAAGTATACGAAGCAACAATTGCAAAAACGTAGAAATTACCAAGAACCGATTAAAAACATACCTTGAATCAAGGCTTGAAATGGCCGAATATAACCAAGCTAAACCCTTCTTCTTTTCTTACAAAATTCAGTGGATGAACACTCACATAATGACTAATTTCAAGCTTTGTTTTTGTTATAATTAACATAATTATTAATGTACAAAACTAACCTTTCATAATAATATATATAACATATGCACACAAGGTCATTTGTGACCATTATCATCCACTTACTTCATTAATGGGCTTATTGCCTATTAAGGACTTCACATTATAAAACATCAACAATTTGATACTTTCACATTTAACCATCAAACTTTCATTTTATGCGATTAAGCCCTCTTTTCTAATTAAGCATATAAACAGGCAAATTAACTCACGAAACTTTAACACATGTTTAATTAAATATCAAAAGCACAGAAAATAATATTTAAATATTTTATTGACTCAGATTTGTGGTCTCGAAACCACTGTTCTAACTAGGGTCTAAACCAGACTGTTACACAAGTCGTCCTAAACGCCTTAAAAACTGTCGTAGTTTAGAATTAGTTTTAGATTATTTTCTTTTCGACTTTTAGATAATTTCTTGTTTTTCTTCTTGAATCAGTTTTGATTCAAGAACTTGTTTATTTAATTAAAGTATTCAATTTATATTATTCTTTGCACTTGTTTTATTTCATTATTTGAATCTAGAGATTTGCTACTCCGTTCCTCATTCGATACTTAATCCGTAATTATTCAAATCTCTTTTCTTCTCTGAATCAATCATGTTTCTTACATGGTTTATTCAATTAAAGTTAAGATTATGAATAGTATGAGTGGCTAAATCCCTTAGGGGAGATTAACAAGTGGATGGGGATGTGATTAACGGAGGATTTGGGATTTCTCAAGACAGATTGGTTGGTATAAATTACGTGTTCTTAAATTGCTAGGCTTGACAACCCTAATAAGTTATCATAGGGTAGACGGGATCGAAAAATGACGTCGAATTGAGTAAATCGTAATTTATCCTGTTTGAGAAAATGATGTCAGAAAATAAACGAGTATCAACTTGTAACATCCCAGAATCTGGGGTTAGAAGTTTTGAGGTTTGTGGTTAGGGTCAGTGAGTGGGTTGAGCGTTTGGGTTCAGTTTCAAATTTTAATGTTAGAATGGGCCTGCTGGTCTGGTGGTTAGTTGTGTGTTAGTGTATCTCTAGGTCTCGTGTTCGAATCCCTATGAGGGTTTTTTTATTTTTTTATGTCATTTTATTTTATTTTAAAAGGGGATTTAAAATAGAAGAATAAAGTTTCCCGTTCTTCTTCACTTTTTTCTTTTTTCTTCCACACGGTTCCTCTTTTTTCTATTCTTTCCAATTTTAATTTCGTCTGTTTGTTGTTTCTTCTATTTTATGAAATTATTATTTATCGTTCCGTCAAATGAGATTGCTCTTGTGTGTTTCGTGTAATCGGATATGAGTCAAAATAATCCTGTGGAGGCAAAGCGGTTAATCTTTGTTGTTTGCAGTTTCAATTTAAGGTGTGTTTTTGAAACTGTTGATTTTAAGTGTTGAGTTATTAATGGATTGCATGATGTTCTGCATATTTCAGTATCTTTCTAGATTTCCAAAGGATGGGGATCGTTTCGGTGTCAAAAACACGAATTTCAGGCTGTTTTGGTATGGTTTCGTGACCACACGGGTGACCACATAGGCGGTCCACACGGCCATGTGCAATTGGGAATCTAGGGTTTTTGATGGTTTTTGGTTCCACATGGCTGGCCACACGGGCGTGTGAGATCTCTACACGGGTGTGTCTTCTTTGCTCTTTATTTTTGTCATTTTTGGACAATGAGTTACACGGGCTACTCACATAGTCGTGCAACTTGGTCACACGGGCGTGTGTCTCCTCCACATGGGCATGTAGGCCTCCACACTGCCTAGACACTTCCACACGACCATGTGGCCCTATTTTGCAGAATTTTTGTTTTGAGTCATAAACTGTTTTTTTTTATGTTTCTGTGTAATTCAACCCTCATTCAAGCCTCAGTAAGTGTGTTTGGGCTCGATTTAGTTTGGTTCGTGTATATCTGTGTGTTTATAGGCTTTAATTTTATTGCTCATTTATGTGATGAATACGTATGAGTTTATTATTGTTGTCGTAACTGAATATTAGAATACAAGTGTAATCAAATATGAATCTATTCAAACTGGAAATGTTAATGTCTGTTTCTGTATATTGTTGGCATAATGCGTGCATTGTTGTATAGCATGAAAATTTTGGGATCTGGTTATGAAGAGAAGTAAGACAGACTTAGCAGTTTTAACTACGATACTTTTGTACAGCGGTTTACTGCACTATCATATAAGTTTATCAGCTCAGTTGTATACAGTTACTCAAGTGGCATAGTTTCACATTGTGGTGTATAGGGTGAATGAACCTATTATGGTTCTATGTGGTGTGCATGGTGGACGGGCCTACCATAGCCCTTATGTGGTGTGTTGGATGGAAGAAGTGGTGTTTGGTTGGTGGGGTGGGATTTTGACTTGTGCATCCGTTCGCATCTGAATATACGTCTGTTTGTCAGAACATTTTGCCTATTTGTGTGAACTTTTGGTTATTGGCAATATAGTTAATGTCATGTAATATGTCAGATTATTGCGTATGATTGGAATATCATTTCTGTAGTTTGATATTGTATTTGACATATTGATTGAGACTTTCGTAAGTGATATTTTTATGCATATGCTTGTCTGAAGTATTTATTGTGTCACTCCATCTTTTGCCATCTATTCATGTTTGGGACTCACACTGAGCTCGCATAGCTCATCTCTGTAGTGCTTTTCCTTTCAGGTACATTTCGTGTTTTGGATCTGGACTCGGCATACCAGAGGTCTCAGAAAGATATGGTTTGATTTGATTTAAGTAAATTAAATATGTTTGTAAAACGATTATATAAACTGTGGTACAAGTTTTTATGGTGGACTTTCATAAGGTGTTATTTGGACTGAACTTTAGAAACTATGGATTTTCTTTCTGAATGTTTGATATTGGTTTAATATTATTTCAAACATAATGAAAAAAAATGTTTTTGTTTCCGCCACTTTTGGTGGCCAATGTAACCTCCAAGATTCGGTCAAAACTTCTAGGCCGAGTTTTGGGGTGTTACACAACCAATCAATTAAGCTACTTAGAGTCGAGAGGTAATAATTGCCTAAAGCGGTGACTAATCTACTCTAGAACCCCAATCCAAAGTTAGTTGCAAACCCTGAAGCGAGCTAATATTCCTAATTGGTTTATTGTTTTAATTCATTTGTTTATATTTCCTTATTTATTTATTTTTGTTAGATATTTATTTTTAATCCTCTTAATCTATTTCATGATCCATCAGAATATAGGAATAAACTATTACTACTTAGACTTAGTATTGTAAAAAGTATTTTCATTATTTGTCATATCCTTCCTTGGGTACGATTCTCAAAATACTTATAGTATTTCATTGTGCAACTACATTACAAATCGACACGTGCACTTGCAGACACCGCTGTTCTCAATTCTTATATCTTTTGTGTTAGATTTATTCTATAAATGATAACCGTTTATAGTCGGTCACTTGTTGAAACCAGAAATGAATTGTGTGTTTGAATAGAAATGAATGGAATGAATTGCAAAAGAGAAATGAGAAACATTTAGGAGTGATTATGGTTTTTTTCGAAATAGAAAAATGAAATCATTTAAAAATAAATGTAGGTTTCCAAAAAAGGAAGTGGAAATAATTAATTTGCAATTATATATGGATTACTTAAAAATGATAGGAATAATTAGTTTATGTTTTTGAGCTGTTTTGAAGCTCGAAAATGAAAATAAATCATCTGGTCACAGTGAGCATGTTGAGTTGTGAAATATTGAACATATTTTCTTGAAATTTTACAAGGGTAAAATTGTCAAAAATTTACTGGGTAAAATAGGGATGAGAAAGTTTTTTAATATAGAATATTAAAGTTTATTTTGGGAAATAGAAAAACCGAATCGGGTTGGATCATATTACAGAGTACTGGGTCAAAAGGCCTAGTAAGTACTCGTAATTGTACCTGATGTAAGAGAGCCCCAAAACCCTTCATATAACATGAAGGGGGCAACAACCATAGTAGAAATTCTAGGGTGTGTTGTCCATGTAACAGTCCGTTTTCAATGAAATCAGAATAGTGGTTTCGGGACCACAAATTTGAAGTTTAAAATTTCATTTTATTATTATTTTGTGGCCTACAGCATGATGCTGTATAAAAATTTCGTTAAGAAGTTTTACCGTTTACATGCTCAATTTGATAAAAAGGACTAAATCGCGTAAAGTGCAAAAGTTGTTTTCTAACAGGTAAAGGTGTCTAATCGCTATAGAACTTTAAAGTGGAGGTCCTTATATGGTAATTAGACCATTAGTGAAGTTACTAGTCCATGTCTAGGTATTATTGAAATTATGAATAATTTTAAAGGATATTTTGGTAATTAGAAAATAAAGTTAATATTAAATAAAAACAAATTGAACTTCATCTTCTTTAATTCTTCTTAACTAAATTTAGGATAAAAGAAAAGCCATTGAAGGGCTTTTGATTTTGGAAACTTCTTCTTGTCTATTTGGTATGTATTTTTGACCCGTTTTTAATGATTCCTATATTTTCGCGATCGCTGTAGCTTAATCTAGCTAGCCTGGGGACTAATTTGTGAAATTGTTAAAGTACTTGAGTTTTTCCATTGACGAACATGTTAGGGTTTTGAAGTTTAATGGTAGAAAATGAATGGTTGTTGTTAGATAAACAACTTTTGTAAATGATATTTTGATGAAATTATCAATTAGGGATTAAATTGAAAAATGTGATAAATTGTGTGGTAAAAGTGTGAATTTTTGAAGTATATGGGCTTCTATAAATATGTTTATAATTCCGCTAGGCTTGGGTAGGGATAAAATTGAAAGATTTTCATTTTTCGAGCCTAGGGACAAAATTGTAAAAAATTAATAGGGGCAAAATGGTAATTTTTCCAAAAATATGTGTTGGACTAAATTGAATATGAATTATATTGAATTAAGTTAAATTCATTCGTATAAATCCAGTTAGACCTCGTACGGAGTTAGATCGAGGCAAAGGAAAAATATCGGATTAGTCGCCTTCGTATCTACGTAAACTCATCGAGTTAAGTTCGTCCAATTAAATTGTGTAATTATATGCTTTGATTGAATTAGATGTATGTTATTTGCATTAGCATTATATTTGAGTACTGATCGAATATCCGACGACGTACCACAATTACCGAGCCCTGTTTGAACCTTAGGAATTCGTAGGATACAAATACCTTGTCATTAAGGTTGCCGATTTCAGCTCTCATGAGCTTACCGTTACTCAAATCGTATGGGCTTACCATTATTCAACTAAGAGGAGCTTACTGTTATTTAGCTCGGAGGAGCTTATCATTATTCAGCTCGAAAGAGCTTACCGTATACAGCTCGTATGAGCATACATGTATAGGAATTGACGGATTACAGTTCAGTACACCTCGTGTGTACTACCCGCATATCCAACGATATTCTAAGTGGTTCAACGGGCATTGTTCTATTACGAGATTACATGAGTTCGATACGAACTACCACAGGTATTTACATGAGATATATGAAAATGATTTGTACATGATATATAGATACATGATTTGGAAATTATATGTTCATGGAAGTTTGATTGTTATTGAGCTCATACATGTTTCTAGATATTTATATGAATTACATGACTAACATGGTTGATGAGGATATGTGTCTAGGCTTTTGGCCAAATTGAGTTTAGATATACTTTGTTTGTTTACCTTAAATGTGACTAAATGGTAAGTTGATTTCTTTATTATACGAACTTACTAAGCTTAAATGCTTATTTTGTGTTATTTTTCCATGTCTTATAGTGATTCGGAAGCTTGTTCGGCTTGGAAGCTTGTCAAAGCTATATCACACAATCCATCAGCTCTTTTGGTACTTTTAGTTATCTAACTTTGGTTATAATGGCATGTATAGGTTATTTTGGCTAAGGATAGCCTACATGTTTTATTATGTTTTTAGCCATTTAAATTGGCTTGTGTTTTGGTATATTTTGCAATGTATATATAAATGGCCTTACCATGTTTGATGTGTGGTTCGGTTAACATGTGAATTGATTTATGTTTGACAGATGAAAATTAAATGGTAGTTGAATATGCATATGATTATGTATTATAATTTGGAGTGATTTAGTGCTTGTTGTGAAAAGCACATATGTATAGTTTTTGAATGTTTTGTATTGGTGTTTTTAGTGCACAAGTTACAAGTGACTTATATGACCATTTGATGCTAGAGATCAAGTACATAAATGGTATTAAATGGTATGTTTTGATTAATGATCTACATGGTAAGTTTTGGTACAAATATGCATATAAGTTAGTTGAACAATTGGATATATTGAATGTTTAGATTTAAATGTTATAAGTTGTCATTTGAGGTGCTTAAGGGCATATTGTTATGTGGTGATATTACATGTTTTAAACTTGATTTTGGCTAGTTTTGGATGCCTATTTATGATTTGGTTATATGCAAATTGTTGTGTTTAGGTTGGTACCAATTTGGGTGAGAAATGTGGCTTGTAAAATGGCCTAATTTCGTCCATAGGGGCGTGTGTCTCAGCCGTATGTAACACATGGTCAAATGACACAGCCGTGTGTCCTCTGTATCATTTAAGAGCACATAGGCGTGTGGCTTGGTTGTGTGGCACAAGTTAGTGAGTTACACGGGTACGGACACGGCCTGGGACATGGCCATATGTCCTTATTTCGAATGCCCACACGGTCTAAGACACGGGCGTGTCTCTTGGCCATGTGAGTCACACGGCCTGGCCACACGGCCGTGTGACCCTTGTAGTTTTGAAAATTTTATAAGTTTCTAAAAAATTCTCTGAATTTCTGGTTTAGTCCCGATTTGTTTCTAATACATATTTTGGGCCTCGAAGGCTCATATAAGGGACAATATGTATGAATTTGATTGGTTTTTGACATGAATGCTATATGTTATGAAATGTTCAAAAATTTTTGTCTGTCTAATCTATAAGTCCGGTAATGCTTTGTAACCTTATTCCGATAATAGATACGGGTTAGGGGTGTTACAGTCCACCCCACTCCTACTCTAAGTAAAAAGTTTTTTTTCTATTTTTAATAAATCACTACAACTTAACAAGGGTTATAGCTTCTCTTCTTATAAATAGATGGCACCGATAGGGCATAATATACAACTTTGAGAGATTATTACTCTACTGAAAAATAGAGAGAATTTATTCTCAACAATTAAATATATTTTTCTAGAATAACAATTCTACTGGCTTCTATTAAAGAGTAGAGAACTTTAGTTTTCACCCCAAATAAAAGAGAGAAAACTTTTCTAGTTTTGTGTTTCGACTCAATTGGTTTGAGCCTAAATTCGAAGTAGTTCGTGGTACAGGAACAATAGAAAAGATCATTTGGTTGAAAGCAATGAAGAACGAACGACCGCTAAGCCGAAAACATAGGTATGAATTCGGTAGGGTTTATTGTAATATATATTACAAACCGAGTCAGTTTTCAAAATTTTAATTGTCTATTGTGCAAGAAAACTGTTTTCTAATCGAATTTTTTCCAACAATGCATGGCATGCTATGACAGTTTTATAATATTCACATTCATTCATTCATAAGAATTAATCAATCATACAGACAAACAATTTTGATTTTCCATAGTTTTTCTTTGAAGGGAAAAATCGAAGACTGAATGTGAATCATGCACCAGGTAGGGTCCCAAGAAAGGATGGTGAGTCTTATTTGACTGCTTAAAAACAAAGTATTTCCTTGTTAGAGACAATCCTAAACATGCACCTTCTCATTACCATGTTTCTCACAGCAATTGAATAACCTAAAAAAGTGAATGGAACAATACAACACATGTATTTTCACATTATCACACTTCTTATCTTTAATCGATCAGCTATGGACCATCTCATACATATATATCACAATTATAATATTAACAATTACTAAATAGATATAGAGAAGATGGGTAACTAAAATAAAACTACTAGCTAAGGTTTCCATGATTCTATTTCTAGAAAATAAATGAAAAACAAAATTACATGACTTTTCATCACAAGGCATTCCTTAGGTCTTCAACCGTCGTCACTTCATCTTCTCCTCTTCATGGACTCCTTTTGGAAAGATTAAATTTAAGTCCTATATTTGTTTCCAGCTCACAAGAATCCTATGAATTTTTAAAAGAAGTCCTACATGGAGATAATTGTCCCCACACCTTAATTTAACACTAATTCAACAAAATTAGCTATCCAAAATTCACTTCCCTTATACTATAATTTTGTAAATATTTTTATTAAATATTTACGGGCTTGATTTATAAAAACGGAGTCCCAAAACAATATTTTTTGACACTACTAACTTTCAAGTCATTACAATCATTGATGCCACCAAAGATCAAAAGATTTCTAGTAATCCATCAATTCCTACAAATATAGGCTAGCAATCCCACCTAATCTTTCGCTCCATTCACCATAAGCCAATTGCTAGTATCAATCCACCATTTGAACACCCCTCTAAAACCTTCTTTCTATAGGCAGTAACTAAAGGTGGAAAGTTTCTAAATCATATTACACATCTTGGGCATAAAAATGATACAACACAATGCCTCTTGCTAAGGTTTTCAACAGTGGGATTTGAGTTGTGGCAAGATCTTCAGAGGAAGTTTTTAACTCGGGGAAATTTTCATATTCGAAATACCTTTCTTCCAATCCCAATTTTAAAAGCCATCATCACTTGATGAAACACCTTAATGATGTTCTTTTTGAGACATAATAATGTGATACACGAATTTAACAAAATAGAATCCATTGTGATTGTGAGTTCAAACAAGTGAATCATCAAAATGAGGACGACTAATGTAAATTCTTTTTATAGCCTTTACCTCTGCTGTGAGAACAAAATATCAAGGATATTGGAATTCCATTCTCTTCGATCTTGTTTGATGAGTTGTTGAACAAAAGTAGGGTCATCAATATCTAGGCATAGGGGTCGAACCCTTTCATCCTAAAAATCTGGAATCTATTTATCATGCCAAATTAGGATGTTACTCCATTACATATGATTCATTTAGTTCCTGATTTCAACAGTTTGGTCCCTTTGTATAAACTTTGCCAAGACTTAGGTTTGCCTTCAACCTCAAGAAGGTTTCAATTTGGATAGCATAGCCCTTTAATAACATGAGCCCATAAAGATTCTCGGTTCATCGTAGCCAACATTAAAAGCTTGAAAATATATAAAACTAATACCTGCACTATTATTTGAGGTGACCATCTCTTGCCAACTAATCCACTGAATACCTCGTTCTTCTTAATCGGCTCCTTTTCACCAAAAGTTACTAAACAAGTAGTTTAAATTATCACAAAAGGATAATTGTAGAAGGAAACATTCCATAAAATAGGATGGGATATCCATAACTTTCAGCAAGATTTCTCTTTCGCTTTGGGATACGGGTTTTCCTTTCTACCCTTAATTTTTAGCCTTAACTTTGTAAATGAAAAATTTTTAATTTTTCCTTTCTACCCTCCGAATAGTAGGAAGGCCGATTGCAGTCGTAAACTAACTAAAAAATCTGACTAAGGCAAATCCACGTATCAATTAATAGTATAGCTACGTTGAGCAAAGATATCGTTCCCACGATGACTAAAAGTACTAATAATTATTGTCTTTCTATTATTTAACCAATAAATTGGAGAGAGATTAAAACTAAAATTAACTAAATTAATTAACTAAAGAACACGACAAAGAACAAATCAGGAAAACAAACGATTAAAAACCAAGAAGTGAAACAATACCTAGGAAAGAATCCACCTAGGTTTCATTTGTCATTATCAATCTGAATTAAACAATTTCTTTACTTAGTCAGAGGTTCCTCAATAAGAAACGCAAGCAGTTTCTTAAACTGAAACAGGGTTGAATGATAGTGGCCGAGTATGAGAGAGAATTTGTAGAAATCAGCAAATATGCTCGAGAGTGTATACCATCTAAGGTTTTCATGTGTACACGATTTGAAGATGGTTTAAATAAAGATATTAAGCTATTAGTCGGGATTTTTGAGTTGAAAGAATTTGTGGTTTTAGTCAATAGAGCTCACAAGGTCGAAGAACTTAGCAAGGCTAAAAGAAAAGTAGATTCAGAGGCCTATGATTCAGGAAAACAACCTATTGGAATATCATTCTCGTCTCCATCGAAGAAGTCAAAAGAATTTCATACTCGTTCATCAATTTCGGTGGGTTATTCGGGAATAGATAAAGGAAAGCATCATTAGAGCTTGAAACCTCAGGTTACATCTGTAGTGAGTGTAGGTAGTGTCAAGAACAACAAGCCTGAATGTCAGCAATGTAATAGACAACACTTCGGTGAATGCAAAAAAAAGACAGGTCTATGCGATTGTGTATTGATTACCAACAACTCAATAAAGTCACAATCAAGAACAAATATCCTTTACTAAGTATAGATGATTTGTTTGATTAGTTGAAAGGTGCGATAGTATTCTCGAAGATTGATCTCCATTCTAGATATTATCAATTACGGGTTAAAGACTTGGATGTAATGAACACTGCATCCAAAACCAGGTGTAACACCCCTATCCCGTGTCCGTCGCTGGATTAGGGTTAGGAGCGTTACCGAATTGATCGGAAACATTCATACATTTCATTCATTAATAATACACACAATGTCCCTTAAATAGGTCAACGAGACCTTAAACATGCTTATAACCCGGGTCGGGAATAAAACGAAACATATACAGAAGATCTCAAAAAATTAATAACTTTTCTAAAATACAGGTAATACACGCCCGTGGGAGGAAACCGTGTGCCCTCCACGGCTGTTAAACACCCCCGTGTGTCCTCCCCGTGGTCGAAACTGACTTACCTTCCACGGCCACTAAGCACGCCCGTGTACCCAGGCCGTGGTCGATCCTGTCAAAAATCACACGGCTACTAGACAGCAAGCACGCCCGTGAGCCAAGGCCGTGTACTCCTGTGCTAGCTATTACCTAGCCCACGGTCACTAGGCACGCCCGTGTGCCATGGCCGTGTGACATTATAGGCCATTTTCAAGGCCAAAATGCCACCCATTTGGGGTCTCACCTACAACCAACATATACCATCCCATTTTATGCACATATAACCATCAAAACATACCAAATAACCATTCAAACCAAGCATATTTGATAACTAAAACAACCATACAAACAATTCATCCAAAATCCATTTCAACCATACTATCTTCCAAAACCAAAACATATAACAAAAACATAGTACATTCATTTACTTAACTCAAAAGCATGATCATTTACATGAATCAACTAATCACACTAAAACATGCTTCACATATCATGACCATAATGCATAATCTCAACTCATAATTGGCCAAATCACATAGCTAAGTTCATATATCAACGTATACCAAAAATACTAGCCTATACATGCCATATCTAACTTTATACATTTCCAAAGTGTAACAAAATGAATTTAGTAGTGTGATGGCGATCCTTGATGATCCCGAGCCTTCAGTAGCTTTGACGACCTATAAAACAGAGAAAACACACACACAGAGTAAGCTTTTCAAAAGCTTAGTAAATCAATATACAAACAAACTTTGCTTGAATTGCACATAATCAAATCAATAAAAGGACCAATTTGGTTCTCATGATACAAATCATCTCATTCTCGCTTAAGCTCGTTTGCTTAACCACTTACCATATTCCAATTCACATATATGCACATAGTTCATCCAGTCAAACTTTACATATTGTATCATCAATTCCATACACATAACATTCTAGTAAGATCACATAGATACTTACCTTGTATACATAATCAGTGTATAATCAACGTACTTGAATCGGACATTCATTTACTTAATCTATCAAAGCTTGAATTTGCCATTCGAATCTCAAACTTGCCCATTGAACTGTAAGGAATCTAATAGGACACTCAGAAAGCTCGGAATATTAGTACAATGCCAACGTCCCAGACGAGGTCTTACATGCACTCAGATATCGATGCCACTGTCCTAGAAAGGGTCTTACACATAATCAGATATCGATGCCACTGTCCCAGACAGGGTCTTACACGCAAGGATCATATCGATGCCAACGTCCCAGACGTGGTCTTACACGTAAAGCTCATATCGATGCCAACGTCCCAGACGTGGTCTTACACGTAAAGCTCATATCGATGCCAACGTCCTAGACGTCGTCTTACATGTAAAGCTCATATAGGTGCCAACGTCCCAGACGTGGTCTTACACGAGTCTCAAATCAACGCCAACGCCCCAGACGTGGTCTTACATGATAAAAACAGTACATATATCTATGTCATGACTTAGCCAATCCTATCTATTCCTAGGTTCGTAAGGGGCTTCTCAAACTTAGTCACTATATTGAACTTATCTCGGAATTCATATGCATAACCTCTCATAAGCATTCATTATCATCATTAGTCATATGAACAATTACAATTGCATACATATACGTTTACTTGCATAGTGACTTACCTCGGATTCAATATATCGAAATGAAAACAACTACTCGTTTACTTTTGCTTTTCCGCGATCTAAGTCCGTTTTCCTCGATTCTTGATCTAAACCTATTCAGAATTAACCCTTTTATTCACTAATTCATTCAATTCAATCCATACACATATGTTTAGGGTTATTTACAAATTAACCCTCACATTTGCACAGTTTATCAATTTAATCCATTTTTCTCAAAACATCAAATTCACAAAATCTACCGATGCTCATGCTTAGCCGAATGCATATACATATCATAAAAGGCCATATTTTCCATCAAATAGCAATTTAGTCCCTCAATTTGCTATTTTCACAATTTAGCCCTATTTAGCTAAATTCATCAAAACTTCAAGAACAAAACATGTTCATCTAGCTCAAATCTTTCATTTAACAACTAAACTCATCTCAAAACTCAACATATCATCAATGGCATTTTTCACAAACATCATCAATACAAAAAATTAAGACATGGGTTTTGTAGCTCTCAAAGCAACGATTGCAAAAACGTAAAAATTATCGAAAACCGACTCAAAACATACCTTGATTTAAGCTTACAAGTGCCGAATATACAAAGCTTCAAACTTTCTTTTTCTTTCTTTGATTTTCAGCAAGAAAGTGATGAAATAAAGCCACTTACTCAAGTTTCTTTTATTATATTATAAATGTAACTAATAAAATAAAAATAATATAACTTTTAACTTATAAAATAACATATAAAAACATGTTATAAAGCCATGTTGCCATCCACTATAAAAAAATATGGGCTATTTGCCCTTTAAGGACTTCACTATAATAAAGCCATCTCAATTTGATCATTAATCAAATGAAAAGTCACTTTTAAACTTTATGCAATTTAGTTCTTTTACCAAATTAAACACACAGACAGACGAATTAGCTTACAAAAATTTAGCACATGCTAATTCACATATCAACAGCACAGAAAAATAATATTAAAATATTATTCAGACTCGAATTCGTGGTCCCAAAACCATTGTTCTGACTAGAGTATAAATCGGACTGTTACACCAGGTATAGACATTATGAATTTCTTGTTTTTCCATTTGGTTTGATCAATGCACCTGCTGTGTTTATGGATTTGATGAACAAAATATTCAGGCCGTATTTAGACGGATTTTTTGTTGTGTTTATTGATGACATTCTAATCTATTCTCGAGATGAGACAGAGTATGCCCAACATTTGATAATTGTTTTGCAGACTTTACATGAAAAATAATTGTTAGCTCAGTTTAGCTAATATGAGTTATGGCTCTGAGAAGTTGGATTTTTGGGACATGTGGTATCGACAGATGGTATTAGAGTTGACCCGAGTAAAATCTCAGCTATAGTGGACTGGAAACCTCCGAGAAATGTGTCAAAAGTCAGAAGTTTTTTGGGTTTTGCCAGATATTATAGAAGATTTGTCAAAGGATTTTTTATGATTACTACGTCGTTGACGAAATTGCTTCAAAAAGATGTCAAGTTCGAATGGTCTAAAAAGTGTCAGCAAAGTTTTAATCAATTGAAAGCATTACTAACCAATGCACTTATGTTGGTTCAGCCAGAGTGCGGTAAAGAGTTATTAATTTATAGTGAAGCTTTATTGAATGGTTTAGGCTATGTTTTTATGCAGGAAGGCAAAGTGGTAGCATATGCTTCTCGATAGTTGAAAATACACGAAAAGAATTATCCAACTCACAATTTAGAGCTTGCAGCTATTGTATTTGCTTTAAAGATTTGGCGACACCACTTGTATGAAGAGAAATGTCATATTTTCACAAATCACAAAAGCATAAAGTATTTGATGTCATAGAAAGATTTGAACTTGAGACAGGATAGATGGCTTGAGTTGCTAAAAGATTATGATTTGATCATTGATTATCATCCGGGAAGGGCTAATGTCGTTGCTGATGCCTTGAGTAGAAAATCTCTATTTGCTTTGCAAGTTTTGAACACACGGTTGACATTAATTGTTGATGTCTCAATATTAGTTGAATTGAAGGCTAGACTGACGTTTTTGCAACAAATTTGTGAAGCTAAAAAAAGTGACGATGATTTGATTTTTAAACAAAAATAGATTAAGTCGACATCTGATTCAGACTTTCATGTTGGTTCAAACGATAGTTTGTACTTCAAAAACAGAATTTGTATTCCGAAGAATCCTGCTCTCATTCAGAAAATTGTACAGGAAGCTCATAATAGTATCTTATCAATTCATCCTAGTAGCAATAAAATGTACAGTGATTTGAAATAGATGTACTGGTGGCTAGGTATGAAACGAGAGATTTCAGAGTTCGTATCAAAATGTTTGATCTGCCAGCAAGTTAAAGCTAAACATTAGGTACCTTCTGGTTTATTACAACCTATTATGATTCCAGAGTGGAAGTGGGAACGTGTCACGATGGATTTTGTATCGGGATTGCCTCTATCTCTGAGAAAGAAATATGTGGTATGGGTCATTGTTGATTATTTGATGAAATCTGCACATTTCATTCCAGTGCATACGAATTATTCACTCGAGAGATTAACAGAATTGTATGTTTCTGAGATTGTTAGATTGCACGATTTGCCAGTTTCTATTATCTCTGGCAGGGAACCACGATTTACGTCTCGATTTTAGAGTAAGTTACATGAAATTCAGGTACTCGACTGCATTTTAGTATAGCGTTTCATCCACAAACCTATGGTCAATCTGAGCGAGTAATTCAAATACTTGAAGATATGCTACAATGTTGTGTTTTAGAGTTCGAAGGTAACTTGAAGAAATTTCTACCATTGGTTGAATTTGCATATAGCAATAATTATCAGGCGAGTATTAAAATGCCACCATACGAAGACTTGTATGGTTAGAAATGTCGAATGTCATTATACTAGACTGAGCTGAGTGAGAAAAAGTTATTCGGAGTTGATTTGATTCGAGAAATTGAAGAAAAAGTCAAAGTGATACGTGATAGTTTGAAAGCGGCTTCTGATAGTAAGAAATCTTATACAGATTTGAAAAGAAAAGATATTAAATTTCAAGTCGGAAACAAGGTATTTCTAAAAATATCGCCTTGGAGGAAAGTTCTTTGATTTGGTCAAAAAAGAAAGCTTAGTTCACATTTCATCGGGCCGTATGAGATCGTTGAGAAGATTGGGCCTATAGCTTATCAATTGGCTTTATCGTCAGAGTTAGAAAAGATTCATAATGTATTTCATGTGTCAATGTTACAACGGTATTGATTAGATCCTTCACACATGATTTCACCTGTAAATGTTGAGATTCAGCCAGATATGGCGTACAGTAAAGAACCGGTCAAAATTTTATCTCGGGAAGTTAAAGAATTGAGAAATAAAAGTATAGCTTTAATTAAAGTTCTCTGGAAACGACACGAAATCGAAGAGGCTAGTTGGAAACCAGAATAAGCTATGAAAGTACAATACTCAAACCAATTTTCTAGTAAGATTTTTGGGGATGAAAGTTCCATTAAGGGGAGAATTGTAACAATCAGTTTTTAGTGAAATTAGAATAGTGGTTTTAGGACCACAAATTCAACGAGTAAATTTTTATTTTATTATTTTTTTAATGTTTATGTGTAACGCCCCAAAATATAGGGTCTTTAATTTTTCATGTTCTGACCAAATTGCTTGTTTGCTTCAATGGCTAAGTGTTTTAAGTGTGTTTTGGGTATTTTAGGAAGCTTGGGATCAAGTATGGCCTTTGGCAAAATTTTGATTTTTTGCTCTTTTGGAAACCTAGATGTTAGCTTAAAGGGCATATATATTAAGTGTGCTTGGCTTGTGACACAATGAGTCTACTAGTAAAGGTGGCAAGTGGCGTGTGGAGTGTTCTAGTGATCTGAGGTTCGAATCCCACGGCATGCAATAAGGAGGTTTTATTTTATGTCTCAGTGGCGAGAGAGGTAGAGTGGGATTCAAACTCTGCAAAGGTGGTTGGAGACTTGGTCATCAAATTTGAATGGATTTGAATGGGAGGCTGGGAGCAAATCAAGGAGAAATCGGTGGAGAGGTTGAATGAGTTGGGATGTGAATAAGTCACAGTCGAATTTGGGAGAGCTTGAGTAGGGAGATTTCGACTAAGGGCTTGTCATTTGGTGCATTTCGGCAGTTGGTGAGAGTGTAGAAGCCGAATTCATTCTCTGTAATTTCAAGATTTTCTCTTTTTCGTTTCGGGTTTTCCTCTCTTTGTGTCATTTCTTGCAGCATTTTTGACCATTCGGGTCTTTCCCTTTTTCAGTTCACTTCTGCCGAATACACTTCCTCTCCCTCCCTATTCATTTTGTTGTTTTCTTTTTTTTTCTTTCTTTCTTCCCTCTTCTCCCTTTCTTCTCCTAGGCCGAATACCATCCCTGTTCCGTGGTGCCGAATTCTCCCTTGAAGCCTTTCTTTCTTCTCCACATCTTTCTCTCTGCTGAATTGGTAGTCTTCTTCTCTTGTACTTCCATCTCTTCTTCTTTTCTAAATTTTGTTTTCCTTTCTCTGTTAGGCCGAATACTCATACTCTCTCCTTCTCAAATCTCTTTGTTCTTCTTGGTTCAGGCCGAATCTCCTCGACTGACTACTGCCGAAATACGTTTGTTTATTGGTTTTGGTAAGGGGGTACTACAACCACTTTATTATTTCGTTCTTAGTCAGATTTCTTTTGGCTTTATTAACAAGCTTCGATTTTGCTTCTTTTTCTCTTAGGGGGTGAATGCATGGTTGTCTTCTAACAACTTTTGATTTGTCGAATCATGTTAGGAGGGGGAATCACCCTTGATCAGCAAGGAGGCGCTAGTATCGGTTAGTTCTAGCAAGGTGAGTGGTTGTGGTTTAAGTTAAAAAGGTGGTGGATTAAGAGTATGCGTTAACCTTATAGGTTGTAAATATAATACGATATTTTGGTTGATTGTAGGATTCATAGAGCATGGATCTTAGCTAATTTCGTAAATAGGTGTGTAATCGTACACCCAATATTGTTTCTGTCAAAATGACATATGAAGGTGTGTATTCACACCCCTGTTTAATTGTGAATCGACAAAAGTCGAAAAGCCGAAGAGCCGAAACTTCGGCATCTGAGGGCTCACGAGCGTGCGAATGCTCGTAGGGATAAATCGAGCCAAAATCGTTGGCGATAGACCGTAGAGGCCGCCACGAACATTCTCATGGGCTTAGGTCGTAATGGGCCTCGTTGGGCCGAAATGGGCCATGTGGGCCCAATGGGCTCATGGACCCCACATGGATGAAATCCACGATAAGTGACTAATAATGGATTGGGCTGCGAAGTTCGCGTAGCCGTGATGGAATGTGGGTTGAACGGTCCACACGAGTGTGTGGGCCCACTTGGGCCAAGTAATGGACATTGGGCCCAATTACATTGTTTTGGCCATATATGTTATCTAAGTCGTTCGAGATAACTGCAGACCCTTTGAAGGGTTGCTATCAGTGCCGAGGCCCCAAAACTAGTAGAATTACCGAAATACCCTTGTAGGGTAGAACTACCGAAATACCCTTGTAGGGTAATATTACCGTTTTACCCCTAACCGACGAGATGACCATTATACCCCTAGTGGTAGGTTATGTTGATGAGTGTATGATATCTATATGACTGGTATGAATATGACATATTGCATACATGTAATATTTATGACACGACATTCTGCATTGGGGTTGGGATTTTGATTTGGAGGAAGTATTGTACTAGTGGCTCTGCCACATTTTTATTGTTCTAGTGGCTTCACCATGTATTCTAATTTTAGTGGCTTGGTCATGTTTACTATTATTAGCAGCTTCGCTGTGTTACCATTAGCAGCTATGCTGCGATATTGGTGTGCTGGGTGGGTGGGTCGACTTAGTCCCCACATGGTGTGTTGGTTGGTACGGGTGGTGTGTTGGCTGGATTGGGTTGGGTTGCATTTTTGCTCTGTACTGATATTATTTGGGCTTAGGCCCACACTGTTACTGTATAGGGCTAAGGCCCAGACTGTACTGCTACTGAATAGGGCTCAGGCTCAGTCTACACTGCATATACTATTTACTGTTTGTCTGTTAGGGGATTACACGCTGAGTTATCGTAACTCACCCCTTTTCTTTTAACTATAAAGGTAATCCCCAACATTAGATGGTTTGGAGCTGCAAGGAACTCGAAGGTGGCCACATGTTCGCGACTATTTTATTTTATACCTAGCTTTTTAAATAATTTATTTTGGGGTTGATATTTATGCAATAAGGCCATTTGAGGTTTTAACTTTTATCTGGTTTTAACTTTTTACTTCAACCTGCTGGATTAGGGAACACAGGTTTTCAACATAATAACTGTTTCCAAAAAAAATCACGCGTTTCGAGTCTTAAAGTTTACAATTAGAAGAGCTTCCGCGATATTTAATTCAGATTAATAAACTTGTAATAAATGTTGTAACCAATAAGTGGTTAACAGGTTTTGATTTTACAACCTCACATTTTAATAGCTATTAGTATAAAAAGGGTTTAAAACTTTAGTCACGAATTTTCATCGACAAGACCAGTTTTCAAATCAACACTTCGATGTGACACATCAGATCCGGTCATAACGTCTAGGCCGGTTTTGGGGTGTTACATTAAGAAATTGTATTAAGAAATTTTATTAAGGTTACGTTAAAACTTTGTTAAGAAATTTTAATGTTTAAATGATTAATTAAATGAAAAGGACTAAATTGTAAAAAGGATAAAAGTTGAGTTCTGTTTGTTAAAAGGGTCAAATGGCTATGAAACCTTAAATTAAAGGACTTGAATGGTAAATGGACCATTTAGTGAGTTAGTGGATTATTATGGATTAGGTTTTATTAAAGTTTTTATAATTTTTAAAGGCAAAAAGGTAATTGAGTAATTAAAACTAAATTAACCTAAGAAAACCATGTTCATCTTCTTCATTTCCTCCTACCACCACCTAAAATACTCCATTAAACCAAGCTAGGGCATTTGGTCAAGTTCCTTTGCTTGCATGGTGAGTTTTTAAGCCCCATTTTTAATAATTTTTATGTTTTTGAGTTTGTTGTAGCTTAATCTAGCTAGTCTGGGGGTCAATTTGAAAAACTATTAAAGGTTAAGGGTTATTCCATGAAAGTTCTTGAATGGTTTTTTATGTTAAATGATAGATTATGAATTTTTGTTGAGAAATAAACAAGTTTTGTAAAGTAAATTTTTGATGAAATTTACATTTAGGGTTTCATTTGTAAAAATAGTAAAAATTCATGTTAAAATTTATGAAATGATGATTTATTTGGGTTGGTTTAAGTCCCTAAAGAATTCGTTTAGCCTATAAGAGAGATTAAAATGTTTATATTTCAATTTATGAGCTTAAGGACTAAATTGTGAAAAGTTAAAATGTTAAGGTAAAATGGTAATTTTACCTAAATATAAAATGTAGATTAAATTGAATACTATAAGTATTAAATGGATTGAAATTATTCATTTAGATCAAGATAAACCACGTACAGACCTAGATCGAGGCAAAACAAAGGCTTTAGATTAGCTCGATTTAACTTCTACGCCTTTAGTTGTCGAGGTAAGTTCATATAAATGGTTATCATATTAATGCTATTTCAAATCGTATGTTATTATGTTATTTATAATGTGAATTGATTGATGTACAAACAAAGTAGTGCTATGACTATTATCGAGTCCCGGTTGAACCTTAGGAATTCGTAGGATACAAATGACATGTCATTAGGGATTTCATGTTTCGAGTGTTGGTCTTGAATGTCCTACTAATGGTTGAGGTCCTGCATTTGTTGCGGATTCTCCATAGCTTGTGTGAGTAGCATCGTGTAGCTAACATTCTGACCCGCAGCTCATGTGAGCAATGGTGTAAAGGAAAGGTTACGATTATGTAAAGGCACACTTCGTGTGAGCTTTCCTGAGTATCTAATGAAATTCTAGAGCTTTCCCTAGTTCGAAGGTTACACAGCCTGAGACACGGGCGTGTGTCTCAACTGTGTGAGGTACACGGTCTAGCCACACGGTTGTGTAACCCTTGTTTCCAAATTTTTGTGACTTTTTCCTAGACTTTCCAAGTGATTTTAAAATGGTCCCGAATCGTTTCTAAGATGATTCTAGGGCATCGAGGGCTTGATTTAGGTACGACATGTATGTTTCTGATTGTGTTATGATATGTTTATGTTATTGAATGAAATTAAGTTTAAATGTTCTGATTGTACGGTAATGCTCCGTAACCCTAATCTGGCGATGGATACGTGTTAGAAGTGTTACAGAATTCATCATAGGGTTCATCTCCCCTAGGCAGTTAGAAAATTAGTTCATAATCGCAAATAAAAATATCCAAAAGATAGTATAACCAAAAGAAATAAAGAAACTCATAATAAACTTCAAAGAAATCGAAAGGAGATCTTCAATCTTGATGGAAATCTGCTTCAAGGTCGACTTCAATGGTGTTTTTCGAGTTGTTTTCTTCAATATTCTCTGACTACTTACTCCCCTCTTCTTATATTTTGGTATATATAGGTCTTAAAATGCCTAAAAAACCTGAAAATTTTGTTTTTCTACGTTTTTGCACCAAATCCGGTCAACATACCACGACCGAATCTGGTATGTCACAGGAGAAAACGATTACTAAGGAAGCAGTGTGTGAATTTAATTTTTGAGGGGAGGGGGTCATTACTTAAAATGAGTTGTTTGATTTAGTAAAAACATGGTTGGAAAATTGTGTGTTGTTTCTTATTTTAAGAAAGCCATTGTTTTTTTTTTATTGGAGATCCGAATTAGTTTTAATCTAGTTGCCAAACCGTTTCCAATTGGGTTTTTAGGAAAACCGAGTTATCCTATTGATGCTACTTGTTTGTCATTACCCGATGGTAAAGTTTTAGAAAAACCCGGTAAGTTGTGAATTTTAGAAAACATTCATTTCAAAGGTTATTTAGGCATGCCGGTTTGTTTAACTTATATAAAATTTTTCGTGATAATTTAAGCAGATAGATAAACTCCAAACGAAAGTTAATAGCCTTATTACAACCCGAAAATCAAACTTAAAGCAAATAAATCCATATTAGTAATTTAAAACAAAACCCGAAAACAATGTGCATGGCCACCTCGAGTCTGCCCTGGCTCCACATCCGCGATCTACGAGTCACCTGCAATATGCAAAGGAAGGGGTGAGTCACCGAGACTCAGTGCATAAATCCCCATCCCAAAAATATAACCCTTACACAGTTCATAAATCAATATGTATGTCATGCAACCCAAAACCTAACCATCCGAAACTCCTGTATCTACCCCATGTGGTCAACACCACTGGTGACTGGAGTCACAAATCATATACGTGTGGTCAACACCACTGGTGAACGAAGTCACAAATAATAATCATGTGGTCAACACCACTGGTGACCGGAGTCACAAATACTATGGTGGGGCCAACTCACCTTGTGGTCAACACCACTGGTGACAATCTCGTATCACTATGTGGGGCCAACCCACGGTGGTATCAAGCCACAGGGATGAGTCACAAAAGTTATATGTGGTCAACACCACTGGTGGTCAAAACCACAAGACTTAGTCACAATAATATATGTAAAGCGGGGCCAACCCACTGCGTGGTCAACACCACTGGTGACAGTCTAAATCATCCTTCCCACTCCTCTCATCATACCCACATCAATGAACATACTTTTCATGGCATAGATATTATGCGAAACATACAAGGATATCATATCATAACTTATGCAACTTAACCGAGGCATTTAATATTAACCAAATCAGAATGGACTTACCTGGAGTTCTCGCTTATACCCATAAGGGTAGCATGTCGTAAAACATCGTTTTACGCCATTATTCCAGTATTTAACAAATCACATAACAAAATCACATTACCCTACAAAGTGTATAAGAGTTACACACCTGATTACTCGTAATATGACACTATCTACGCTAATGTTGTCGTCAATCGACACCACCACGATCTTCCCACTCTCCTGCTCAGATGCTGGTCCACACCCAAGTGGCCAGTCACGAACCGCAGATACTGCTCTCCTTTTGAACTTAGGGCTGGGGTCTCAGATCTGACCCCTCCTAATGTTCGGCTGGTAACAGGATCCATAACACCTTATCAATAAATCAGGTTAACGCAGTGAAACCACCCATAAGAAACTAAATCCCGAAATAAAATCTCTTACCTGAATCGACCACTCCTGAAACCTTTAGGCTTACAACACAAGCCAAACAAATCCCGGAGATCAACAGAATGCGGCTACACTCCTTCCTCAACACTTACCAAAACCGATTGGGAATAGATGGATGTTATCGATCTGCCGCGGCCTATGAATCGAGATCCGTCTTTTGCAAGAAACGCAGATAAGAAAAGAGTTAAAGAATTTTCGGCAAAGGTTGAATCTTTAACAGGTTTTCGGCTGACAAGAAAAGAAGAGGTGAAAAAGAAGAATATGGACAAGGGGTATTCGGCTATGATCCAAAAGAAAAGAAGAAAAGATGTTAATAGAGAGGGAGGGTGATGGTTTCGGCTTTAGCACAAGATGAGAGAAAAGAAAGAAGCTCTTGGTGCTTTCGGCACAATGAGAGGGATTGAGAGAAGAGAGAACAAATTTTGGCACTAGAGAAATTGAAAGAAAAAGAAAGAAGTTGAATGGAGCAAAAGAATGTGGATTTCGGTTTCTAAACAAAATGGAGAGAAAAGGAGTAAAGGGAATTCGGCTACCTCCCTATCTAGCACCCAAAACCCGAAATTGGGAGGAACCCACACACCAAAATTTCGGCACACTCTTCACACCCTAAAACCGAATGCCCCAACACCTCCTAGCCACTACAAAATTCGGCTAACACACTCCACAACCCCATCCCTTCTTTTCCTCCTTGTTTTTCTCTTAACCACTTATTCAAACGAGTTTGAATCCATCAAACTCCACAAATCTCTCTCATCCACACATTCAAACCTGTTGACCTCTTCCAACCTCATCCATCAGAGTCCACTTTGAGCCGAACTCCTCCCTTGTGCTGGCGTCAAAATAATAAGCAGAAAGGGGAATTCTGCTGCTCGAACCTCAGCTCCCTTGCTCCCCATTGTGGCGTCACTTCTCCAAGCCTTAAGTGGCGTCCCTTGCCACTCCACCAAGGCTCCTCTTGCGTCAAAACTTGCTACCAAATATACTTAACCCCTAGCTCTATCAGCTCCCCCTCCAAGCACTCAAAACAAAAATTTCTACTATGGCTCTAGCCTATCCAAAGCTCGAGCCTAGACCCTAAAGTAATCCAAACTAACACACCTACCATACAATACGCATGCAAACACATAAAATGAAAAGGCCCCGATTTAAGGATGTTACAGTTCTACCCCCCTTAAAAATAATTTCGGCCTCGAAATTACCTGGTTAAAAGAGTTGAGGGTATTGCTGCCGCATCACATCCTCTGGCTCCCACGTGGCCTCCTCAGTTCCATGATTCCGCCAAAGAACCTTCACCAAAGGAATAGACTTCCTACACAAAACCTTGACGTCCAGATCCAGAATCTGCACTGGTTCTTCCTTGAAGGATAAATCCGGACTCACCTCAATCTCCTCCACTGGTACAACATGCGATGGATCCGATCGATAGCGCCTAAGCATTGAAACATGAAACATGTCGTGAATCTGACTCAATTCTGCTGGCAACTCGAGCTAGTAAGCTACTGGTCCCACACGCTTCAATACTTTATACGGCTCGATGAACCTAGCGCTCAGCTTGCCCTTCCGACCAAACCTCAGCACCTTCTTCCATGGCGATACCTTAAGAAAGACTTTATCACCCACTGCAAACTCAATATCCTTTCGCTTGAGATCGGCATAAGATTTCTGCCTGTCCGAAGCCTCCTTCAGACGAACCCGAATCAACCTAACCTTATCTTCTGTCTCAGTCACTAACTCTGGACCCAACAACTGACGCTCACCCAACTCTGTCCAACACGTTGGAGTGCGACACTTCCGTCCATACAATGCTTTATACGGTGCCATCTGGATACTTTCCTGATAGCTATTGTTGTACACGAACTCTGCCAGCGGTAGAAATTCTTCCCAACTACCTCGAACATCCAAAACACAACCCCTCAGCATATCCTTTAACATCTGGATTACCCTTTCCGACTGTCCATCTGACTGCGGATGAAATGCCGTGCTAAAATCCAATCTTGTACCCAAATCCTGGTGCAATGCTTTCCAAAACCTTGATGTGAAACGCGGATCCCTATCCGAAATAATCAACACCGGCAGTCCATGCAATCTCACTATTTCCGCCACATACAACTTAGCCAACCTTTGGAGCGAGTAATCCACTCTAACAGGTATAAAATGAGCCGACTTAGTCAAACGATCCACTATTACCCATACTGAATCCTTCTTGCTAGGCGTAAGGGGTAACCCAGTGACGAAATCCATCGTAATCCTTTCCCACTTCCACTGTGGAATCTTAATCGGACACTTACTCACAAATTCCGTTACCTCACGCTTCAGACCCGGCCACCAAAACTGTTCTCTCAAGTCCCGATACATCTTGCTACCCCTAGGATGCATAGCGTATGGACTGCTATGTGCCTCCTGGAGAATCTTCTGCCTTAACACAACGTCTTTCGGCATACAAACTTTCCCTTGAAAACACAGTACACCCTCCAAACCACCATTCTGCACCTGCAAACATCGAGCACTTAAAACTTCATCATCCAACTACTTCTCCATAACCTGACCAACCCATGACAGCCTCACTTGCAACTCTGCTAGCAGCCTTCCGTCATCGTACAAACTCAAGTGAGCAAACATCGCTCTCAAATCCGCTACCACTTTGCGGCTCAATGCGTCAGCCACTATATTAGCCTTACCCGGATGGTATTCAATCGAGCAGTCGTAGTCCTTCAACAACTCGATCCACCTTCGCTGCCCCAAATTCAACTTTTTCTGTGTCAGCAGATACTTCAAGCTTTTGTGGTCCGTGTAGACGATAGACTTCTCCCCATACAGGTAATGTCTCCAAATTTTCAGGGCGAAAACCACTGCAGCCAACTCTAGATCATGCATCGGGTAATTCACTTCGTGAGGTCTCAACTGCCGAGACGCATACGCCACTACCTTACCCTCTTGCATCAGCACACATCCAAGACCAGTATGCGATGCATCACAGTAAACCGTGAATTCCTTCCCTGCCTCAGGCTGAATCAAAACCGGAGCTTCTGTCAGAACCCTCTTCAACTTGTCAAAACATTCTTGCTGCTTGTCAGACCATACAAAGGGAACTCCTTTCCTCAGCAATTTGGTTAACGGCACTACAATCAAAGAAAACCCTTCTACAAATCTTCTGTAATATCCTGTCAAACCCAGGAAACTCAAAATTTCTGCTACTGACCTAGGTGGTATCCAATCCAACACCGCCTCAATCTTCCGAGGATCCACTCTAATTCCCTCAGCTGACACCACATGACCCAAGAAAGTTACCTCCTTCAACCAGAACTCGCATTTGCTAAACTTTGCGAATAACTGCTTCTCTCTCTGGATCTGTAAAACCACACGTAGATGTTCATCATGTTCTTCCTCCGATCTCGAGTACACCAAAATGTCGTCTATAAATACTACTACAAACCGGTCCAAGTACGGCTGAAACACCCGATTCATCATATCCATGAATGCTGCCGGCGTATTGGTCAGCCCAAACGGCATTACCAAGAATTCGTAGTGCCCATAACGAGTGAGAAACGCCATCTTATGAATATCGGTCTCCTTTACCTTGAGCTGATAATACTCGACCTTAAATCAATCTTAGAGAAGACCGATGCACCCTTAAGTTGATCGAACAGATCGTCTATTCTCGGCAATGGATACTTGTTCTTGATCGTCAACTTATTCAGCTGTCGATAATCTATACACATCCGCATCGTACCATCTTTCTTGTTAACAAAAAGCATAGGCGCTCTCCAAGGCGAAACACTCGGCCGGATAAAACCCCGGTCCAATAATTCCTGAATCTGTGCTTTCAACTCCACTAATTCCTTCAGCGCCATCCTATATGGAGCAATAGACACTGGCGCGGTTCCTGGTAACAAGTCTATTCCAAATTCGACCTCACGATCTGGAGGCAGACCCGGAAGCTCCTCTGGAAATACATCAGAAAACTTCTTCACCGTTCGGACACTCCCTACCGTTGATTCCTTAGCCTCCAATACACAAACATGAACCATGTACGCCTCACATCCCTTCCTCACCATCTTCTCGGCCTTCAGTGCAGACACAACATTGGATAGATAATCTCTTCTATTACCTATCATCACCACCTCTTCACCCTCGACGGTTCTCAATACCATACGCTTAGCTGCGCAGTCTAAACTCGCTTGGTACTTCACTAACCAGTCCATCCCTAGGATCAAATCGAACTCCCCGAATGGCAGTTCCATCAGATCAGCCAAAAACACTACCCTTGGAGTTCTAGAGGTACATCCTTATAAAGTTTGTTTACTTCTACAGAGTGACCTAGAGGGCTAATTACTGTCATCTCCCTAGAAGAAATCTCGTAGGCTAAGTTCAAAGTTTCCACTATGCTACTAGCAACATACGAGTGCGTCGAACCAACATCAATTAAAGCAATATAAGGTAGTCCAAATATTAAGAACGTACCGGTTATGACGTCCGATGCTTCGCCCTCCTCTCGACGCCTCACTGCATAGACCAACCCAGGCTGTCTTGCCTCTGAGCTCCCAGCACCTCTGCACGGTGCTTCGCGACCTCGTCCATTACCATTACCACCTCTGACTGAACCTCATCCTCTCTGCTGTTGCTATCCCCTGTTTTTGAACTGAGCACACCCTTGACTCTCAGGCTGGATCCTAGCAAATCTCCACGGACAATCTCTTATCCGGTGCCCCATTGACCCGCACTCGAAGCACCCTTTTTTTTCCTGACCAGCACTCTCCAAAATGAGACTTCCCACATTGAGCACACCGCGGCGACCATTGGGCAGTAACAGCACGCCTTGCAGCTTGACTCAGCCCGTCAAATCTAGCCCTTTTCTGCTGATTCCCAGCAGACCCTGACGACCCAGAACTCCTCTTATTCCAGCGTCTATCCTGATTCTGTCTTATCGACTGCTTCACCCCCTCAGCTATCTTGGCCTTCTCCACCAAAACAGCAAATTCACTCTCCTGCTATGGTGCAATCAATATCCGCAGCTCATCTTTCAGGCCGTCCTCGAACCTGACACAGCACTCGTGTTCCGTAGCCACAATACCCTGAGCATAACGACTCAGCCGAAGGAACTCCGCCTCATATTCCGATACTGACTTATTCCCTTGGACCAAATTTAAGAACGCCTTACGCTGTGCATCAATATAACTAGACCCAACATACTTTTTCTGATAAGCTGCCTTAAAAAACTCCCAGGTGAGGTCATCAGCTATCGCGCCATTCCAGACTATGAGCCACCATTGTTAAGATTCATCCCGGAGAAGAGACACTATCCCTTTCAGCTTTTCCTCAGCCGTAAAATCCAAGTCGTCCATGATACGTTCTGTCGCCTCTAGCCAATACTCAACCGTATTAGGAGCCACTCCAGATACACCCCTGAATACCTCAGCTCCATTAGCCCGAAGTCGTTCTGACACAGATTTTCGAGCCCCCATACCTCCATCTGCTCCAGCTACTCTTTCCGGAACCCGCAGCATCGCCTGTGACACTACGTCATCACCCCCTGTCTGATCCTGAAACTCCGCGCCCACAGCTGGCGGCGACGGTACATCATTTCCCGACCCATGGCCAGACCCAGCTGGCTTAGACAGAGCCATTCTACCTCTACCTCGTCCACGCGTGTTACGACCACGTCCTCGGGTACTCATGACCAAAGTTTACGAATTAATCTGGTTTAAGAAATTTTATGAATTAGACTTATTCCACTGTTATTACAGCACAGTTTTATGAATAGTTTAATGGAGTAGTTGTTTTCGCAAATTCACGCAGCCCTATGGTCTCAGTCTCTAAAGTAATCTCCTATTACTATTAATCATATCACAATCATCATAATTAAGTACACAATAGTTCGGGGTACTTACTTGGGCGGATCGGTGCCGGAGACTCGGTGCCATGCTTCCCAAAATCATGCATTTCTATTTAAAACCATTTTGTAAACTAATTATTGAAAACATTTTGGGCCTCGAGCCCACAGCCGGGCTTTTAAACCTGGCTCTGATACCACAATTGTAACACCCCAAACCTGGTCAACATACCACGACCGAATCTGGTATGTCACAGGAGAAAACGGGTACTAAGGAAGCAGTGTGTAAATTTAATTTTTGAGGGGAGGGGGTCATTACTTAAAATGAGTTGTTTGATTTAGTAAAAACTGGTTGGAAAATTGTGTGTTGTTTCTTATTTTAAGAAAGCCATTGGTTTTTTTTTATTGGAGATCCGAAATAGTTTTAATCTAGTTGCCAAACCGTTTCCAATTGGGTTTTTAGGAAAATCAAGTTATCCTATTGATGCTACTTGTTTGTCATTACCCGATGGTAAAGTTTTAGAAAAACCCGGTAAGTTGTGAATTTTAGAAAACATTCATTTCAAAGGTTATTTAGGCATGCCGGTTTGTTTAACTTATATAAAATTTTTCGTGATAATTTAAGCAGATAGATAAACTCCAAACGAAAGTTAATGGCCTTATTACAACCCGAAAATCAAACTTAAAGTAAATAAATCCATATTAGTAATTTAAAAGAAAACCTGAAAACAATGTGCATGGCCACCTCGAGTCTGCCCCGGCTCCGCATCCGCGATCTACGAGTCACCTGCAATATGCAAAGGAAGGGGTGAGTCACCGAGACTCAGTGCATAAATCCCCATCCCAAAAATATAACCCTTACACAGTTCATAAATCAATATGTATGTCGTGCAACCCAAAACCAAACCATCCGAAACTCCTGTATCTACCCCATGTGGTCAACACCACTGGTGACTGGAGTCACAAATCATATACGTGTGGTCAACACCACTGGTGAATGAAGTCACAAATAATAATTATGTGGTCAACACCACTAGTGACCGGAGTCACAAATACTATGGTGGGGCCAACCCACCTTGTGGTCAACACCACTGGTGACAATCTCGTATCACTATGTGGGGCCAACCCACGGTGGTATCAAGCCACAGGGATGAGTCACAAAAGTTATATGTGGTCAACACCACTGGTGGTCAAAACCACAAGACTTAGTCACAATAATATATGTAAAGCGGGGCCAACCCACTGCGTGGTCAACACCACTGGTGACAGTCTAAATCATCCTTCCCCCTCCTCTTATCATACCCACATCAATGAACATACTTTTCATGGCATAGATATTATGCGAAACATACAAGGATATCATATCATAACTTATGCAACATAACCGAGGCATTTAATATTAACCAAATCAGAATGGACTTACCCGGACTTCTCGCTTATACCCATAAGTGTAGCACATCGTAAAACATCGTTTTACGCTATTATTCCGGCATTTAACAAATCACATAACAAAATCATATTACCCTACGAAGTGTATAAGAGTTACACACCTGATTACTCGCAATATGACACTGTCTACGCTAATGTTGTCGTCAATCGACACCACCACGATCTGCCCACTTTCCTGCTCAGATGCTGGTCCACACCCAAGTGGCCAGTCACGAACCGCAGATACTGCTCTCTTTTTGAACTTAGGGGCTGGGGTCTTAGACCTGACCCCTCCTAATTTTCGGCTGGTAATAGGATCCATAACACCTTATCACTAAATCAGGTTAACGCAGTGAAACCACCCATAAGAAACTAAATCCCGAAATAAAATCTCTTACCTGAATCGACCACTCTTGAAACCTTTAGGCTTACAACACAAGCCAAACAAATCCCGAAGATCAACAGAATGCGGCTACACTCCTTCCTCAACACTTACCAAAATCGATTGGGAATACATGGATGATATCGATCTGCCGCGGCCTATGAATCGAGATCCGTCTTTTGCAAGAAACGCAGATGAGAAAAGAGTTAAAGAATTTTCGGCAAAGGTTGAATCTTTAATAGGTTTTCGGCTGACAAGAAAAGAAGAGGTGAAAAAGAAGAATATGGACAAGGGGTATTCGGCTATGATCCAAAAGAAAAGAAGAAAAGATGTTAATAGAGAGGGAGGGTGATGGTTTCGGCTTTAGTACAAGATGAGAGAAAAGAAAGAAGCTCTTGGTGCTTTCGACACAATGAGAGGGATTGAGAGAAGAGAGAACAAATTTCGGCACTAGAGAAATTGAAAGAAAAAGAAAGAAGTCGAATGGGGCAAAAGAATGTGGATTTCGGTTTCTGAACAAAATGGAGAGAAAAGGGGTAAAGGGAATTCGGCTACCTCCCTATCTAGCACCCAAAACCCGAAATTGGGAGGAACCCACACACCAAAATTTTGGCACACTCTTCACACACTAAAACCGAATGCCCCAACACCTCCTAGCCACTACAAAATTCGGCTAACACACTCCACAACCCCATCCCTTCTTTTCCTCCTTGTTTTTCTCTTAACCACTTATTCAAACGAGTTTGAATCCATCAAACTCCACAAATCTCTCTCATCCACACATTCAAACCTGTTGACCTCTTCCAACCTCATCCATCAGAGTCCACTTTGAGCCGAACTCCTCCCTTGTGCTGGCGTCAAAATAATAAGCAGAAAGGGGAATTCTGCTGCTCGAACCTCAGCTCCCTTGCTCCCCCTTGTGGCGTCACTTCTCCAAGCCTTAAGTGGCGTCCCTTGCCACTCCACCAAGGCTCCTCTTGCGTCAAAACTTGCTACCAAATATACTTAACCCCTAGTTCTATCATCTCCCCTTCCAAGCACTCAAAACAAAAATTTCTACTATGGCTCTGGCCTATCCAAAGCTCGAGCCTAGACCCTAAAGTAATCCAAACTAACACACCTACCATACAATACGCATGCAAACACATAAAATGTAAAGGCCCCCGATTTAAGGATGTTATAGTAGTTCGCAATTTTGACACAATCTGGCACATGGTCGTGTGGCAACCCTTGTGGCTTCTAAAACTTGGTTTGATTTTTCGTTTTTCACTCCTTTTGCTGCAGAATGCACTCCTAAGTATAGAAACATGAATTTAAAATATTAGGAGCATAAATTCACCATTTTAAATCAAATAATCATACAAAAATGCATTAAGAATGAGGCTAAAACATGTTACTTTTGGCATTTATCAAATATCCCTACACTTAAAAATTTGCTTCTCCTCAAGCAAAATCCTCAACCCACAATCAAATTAACTTTTCTCAATTTTTCATTTTCATCAATAATGTTTCAAGATAATTTGCAAACAATCATGCATTGGAAATTAAACTAAAAGGACACTAAAGATTCAAGCATTCCAAGCCTAAATTTTTAAAGCACAAAAATGTAGGCGTCACCCCTTATCTAAATAATTACCCTAAATTCAAAATCAACAAGAATTGACATCCTCACAAAGATTCACTCAAAGCACTTAAAGTGTTTAAGGTTCAAATATTGTGCACTCAAAAGTCAAACAAGAAATGCTATTACATAAGCTTGCTTGAAAATTAAATCTCCACCACTATAAAATGAAATGACACACCAATTAAGAGGTCTTTTCAAGGTTGTAATAGAGTTTAGGTTAAAGGTATGAAAAAGTTGAGAATAGTTGGTTACAATCAAGATCGAGTTGATAAGTTATCAAACTAGAAAAACAATTAGTTTCTGAGTTAACATAATTTACATCAACAAGAATGATAAAAAAATAAAAGTGAGCTTTTTAAAAGAATATAAAACTAACGATTCAAGCTCAAACAAATATTTTTTTTCTTTTGTTTTCTTTTTTTTTTTTGAATTTTTTAAAAGTAAAGTAAACTTCAGTAATTCCAATAATGAAACATAATTAGGCAACTAACCAAATCAAATCTTGATAAAAAAAGGGAGTCCATAAATAGGATAAATTTACAACATACATATGGGCCATGGGTTAGTATTAACGGGTTAGAAAAAATTTGTGTTAGGATCAATAGGGTTTACTAGGGGTTTATTCAATAGGTAAGCTTTTTACTGGTTAAGTGGGTTAAATCCTAAGTGTCTCTATCATCTCAGTATATCAAATCAATAATGTGGTCTCGATATGCATAATCGAAACAAGTTCTAGAACTCCAAATCAAGTTGACATACTCACAACCAAAAATAAAATGAGCACGAAATAAAATATATGTTTTATAGGCTCAAAAGCTCACAAAATTTATGGTTTTGATGTCAAACTTACAAATTTAAAATTTCAAAATAATTTTTCAATTCAGGGAGACAACCTAAAATTATAATTTCTGAAAAATAACTTAATATGCTTGACTTTCTCATGTTTTAAAGTGTAAATCACACAATGCAAAAAATCCACAAATTATTCCAAAACTGAATCAATAAAAACTCCAAACTAAAAAAAAATACTTCCATGTTAGGTTCAATAAAATTACTTAAACACAAATAATAATTCAGGGGCTATATTGAATAAACATATAAAATCCTCCCCACACTTCAGATGTACATTGCCCTCAATGTACAAACAGTTAAAATCACAAAATAAGTACAATATCGTGAGGAAGAGAACTGAAACTGCCCTGGATTTGGATGAATTCGTCGGAATATTGAAAATTGGAATCGTGGGTGATCCTAAATGAAGTGCATGTTTCTGAGCAAACTAATAAGAAAACAGACAAAAATGAATAAGAAGATACAAAGATAACAAAATAGAAAAATAGCCGACAAAACAATAAAAGTACAGTGCATATAAAAAATAATAAAAAAACATAAACATAAAAATAAAAATAAATAAAATATAAAATATAAAACTAAATGAAATCATTGGGTTAGGAAAGAAACAAAAGAAAAAAAAAAACTAGCCTTAAAAAGGAAAAAAAAAAAAAGTACATGGTCATGTGCCACTCACATAGCCATGTGGTTAGGTTGTGTGAAATGACCTAGACCGTGTGTGATAAAAATTAGGTAAAAATAAGCCAAGTAACCACACGGCCAAGGACACGCCCGTGTGTCTAGGTCGTGTGCGATACTCTTTCGCTTCTCCTACGCCCGTATGTGAGCCCGTGTGAGCCACACAGTCTACCACACGCCCGTGTGATAGGTCGTATGTCTCACATGGCCATGTCTCCAGCCCGTTTAACTCTCTGTGCCCACGTAGGACAAATTAAAATTGAAAAAATTAGCTCCAGTATACATACGGCTTGAGACACACCCATGTGTCCAGGTCATGTGTCTCACACAACCGTGTGGATCACCCTAGACCATGTGGACCACTCTTTTTTTCATGAAAAAAAAATCGCAAAAGTTTTGTTTTCATTTTTTTTTCTTTTTTTTTCAAGTAATAAAAATAAAAATGAATGTAAATTTTTTAAAACTTTTTTTTCAATTTTTAAATTTTTTTTAAGAAAGTAAAATAAATAAATAACACAAAAACACTCGGGTTGCCTCTCGAGAAGCGCTTATTTAGAGTTTAAGCTTGACTTCCCTTTTTAAGCTCATGGTTAAGGCGGATCTTGGAGTCAAAGCTCCTCTCTCTCATTATTAGTTTTACGACCAAAATAAGATTTGGGATGAATATGGTTTACCTTGAATGTGTCGAATTCAGGATGTGTAACACCTCTTACCCGTATTCAACGCCGGAATCGGGTACGAGGCACTACCAAACTCATCTTGTTCGAACGTACAACTTTGAGTTATAAATTTCATTCCAACTTAAAGCTTTTCAAACACCTTCATATCATCCTTATTATGGGCCTACGAGGCCTTAAACATGCAAACGGAGGGTCTTGGAACCAATCCGAGAACTTTTGTAGACTTAGAAAAATTTTGTCTTACCAGGTCCACACGCCCATATCCCTAGCCTGTGTGGAATTTATTTTTCATTTCAAACCTACAGGGGTTTTCACACAGCCGGACACACGCCCGTGTCCTCCAACAGCCTAGACACACCATGTCCTCACCCTTGTGTGAAAACCTGAGTATTCTGTTTATGACGTCAGCAACCTTATAAGGGGCACACGGCCTAGGCACACGCCCGTGTGTCTAACCCGTGGTCGACACTGACTTACAATACTAAAATGTAGGGGACACACTGCTCAGTCACACACTCATGGGACTGACCGTGTGTCACACACAGCCTAGACACACGCCCGTGTGTCTACCCGTGTGGAAAAGAACAAGGTTATTTTCCAAGCTCTTTTTATCACCCAAACCCCGACAACATAATCACATTCATTCATTAATCAAACAATCCAATCATGCATCATACACATTCATGAATAACTTCATCTTATCATATATTAATCATAATGAGCCTTCAACTATGGCTATTTACAAAAAGTTCATGTTTGAAGGAGCCAACACACTTGACCAAAATAACAAGACATATCACTAAGTCTAGCCCCAATACATGCCATACACAAAATGCTAAGTCTAAATATACTGAGATTAGCTGATAGTGTGGGTGATCTTCCGATTATCTTCGTATCTCGAACTGACTCCTTGACACTATAAAACAAAGGAAAAGAAAGGGAGTAAGCTTTAAGCTTAGTAAGTTTACATGTAAACAATAAGCATCATAACATATGCTAATCCATCTGTAACATTACATACTAAGCAAGAATAATACACATTTCCATAATCATGTTTACTCATTTCATCTCTTACCACATTCCAACCATATATCAATTATATTGCTCACATTTATTTGTACAAATTCCCTGCACTCATCACCACAAAGCAACATGAAACATTTACTTAAACAATTTCTCGATGAACTCCTCGGAATAATACTAAGTACTGATGGTTTCGCACACAGCCCACCATTAATCAATAATAGGGTGGTATCGCACATAGCCCACCAACAAGAATATTTATAATGGTTTCGCACATAGCCCACCAAATGATAATATAAATGACGGTATCACACACAGCCCATCGTGAATAATTAATTACGGTGGTATCGCACACAGCCCACCAAATAATTATTATGGACATTTTTCCGCACTTACATATCTATTCCGAGGTTCATACGAGAATTACTCACTATCAATCAATTTCAATCAATCTCAATCATAATTGATCTCATTCATACAATGCACCAATAAGTAACAACATATGTATTAAATATGTATCATTTACACATAAACTTATCTCGGTGCAAAATGTATTAATCGATGGTTTAGTCCGTAACCTTGCCTTTTCCTCGGTCAAGGTTGTTTTCGCACTCTTCTTGATCTATAATAATAAAATTTACTCATTCAATCACTTTATAACTCATGATACATCAAAATTTCTACTTAGGCAAAAATGACCATTTTGCCCTTATACTTTGGCAAAATTACGATTTTGCCTTTAGGCTCATAAATCGTTTTTCATCATATTTTCTCTTTGAACAAGCCTAGCTGGACATTTATTTCTCTTACAAGAACTCACAAAACCAATTATTTCATGCATTTATTACACAATTACAACATTTACAAATAAATCCTATTTAGGTGTTTTCATGGTCACATCTTTCACAAAAGTTGTTCATTAACTCTCTAACATTGATTTCCTTCCATAAAAAAAATTAGAAACCAACATGAACACTCTCATGGCAAGTCCCTAAACTTTCAGCCATTTTGCAAAATAGTCCCCTCATTAGCTAGCTTAAGCTTTGGGGGTTCCAAAAGTACAAAAATTATCAAGAAAAACCCCTAAAATCATTACTTGCAAGAGAATGGCTTGGCTAAAAGTTTGAACTCTAAAAACCTCTAATTTATCTTCAATTTTCAGTGGGAAAGAAGCATAAATAGTAAAAGATGATATCTTATTTTATTCATTTTTTATCACCTAATTTCACCAAAATTTGACCAAAATTTAATGCTCTTGTCTCCTTGTCTCTATGGCCAGCCAACATGCTCTTAATGGCCTAATTGCACTTTAAGGACCTCCAATTTGATATTCTATAGCTATTAGACACCTCTGCCTTATACAATAGTGTAACGGTCTGAATATGACCCTAATTGGAACGGTGGTTTCGGGACCATGAATCCGAGTCTGAAAATTTTTTAAATATTATTTTTGGTGCTATTTATATGTGATTTATGATGTGTGAAAATTCCGTACAAAAATTTTATCGTTTGAGTGTTTAATTTAACAAAAAGGACTAAATCGCGTAATGTGTAAAAGTTGCTTACTATAGTGGAAAGTGCCTAAATGATGATGGCTTTTTAATATGAGGTATTAAAAGGGCAATTAGCCCATTTTTAAGTTAGTGGGTGGCATATGTCATAAATAACCTTAAGTTATATATATATTTTATTTTATTTGAAAGGTTAAATTAGTAATTAAACAATTACTTATCTTATATGTTAAAATAACATAAAATAAAGCCATCATCTTTTGTTTCTTTCTTGGCCGAATATTGGAGGAAGAAGAAAGCTTTGAGTTTTTGTGATTTCGGCAATTCTAGGCTTAAATTCAAGGTGAGTTTTTAGTCGGTTTTTGTTAATTTTTACGTTTTTGAGATCGTTGCTTCGAATATTAGTTGACCCATGTTAGAATTTTTGAATTTGAGCATGCTTGATATTCAGCCATGGCTAAATGTTAATGTTTTATGATGTTTGATGGAAAAATATTAAAGTTATGTTAGAAATCTACAAGGTTTGAAATGGAAATTTTGGTAAAATTGAGTATTTAGGGCTAAATTGCAAAAGTCAAATTGTTGAGGGATTAAAATGCAAAATATATGAAATAAATGGACTAGTGAGGTCCCTGTGAACATTCGGCCCTTGTATGGTTTAGTGAAATTTTGTGTATTTTGTGTTTTATGCAAATTGGACTAAATTGTAAAAATGTGAAACAATAGGGGCAAAATGGTAATTTGCTCATTATTGTGTTTTGGGATTAAATTGAGATGAATTGTGCTTGAATGAGGTAAATTTTAATGTGTTTAGATCAAGAACAAAGAAAAACGGATTTGGATCGGGGAAAGGCGAAGGTTATCGAATAGCCGGTCTACGTTATCCGTCGATAGTCGAGGTAAGTCTATGAGCAATTATATGTCAAAAGCTATTTACGTAGTATAACAAATGATGGAAATTGGAAATTTTGGATATATAATTGTGAAATAGCCGAATGTTATTGGTGTGACTTATATTTTTATTTTATTTGATGTAAAGTGATTAAGTTTATCCAAGCTTGATATGTGACAGTATAATGACAAATACATGTGTTGTATGTGATTTTGGGTATTAATAAATGTGCACTGAATGGTTAATCATGTTGATTCGGGCTTCGAGCCTAGCAGGCCTTGTGCCGGTGATCTATCTCGGGCTAAATGCCTAGCAGGCCCTGTGCCGGTGAGTAAATTTCAGACCTCGAGTCTAGCAGGCTTAATGCCGGTGTGTACTTCGGGCTTTGATGCCTAGCAGGCATTTTTAATAGAAAGGTCATGGATTTACAAGGTGGAATGTAGCTACGGCAATAAGATAAAGGTTCGGGTAAGTATAAGTTTTGCTTAAGATGTAAGTAAATAGGTAAGTATATATATATACAACCTTTCGAATCAAGTAAATTGAGATATGGTCGAAGCTTTTGTTGAAATGTTTAAGTGTACATTTGTTCATATTGGAAAATGAACAAGATATGTATATTGAAGTATAGGTTTGGTTATGCTATTGAGATTCGGCATATGTATAAATGTTAAATGTGTAGCAAATGCATATGTTTGTATATGTGAATGACAAGTCATATATGGTTAAAATGTACATTAAAATTGATAGTCTTGAATTATGCTAATACCTAAGGTATTAAAGCGTTTTGGAGTTTTATGCTTAAGGTAGGTGATTAGCAATGGCTAATGAGATTAATGACATACGGCCTTGGTGAAATTTATATGATAAATCATTGTATTTAATATCCTATTCGAATTGATATTTGTATATATATATATGATAACGTTTGAATGTTTAGTTAGGTATTGAATTTGCCTTAGACTTACTAAGCTAGTAAGCTTACTTCGGGTGTGTTTATTATTTCGTTTTATAGATTTCAATCAAGCTACGAGCTCCGGGACCGTCACTGAGGTCATTCACACTATCGGCTTACTTGGGTACCTTTAAAGATTAGACTTTTGAACTTAAGGCATGTATAGGCTAATTTGTTATTCGAATAGCATTTTGATAGTGTATATAAGCCATATGAAAATGGCTCGACCATGATGTCAGTATGGTATATTCATAGTGAGTCATATGATGAACTTATTTTGGTAATTATGTTATGTGGCATGGAAATTTGGTAGATGAATTTTATGTCTTGATATGGAAATGATGTGATTAACTTATGATTAGCTCATATGAAAATCTTGATGCTTAGCATAAACGGTTTTGGTATATGGTTATAAATTAACCTAGTGAAGGGATAATAATGAATATATATATATAGTTTTGTGTTAGTTGCTTGATTCGATTGTAAGGGTGATGTGTACACATTTAAGATGCTTGAATGATTGGTAAAAAAATTTGGAGAGGTTGGCGAATGCATAATAATGTATAAGCCGTATAGTTAATTTCGGTTAAATTATGTGCTTGCAAACGAATTTATGTGTACATTGGTTCGATTGATTATTTGGATCTATTTGAATTTGGTAAGAGCTATGTACCTGTGATTTCATGTCTGTGTCTTTGTATATTTGACTAAGTGGATAGGTGTTTATATGATGTTTATTGAGCTTGCATGTTCGGCATATGATGTTATGTAATGTGTTGGTATATTCGGCCATATGGGCTTGAATTTTTAACTATATGTATTCGGTCTTATAAGTGAGTTATAGTAATAAGATATTTGGATAATGTTTATTTAATCGAATAAATATGATTGCTTTTATTATTTGAGTACTCCACATATTAATAAAGATATGGCAAATGAGGTTAATGGTGCTTGCATTGTTGTGTAGTATTGGTAAATCGTACATTGCATGTTCAGCTTAGGTTCTTTAATGATTGTGCCGTATATGTCTTAGCTTTAGTACCTTAAGTATATTTTATGCATATGTGATCGTTTGTTTATATTGGTAACATTTTATAAGTATGTTTAACTATCTTTTAATTAATTGAATAAAAGTTGTGACTTATCTAGTAATGCTCGTAACCCTAATCTGGCGACGGATATGGGTTAGGGGTGTTACAAATAGAGCTTTCACACTTTATGCGATTTAGTCCTTTTTCATAATTAAGCATGAAATCACCAAAATTAATGCACCAAAATTTTCATACATCCTTATAAACATGCTATAACACATAAAATAATATCAAAATAATTTTCTTCAACCTCGGATTAGCGGTCCCGAAACAACTGTTTCGACTAGTCCCAAAATTGGGTTATTATAGGATGTGTTACCTCAATTGTACCATATGGAAAAACGGTTTTCACCACACATGGGTTGGACCCTCTTGACTTAAGCTCTGAAGGAAAACTTGATTGCTCTGATTTGTCTAATAGAACTTTGTTCCTAACTTTGAATTGGTTCATTCTCTTTACGTGCACATCATGGTGTTGCTTTGTTTCTTCCTTGTGTTTTCTCGGTTTCTTATCAACCTTCGGTCTCCATTCATCTAGTTCATTGAGGTGCACCATTCGCTCTTCATTTGTCCCTCGAGTTCTATCACCTTGAATAAAATATGGCTCCAATACATTTTCATGATGGATTTCCTATAAAGAACGTTGAGCCACATGATTACTAACATTAACAGAACAATTAGTATCATATCACTCACTAGGGACTCTCACAAAATCACGTGCTTGAAGAGTAATCTTTTCATACCTACACGAAGCACAAGTTCACTAGTATTCATATTAATAACAATTCTAGTAGTGGTTAAAAAGGGTCGACCTAAGCTCATAGGTACCTCAATATCCTCATCCATGTCCAATACAACAAAATCAACAGGAAATATAAATTTATCGACTTTCACAAGTACATCCTCAATAATACCCCTAGGATATCTGATTAATTTGTCATCTAATTGAATACTCTTCCTAGTAGATTTTGGTTCCCCAAGACCAAGTTGTTTGAACAATTTATAAGGCATAACATCTATGCTAGCCCCTAAACCAGCAAAAGCTTTTTTAACATTTAAACTATCAATGAGACAAGGAATGGTAAAACTCCCTCGATCTTTAAGTTTGTTGGGTAGTTTGTTTTGGAGAATGGTCGAGCAAATTGCATTGAGCTCTATAGTCAACAAGTCGTCTAATTCCTTTTATTTGTTAATAGCTCCTTTAAAAATTTTACATACTTTGGCATCTACGAAAGGGCTTCAACAAACGATAAGTTAATTTGCAATTTTTTTAAGAGTTCAAAAATTTTACCATATTGTTCTTTTATGCGGTCTCTCTTCAATGCTGCTGGATATAGAACTTGTGGTTTATAGTCTTTGATTATCGACTTATGCTCTTTCTTACCCTCCTCAACCTTACCATTTTTCACAATAGCTTCTAGCTCCAACTTCTGTTTAGGCTCGACTAACCCTTCCACGTTTTGAACAGTGGTTGAGTGGACTTGTTCCTTTGGGTTAGTTTCAGTGTTGCTAGGTAAACTACCTTATGGTATTTCTGAAACAAGTTTGGCAAGCTGTCCAATTTAATTTTCAAGCCCTTGAATTGATACTTGTTGATTTTTCAGAGTTGTTTCAATGTTTTGAAATCGAGTTTCTGATATCGAAATAAATTTGGCTAACAATTCCTTAAGTTTCAATTTCTTCTCTTGCTGATAAGGTTGCTGAAAACCGAGAGGGGGTTGTGACCTTTGATTTCCTTGTTCACCCCAAGAGAAATTTGGATGGTTTCTCCAACCTACATTATAATTATTGGTATATGGGTTATTTTGATGTTTAGAATTATTACCCGAAAAGTCGACTTGCTCATGCTCCATGTTAAACTTAAAGGGTGAATATTCTGAATTAATCATCCTCGCTCCATTTTGCATCACATCGCATTATCGGGTTCACCCGTGTAGAAAAATTTAAACCATCAATTTTCTTATTCAGAGCTTCCACTTGACTTGTCAACATAACAACTACTTCTAGATTAAAAAAATGGGTTGCTTTCATCGGTTTTGTTCTCATGACTTGCCACTAAATTATTTAGTGTTATTTCCTCAATAAACTCTTGAGTTACCTCAGGTTTTTTATTATTCAGTATTCCACCAACTATTGCATCAATTAATTGTCTAGTCAAGGGATTCAAACCATTGTAAAAGGTTTGAACATGTAGCTACAAAGGTAATCCATGATGAGGGCACCTTCTCAAAAGATCATTAAATCTCTCCCATGCATCATATAATGTCTCCAAATCAATTTGAGCAAAAGAAGAGATATCATTCATCAACTTAGCTGTTTTAGCAGGTGGGAAGTACTTCAAAAGAAACTTCTCAGTCATCTGATCCCAAGTCGCAATAGAACATTATGGCAATGAATTTGTCTTGCTCCTTAAAGAGAATAGGAACAACCGTAAGCGTATGGCATCATTATTAGCGCCATTAATCTTGAAAGTGTCGCAAATCTCTAGAAAGTTAGCCAAATGAGTATTCAGATATTCTTCCTGCAAACCATCAAACTAAACATACTATTGTACCATCTGAATTGTGTTCGACTTCAGCTCGAAATTGTTTGCAGCAATAGTCGATCTCACAATACTTGATTCAGCCTCAATCAGAGTGGGCTTAGCATAATCATACATAGTACGAGGAATAGGATCTGCAGGAGGTAGCTGATTATTTTAATTATCACCCATCTCCACAGTAATATCATTTTCGTCTTGATCATTTACTATATTCTGTTGACCTTGCCTTGCTTCTCTAACTTTTGTACAATTTCTGCGAGCAGTCTTTTCAATCTCACTGTCAAAAAGTAAGGGATCCAACGGGTTTCCTCTAATCATAAACCAAAAGAGCCTGCCAGAAGCAAACAAACAAAAAATTAGATTATAAAAATTAAATTAAAAACAAAAAATTTTAAATAAAATAAAAATGGCTAAATTAATATAAACAAAATTTTCCTAATATTTTAATCCCTGACAACGGCGCCAAAAACTTGATTGCAGTCATAAACTAACTAAAAATCTTACTAAAGCAAGTGCACCTACCAATTAATAGTATAGCTATGTTGAGCAAAGATATCGTTCCCTCGATGACTAAAAGTACTACTAACTACTGTCTTTCTATTATTTAACCAACAAATTGGAGAGATTGATTAAAATTAAAATTAACTAAATTAATTAACTAAAGAACATGACAAAGAACGAATGAGGAAAACAAACGATTAACAACCAAAAATCGAAACAATACCTAGGAAAAAATCCACCTAGATTTCATTTATCATTATCAATCTGAATTAAGAAATTTATTCACTTAGTATCTTGATTCGTAAAAATCCCTAAATTATGCTAATATCTCTCTTCAGGACTAAGAGCAATTCACTCTAGGATGATTCATTAAAAGTTTTTTCTAATTAAAACCTCTATTATCGCATTAACTCGGTCTAAGGATCCCCTTATTAGATTTGACTCTAATCGGGTAGATTTATGTCGTCCTATTTCTAGGATTGCATACAACTCCACTCAATTACGCTAGATCTACTCTTAAACAGGGTCTGTTCCTCCTCTGATTTAAGCACATCAAACATGGATTAATAGTCCAAGAATTAAGCACACATAATTTAGAATAAGATCCAAGTATTTATTGCATAAAACAGAAATCAAAAGACATAATTCATCATAGGGTTCATCTCCTCTAAGTATTTAAAAAATTAGTTCATAATCGGAAATAAAAACATCCAAAAGACAGCATAACCACAAGAAATAAAGAAACTCATAATAAACTTTAAAGAAATCAAGAGGAGATCTTCAATCTTGATGGAAATCTACTTCAGAGTCTACTTCAATAGTGTTTTTCAAGTTGTTTTCTTCAATGTTCTGACGGCTTACTCACCTCTACTTATATTTTGTATATATAAGTCTTAGAATGCCCAAAAATCCTAAAAATTGTGTTTTTTCGCGTTTTCGGAGTGTAGTTTGCAATTTTGACACGGTCTGACACATGGCCATGTGGCAACCTGTGTGGCTCATACGGTCTTGTGTCCAACTCATGTGGCTCCAGAAACTTGCTCCAATTTTCCGTTTTTCACTCCTTTTGCTCCCAAATACACTCCTAAATATATAAACATGAATTTAAAGGATTAAAAACATAAAATTCACCATTTTAAATCGAATAATAATCTAAAAACGCATTAAGAATGATGTTAAAATACGTTACTTTTAGCATTTATCAAAGGCTCAAATAGAAATTATTAGAATCCATAATTTTCATGTTAGAGATAATTTTCAATTTTTTTTTCTTTCCGTATAAGATGTGTTCGGAGAGAAGAATAGAGCATATTTAGTGAAATTAAGTATTTGTCCGATAGCTATTTGAAAATCATCCAGAATTTTTTAATTAAAAGCAAATTATTGACCTTTAGAGTAGTGAAAATAAGACAATCATCGTAAAAAATTAAATGATTGATAACCGGACAATTTTTTGCGTTTATTTATTTGTTCGACTTTGACGAAAAAAATTTCCTAATCATGTTAACAGGAAATTAGATACACTACCGTAATTTTAACATCTCCAAACTAGTGAGTCTAACATGTGACTTGGTCTTACATGTGGCTGAAATCCACGAGATGGGAGTCAACAATGCAATGTATTCAACGGGGCAGAACTGCAAGGTTGGTTTTACCGTGAGCTCCAAAAAGTACAACAAAATTTTTTATTTATACTAATACTAAAATTTCTAACAAAAATATTAAAAATTATAATAAAAATTAGAAATTTTGATGTAAGCTTAGAGTTTAGTATATATCAAACAGTACCCACAGGTCTGTGACTGCTTCCTTCAGTACGGCTGTATAACCACGAATTGTAAAGTTTCATTTCATGTTAAATGAAAAAGAAAAAAATTAAAGCATGAAAATGTTCCTTATCTCTGCTTTTACTTACCCGGCTTCTCTTAATCGCTCAGAAAGTGGGGACCAGAGTGGGTCCCACAGAAAATATTTAAACAGGATATTGCTGGGTCCCATAGTTTTAAGAGTTTGGGGCAGAGGGGGGGCATTAGTTGGTTTCGTCGGTTAGTGTTTGGTTTCCTATAAAATGGTCTTCAATGATCAAACCCGTGTCTCTCTCACATACATTCCCTTCACTTCTATGTATAATTTCTCTGCCCTCTGCCTCCGTTAAAATATCTTTCAATGTTTTCTTATTTTTAGCCTTGCAATCTGGTTTCGTTTCCTTAATCTTTCAGGCTTCCTCAAAACAAAACAGAGTACTCTGTAAAATTCCTCTGTTTGAAGTTATCTTAACATTAGCATCCAAACACTTGTTCTTTTAACTACCTTAATTTACCAAAATGGGTAAGTTTGTTTTTGGAGTTTGCAGGCTCGGGGTCTTTAGTTTTCATGCTAAAAGCTTTACCGAAAATGTTTATGTGGGTTTTTTTTTTCCTTTGAAGTGAGTTTCTTTGAAGATAGTGGAAAGAATATTGCTGGTCAAAATGTGATGATCACTGATGCAAAATCTGTCCTCAACATGTCGATCACAGTAACCGTATCAGCGCAAAATCCGCTAGCGTCTCCAGGACATAATATCTCCATTAAAACAATGAAGTTGCTGCGAAACCATGAAATCAGCGCTGGAGCAAGAGTTAATGCATGGGTTGATTCCATGAGAGCTTCTTCTCCAACTCGTACAAAATCCACATCTTCCGTTACAGATGACCAAGTCACCTGGAATGTAAGTGCTAAGCTATCCGGCTGGTGCCTTTGGTATTTACAACAATCAAAAGATTCTGAAAATTTTATGGTTTATGAAAATATTCAGCTCCATCATCCATCTGCCCTTCAGATGTTCGAACAAATAATAGATGCATCAAAAGGGAAACAAATAGTAATGTTTCTTGATTATGATGGCACTCTTTCACCAATTGTTGAGGATCCAGATCGAGCTTTCATGTCCAAGAAGGTTGGCTATTTGTTTATATGAAACAGACAGTGTTTAGCCCTTTCTATAATTAGTTTCCGGTTAACGAACTTTTCATGTTTGTGTAATAAATCAGATGAGAAAGACTGTGCGAAAGCTTGCCAAGTGTTTTCCTACTGCTATAGTGAGTGGCAGATGCAGAGACAAGGTACATTTTCATGCCTTAGATCTTGAGAATAAGCAATCGCCATTTTTTTTTTCCTTTTTGTCCATTTAGGTATTCACATTTGATAACTGTTTCCTTGTTTTGCAAATTACAGGTGTATAAATTTGTCAAATTAGCTGAGCTGTACTACGCTGGAAGTCACGGCCTGGACATTAAAGGGCCAGAGAAACGTTCCAAATCTAAAAACGTAAGTGAGATGCATTGGTAACCTTTTCTTTTTCACTGCAGGGAAAGAGTATGTTCGCTCGTAAAACTGATGGTATGAACTAGCCAGATTAACTCGGTCGCGCATTTCAGTGCTTGTACCTAATGGTTAAAAGGAACATAAACTTTTCCCAACTCTTTCACCTCGTTTATCCTGTGCTTTTGCACTTACAGGATGGTGAGTCTGTTCTCTTCCAACCTGCTAGTGAATTTCTTCCCATGATTGATGAGGTTGGTGTTCTTCACAGTCTTGATTAATTCAACCACTCCATGGAAATTAAAGCAAAGAGCTTAATTTCCATTTTTGTTTGTGAACCTTCCAGGTTTACAAACAATTGGTTGATACTACAAAATCAATTCCAGGAGTTAAGGTTGAGAACAACAAGTTTTGTCTTTCAGTACACTTCCGTTGTGTTGATGAAAAGGTAAAACCCCAATAGCAATTACTATTATCATCTTATTATCAGAAATCACTGTTTGCTTACACAGATATTTTCTTTATTAAAAATACAGAAATGGATTGAACTAGCACAGCAGGTTAGGTCAGCTCTAAAGGAATACCCCAAACTTCGGTTAACTCAAGGCAGAAAGGTAGGAACGGGGATGCAATCTGATCTTTTTTTTCCTCACCTTCGATGATATTCATATATAAGTTAGAGATATCTGAGTTTGAATGATATTTGCTGCGTGCTGCAGGTTTTAGAAATTCGTCCTACAATTAAATGGGACAAAGGAAAAGCCCTTGAATTTTTGTTAGAATCTCTTGGTAAGTACTACATAATTTATTACATGTTGTTTGATTGTTGACCATCTCCACTTCATGTCCGCAAATATATATTTATATATAACTCATAAAGTGTTAAAACAGCAGCCACCTCCACTTGAATACTTTATTTCCCATAAAATTGTTAATGCTAGCAAAATAATGACATGATATTCTCTGCTCACTAACCATGATTATAAAATGTGTTTCTATAGGATTCGCTAACTGTACCGATGTTTTTCCCGTCTACATTGGAGATGATCGCACAGATGAAGATGCATTCAAGGTATCTAATGCTCAAAATCAAAGCCAAGGCATCTCTTTAATTTATATAGTGGATCTTGCTAATACTTTGATTTTTATTATTTGTATAGATATTGAGAGACAGAGGACAAGGCTTTGGTATTCTTGTGTCCAAGTTTCCCAAGGAAACCAGTGCATCATATTCTTTACAAGAACCAGACGAGGTGAGTTCTAACCCAGTGCATCATTTTACATTTATTGCATTTGACCATAAATTTTATTTATGGTCAATTGCAATAAATATCGGACGTCATATCATAACAGAATAGTAAATCTTGTTTCTTTTTGCAGGTGATGGATTTTTTACGGCGCTTGGTTGAGTGGAAACAATTATCTTTACAAGCTCAATCCAGAATGTAAAGACAGAAGATATGGGTAAAATAATACTAGTCCACCACCCTAGGAAGAATCTTAAAAGGGCGGACTTAGATTATGTTGTAAATTTGTGTTCATGATATTTAAGAAAGGGTGAACAAGAACGGAGGAAAAATTATTATACAGAATTCTGCCTTGATTTTTGGCTTGAAAGTCTTGTACAGCTTGTAACTAGTTGATTATAAGGGAAAAAGACTTGTAGCTTTCACAACTTGTCTATCATGCATAGAAATTTTACTCCGTCTCTTTTACCTCTCATCAAAAAAGAAACAAAACAAAGCTATTTGAGCTCAAAGCCTGACTTTATTCATTCATGTATTTACCCGTAAGATATGACAGGGTTGGAATTCCATCAGTTTCAATCCTCTACCTACCCAAGTTGTCGCCAAGAAAATAAAAAACTATACATTCATTTTGACCGTAAACATAACTATGATGAATCCAAAACCTACTTGTGGTAGGAAATTATTAAAGCAGGTTATTCTAGAATTTTTTATTTTTTATTTTTACAATAATGATTTGATTTCAGATTACTCATAAAAAAGATTAACATTTTTTTACTAAATTTCAGGTAGTTTGCATATACATCTGCTAAATTGATTTGTGTTATTGCTTTAATTGTTTTCTTAACTCAAGAAGAGAACAAGAAAGAAAGTTAAACCAATATTTCTGTTTCCTTTTCCTTTTCCACATGATACGTGTTTTTTTTTAAATATCTGTTTTAAATATTTTATTATACACTTATTAACCCCATAATATTACTTGTAGAGTCTAAAAATTTCATTACTATACCAACTATTTTCTCCGTATATATACATATATATTGAAAAAGACATTCAACAATTAATATTGGGTAAACTATTAAAATAGTCACTTTTGTTTACCTCAAGTTACATTTAGTCACTTATATTTGAAATGTTACGTTTTAACCACTTACGTTATTGAGTTGTAATATTTTAGTCACTGAGTCATTAATTGTCGTTAATGGTGTAATGGTAAGTTGACATAGCATGATGATTTAACGTGCCATCGTTACACTGTTAACGAAAATTAACTGTTCAATGACTAAAATATTACAACACGACAATATAAGTGACTAAAACGTAACATTTTAAATATAAGTGACTAAAATGTAACCTGAGGCAAACAAAAGTGACCATTTTGATAGTTTACCCATTAATATTTGGTATACTAGCAATGTATTTTTTTTATTACACAAATAGTTTTAAAAATTTGATCACTCTAATCCTGTTTGTGAAGTTTAAAAACTTCAGTAACAATATACAAAATATTTTTTTCATATATATAATAGTTATAATAACACATGTAGATATTATCAAATTATAATAAAATAATCTAATTGAATAATTTTTATTGAAATATAATATAATAAATAACTTATTTTATTTATTTTAAAAGTGTTATAAGTAGAATACAAATACATGTTTGAATGACTACAAGTATCAATTTATTATAATATGGAACTGTCCAAGTATTCACAAAGAAAATCAAACAATTACAAGTATTCTTTTAGATGCTAAAAATTTGAAACAAAATTATTAGTGAAAGGGTTATATATATAATATAATATATTTAATTATATTAAAAATATAATTTTGAAAAATCAACTTACAATTAAATTGTAAATTTTATGTTTTAAAATTTGTTGCATCAAATTAATTAATAAAATTTTATCATAAAACATTATAGAACTCATATTTTAAATAATTCAAGTGTAAATGCATAATAAGAAAGACTAGATATTTACTTTTAACTGATATTGTGCTTTAATTTTTTTTTTGTTATATTTATTCATATTTTGAATTTAAATGTAGAATTTTTTTATTAGTGTAATATAATGAATATTATTTTGATAATGTTTCTATATAAATTATGGTAAACGAATATATAATAAATAATGATATCTAATATAAAACTAAATAATTAATAGAAGATAACAGCAAACATTATAATTATAAATGTAAGAAATTATATAACTTATTAATTAAGTAGAAACTGTATAGTTTTTATAAATATTATTATTTTTTAATACATAATTGAAAACGAGTTCTAACTTATTATCTAATTGAAAATACATCAATTTTAATTAATAAAATATTATAATATTCACATCTTAAATAATTCATGTAAGGATAAAAATGTAAAATTTGAGAAATATTATATATTTTATGTTTTTGTCCAATTAGTTCAGCTTGTTATCTTTAATTTGGATTGTATCAATTCTTAAAAAATTCTACATTTAAATTCAAAATATGAATAAATATAACAAAAAAAAATTAAAGCACAATATCAGTTAAAAGTAAATATCTAGTCTTTCTTTATTATGCATTTACACTTGAATTATTTAAAATATGAGTTCTATAATGTTTTATGATAAAATTTTATTAATTAATTTTATGTAACAAATTTTAAACATAAAATTTACAATTTAATTGTAAGTTGATTTTTCAAAATTATATTTTTAATATAATTAAATATATTATATATATATATATATATAACCCTTTCACTAATAATTTTGTTTCAAATTTTTAGCATCTAAAAGAATACAAATCGAAAATTATTACGAGTTAACGCATTAGTAAACTTTTTAATCTAAAAATATGCAATTTAATAGATGAAACTATTAAATATTATATTAGAAGCATTAAAAGTATAGCTACACTTTGGAATTATAAAAATTATGGTTTATAATCAATAATTTATTTATATACTATCAAAAATGTATCATGTCCAATTATAACTTTTTTACTACAATTTTTTAGTTATTATTGTGTTATTATTCATTTACTATTATTCATCAATCATTTATTATTTTTTTATTTATCATATGTTAGTACTATATTTTATTTTAATTAATTTATGTTTTTTTATGTTTTTAAGTTAGTTACACATCATCAGTGATAAATTGGACTCAATTTTTAGTGTTTCTTTACCCAATGTAGGCCTGACATAATATGGGAAGATGACAGCTTGACATATGCAAGTAAGGTAGTATTTTGCTCTAGCAAAATATTCTCCCTCTCTAGTGCACGTACGCAGACACTTAGAGTGGCGCAAGTACCTGAACAATTTTCAAATGTTGTGATTTGTAAGTGGATGTAAAAGGGAACAAAGAGACCTAAAACTCGAGGGAAGGAGAGGAAAAGAGGAGAAATTGCCAAAGCCTTTGTGTATCAAGGATCGATAGATTTCATAGATAACACTAAGTTTCTATATCGATTTTTTTTTATTTATTCTTTTTCAAGACTAACTGTAAATGACTTTCGAAAAATAATTTCTAGAAAATAATTTACTTTTTTGGAAAAGTTAATATTTTCTAGTGTTTGAATAAATCTATGTAAAATATTTTCTGTTGTTTCATAAATTTCTTAAAAATATTTCATAAAAGTTGTTTTCAATAAAAAAAACATACATGTGAGATTTTCTTATTTTTTTCATTGTTTAATTGAATTTATTTTTATCTATAATTTTATATTTTACATTGTTTTTGCATATATTAAAAATATTATGTTAAATTCAGATTCATTACAATGTCATTTTTTAATTACATGACTACTAAGTGAGTATTTTTTATTTAAAAATGTGACATCAACAAAATTGACAAAAAAAAAATTAACAATGTTAACAATTAGACTTGATTTTTAATTTTGAAAAGTATGTTGAAACATTTTCAAATATTTATAGTTTTCCAATAACTATAAATGAATGGGTATAATTAATTAAAAGATTATATCTTTTAATTTTTTGAAAAAGAATTATAACTATTTAAATAATATTATTTGAATAGTTATAATTAAATGAATAATAATGTTTTTATTTAAAAAAAACATTATTATTCGGAAAGGTACCTATTGATTAAAGATGTCTCTATAAAGAAGTATGAAAATTCTTATAAATAGGAACCAATTTCATTTGGACATATACCAACAATTCTAATATTCTTTCTTTCTTCCTTCATTTTCTAATATTGTTAGATTGTTCTATAAAGTATTACTGCAGAAATCCTTTATAGAAATTGGTTTTCTTGTCATATATTGCTCAGTGTGTAGTGGGCTATTCTCGTCAATGCAAAACGCAAATAGCCATTGGCTTCATTGTATTCTCGAGGTTAATTTGCTTGGAACTCGTTTGCACACCGAAGATAGGTGGGGGTGAATATAACCTTAAAGATAGTGATTTGATACACGCCTTGGAGCCTTGTCCTATTTCTTCTTCTGTTCGAGTTTTCGTTCGTGTGTTCGAGATTTTCCTCATCGGAGTATTGTACTAACAAAGTAAAGGGACTAAATTCTTTAAAATAAAAGTACAAAAACTAAATTACAAATTTGTGAAGTATACATAGACTTATGACATATTTGAACTTTTTTAATACAAAACATTTATTATTAATATATTTATAATTGTAATAAATATTTATTATTAAAATATTAATATTGAATATTTTCAATAATATGTGAATAATTTTATTTAAAATTATTGTTTTTAAAATTTATTATTAAAATAAATTTGAAATGTTAAATAATTCATTAAAATAATAAATTATATTTATTATATTAATAATTTATTATATGACTAAATATAAATAATTAAATATGTATGTTTAATAATATTGAAAAATATAATATTTTAAATATTTTTAAAAAGAAAAATAAAATTTATTATCAATATAATAATATTAAGCTTGATTTAAGTTAATTTTTATATAAAAATAAAATTATCTATAGATGAGCTCTTTTCTGAAAAATGACTTACGCTTTTCAAAAGGGTAAGACATTTTACAGGAAAAAGGGCTTATTTTACCTTGACCTGTAACTCATTTTTCGTTGACCAAACTATTTTCTGTGAAACAAACACAGAAAAATGCAGAAAACATTTTCTGTAAAACATTTTACATGTAAACAAACAGACCCTAATTATTGTTTTTATTTCAAGATGTTTTTCAAATCCTCTATGAACTAAACTCTCTTTCTGGGATTGTAATAGGTTCCGTGTTTAGTTAATTGAATAGTTTTCTATTTCCATCTATTTTATTTTTAATAGAGAATTGATTATTCATTCATTCTTGTTCCTCAATGATAATAGTTTGATCAACTATTAATTTGACAAAACCTAAAGAAATTGGAAAATAACTTTTCGTTTTTGGTTTAAAATGAATAACTCTTGGTTTAAATTAAATGGGTCAATTCGTAATTCGTAACTAGGATATGAATATACCTAATTACTTTGGGTAGCCATAGTTGGAGTTTGTTCTTAATCAATTTGGTCTAAATTATTGGCATATGAATATAACCCAATGGTTAGATTTAAATTAATTCTTTATTTGATTAGAAAAAATCAAGGAATTTTTAGTACATCATATTAGTAACAAACTCTATTAGGATAAATTGGGTGGAGATAGAATCATTAGTTAATACACTAGATGAAGTTGTAATCCTAGGTTTTTATTATTGATTGATTATTTCATTTTAATTTGTTTTGTCTATTTCTATTTATTTGATCTCATTTAAGAAATTATATTATCGATTTATTTGGTTAAGTATCAGAGCAAGAATTGGTGCTTAGTGTCATAAGAGCAAACTACACCAGTTGTCCCTAAACTTTATATAAAGTTTGTAACACCCCAAACCCGGCCTAGACGTTATGGTGGAATCTAACGATGTCACATGGAAAGTGTTTTAAAAAAAATGAGTTGTCAAGTAAAAACTGTTCCAGTTATTATCTTTTATTTAGTCCGAAAAACGCAAATTCATCGTTAAGTTAAAAGGGTCCTTCTTATTTAGTGAAAGCTTTGGAAAATATCTTATTTTAGAAAATTGTCTCTGATTCCGAAAATCTTTCGTTTTTAGTGAAAAATCAAGTTTTGTTGAGTTTGCGGTTTAAATATCCATAAATTATAAAACAGTTAAATTCCGAAATTAAAACCAAAAAGTCCAGCGTCCCAAAAATCACAACCAAAATCATGAACTAAAAATCAAAACAGAAAACCAGCGGAAGCATTTCAAAACTTTTATGTATGGCTACCATCGAGTCCTTCGCTACATCGATCCGCCTAGTGCTAGGGATTACCTGGACAGATTAAACAGAAAAGAGTGAGTTTCGCAACTCAATGTGAAATCCCCACAGACATCATACATATCAAACACTCATCAGAAATTAGAAATAACAGTCTAGGGCAGAAGCCCATTACAGAATCAGTGGGCCTCAGCCCATTCAGATGCAAAATCAAATATAGATTAGGGCCTTAGCCCAATCAGATGCAAAATCAAATATATACAAGGGCCTTAGCCCAATCGGATACAGAATGCAGATCAGTATATCAAAATCCTACCCACCAGCATCTACACACCATCTCCGTCTAGCCTTACACACCATGTGGGGATAAAATCAACCCGCACATCCCTACACACCATATTGTACCGATATGCGGCACCATGAACAGAATAATGCAGTTAAGCTGCCAGATATCAGGCTTAAGAGTCTTTCAGAACAATTCCTCCAAATAACATCAACCCCACCCCGATGCAATACAACATACCAATATGACATGCAAACATACAAATAACCTAACATACGTTTAGTTCAATACATATATCATATAGTCAGATCACATAAATAGGGGTCTAAATAACGCTTACCAACCCTACAGTAGGTCCACAGTTGACTTGGGTGGCCCGTGCAACCTTACAGCACTTTTCAAAAAAATAGGCTCACATGCCCATGTGGCCTGCACTTGTGGGCCCGCACGCCTGTGTGGCCCACTCGGAACAAATTGGCCTTGGCTGTAACACCCCTAACCCGAAATCGTTGCCGGAATAGGGTTAAGAGGCAATACTAATCATTTCCTAACATTTCATATCATTTCACAACTAAACATGTCAATTTGCAATCGTATAGTCCCTTATATAGGTCAACGAGACCTTCAACATGCTTTAAAATAGGGTCGAGACTAAACCGAACACATACGAAAATTCTCGAAAATTTAAAATTTTTTCTAAGTTATAGAGGTCACACGCCCGTGTGGGCAGGCAGTGTGCCTCCCACGGCCTCAGACACGCCCGTGTGTCTAAGCTGTGTCAAAATAGGGCATACATACTGACTTGTCCACACGGCCACATGACACGCCCATGTGCCACACCCGTGGTCGTTACTGGCTTGCACCACACGGCCAGTCACACACCCGTGTGTCCAGCCCATGGTCGAGTCTGACTTGCTAGAAATACAACCACGAAAGACACGGTCGAGCCAGACGCCCGTGTGCTTAACCGTGTGAGCAGTTATAGGCCATTTTCAAGGCCAAACTTGCCTCCCACACATTGAATCACCTACGAGCTTCAAATCAATACCAATTCATGCCCCAAAATGCATCCAAATATACTAACACAAACACCAATTCATCATCAAATATACCATCTCCAATCATACATTTTTTCTACTCAAATATGTCCATCTAAAATACCCAATTTCACATCTTAAATCATACCAAAACAAGTATCATGCATTACATATCATAATTCCACATTTAAACCTCATTTCTCAACAACCCATTAAGCATAAAATATACCATATCCATTTTCTCTAACTCATGCCATATTCATCATTTCCATAGCTCATATATAAGTATCAACATCATTCAACTTCCAAGCCAAATCACATGGCAAGGTTCAAACATCTCAAAATGTACCATATCAACTAGCCTATACATGCCATATACCAACTATATACATCTTTCAAAAGTACCCAAAATAGATAGCCGATAGTGTGATAAAGATGCTGACGATCCCCAGATCCGAGCTAGCTTTACTGACACTATAAAACAGAGAAACAAATCACACAGTAAGCTTTCAAAGCTTAGTAAGTTCGTAATATAATACATACTACTCAATAGTGCAACATCAATATACAATTAAACCATCACATAGATAGATACACAATTAAGCATATTATCATCCTTAACCATATGCTCAAATATCATTTCATTCAATCTTTAAACTATTATCAACCACATAGGTTCAAACATACCTTTGCCAACACTTAGTTACCATACGTACTTGCTATTCAATGCTCGATACCATGTCTCATCCAATGCTCGATATCTTTCCAACTCAATCGCACACTTAGTGCCTAAAACATAGCCGAAGCTTAATTAACATCGCACACTTAGTGCCTCGATACAAAACCGAACTTAATTCGACATCGCACACACAGTGCCAATCAGTAAAGTCGAAGCTTCCATTAATTCGCACACACAGTGCTATTCATCTCTATCTCGATTTCAATTACGCACACTTAGTGCCACATTTCTCAATCTCATATTTAACATTTCTAATTCAATAATTATACATTCATTCAATTCACATCACATAGATATAATTTAACAACTAGTATTATATCCGAACATACCTCGGACGTCGAAATACCAAAACTGGCCGATTAATCGAGTACTTTGTCTTTGCCTCGATCTCGATCCAAATCTCTCCTTTCTTGGTCTATACATATTCAAATTTAGCTCATTCAATTACCAATTCATTCAATTTAATACACATACATATTTAGGTCATTTTACAAAATAACCCTCACATTTTCACATTTCGACACTTTTGTCCCTATTTCAAAAAATCAACAAATACACAAAATTTCATTTCACCCATGCCTAGCCAAATTCTTCTAATGTCCATACAAGCCCTCACATTTCATTTATTTCACATTTTAGTCCTCCAATTTCTTATTTTCACAATTAAGCCCAAATTACTTAATTTCACTAAAAATTCAAAGACAACATATGTTTATCTTTCACCTATCTTTCATATTTCATCATCAACTATCAAAAAGCTCAAGCATTCATCAATGAAATATCTAAAAATCACAATAAATTTACAAAATTAAAGCATGGGTTTGATAGTACACTAAGCAGCGATCACAAAAACGTAGAAATTATCAAAAATCGAGCTAAAATCACATACCAATTTATCCTTCAAAGTGTCGAATGTTGAAACTGCTAAAACCCCTTTTTGTTTCCTCTTATTTTAGGTAGAGAATGCTTGAAAAAGATGAACCATTTGTTTTTATTTTAATTAATTTTAACATTATTTATAAAATACCAACATTACCCTTAACCAATACATTTAAAATCCACTAACACATGTCCACTAATGTCCATCTATTTAATTCATGCTCAAGTTTCATAATAAGGACTTCACATTTAATAAGACTTGGCAATTAAGCACTTTAACAATCAGCACACAGCTTTTGCATTTTATGCGATTAAGTTCTTTTTGCTAATTAAGCACTCAAACAATAAAATTTTCACACAGAAATTTCACACAGGCTTAATCACATATTATAAACATCTAAAATAATTTTAAAATATTTTTTGACCTCGGATTTGTGGTCTCGAAACCACTGTTCTGACTAGGGTCTAAACCGGCTGTTACAACTCTCCCCCTTAAGGATTTTTGTCCCCGAAAATCTTACCAGCAAATAGGTTTGAATATTGATCTCTCATAACATCTTCGGGCTCCCACGTAGCCTCTTCAATTCCGTGTTTGTGCCACAACACTTTCACCAATGGTATTCTTTTGTTTCTTAACTGTTTGATCTCACGTGCCAGAATTTGGATCGGTTCTTCACTATATGACAAATCTGATTGAATCTCAACCTCAAAAGGAGCAATTACATGCGACGGATCAGATCTGTATCTTCGAAGCATCGATACATGAAATGCATTATGAATTTTCTCTAATTCGGGTGGCAACCACAATCTATAAGCAACCGGCCCAACTCGTTCAACAATCTCATACGGTCCAATGAGCCTCGGACTTAACTTACCTTTTCGGCCAAATCGAAGTATCTTTTTGCACGGAGAAACTTTCAAAAATACTTTGTCACCAACCTCAAATTCAATATCCTTCCGTTTCAAGTCTGCATAAGACTTCTAACGATCTGCAGCTGCTTTCAGACTGTCACGAATCACTTTCACTTTCTGCTCAGTCTCTTTTATCAAATCAACCCCGTGAATCTTATTCTCACTCAGCTCAGTCCAATACAGTAGAGTTAGACATTTTTGTCTGTAAAGAGCCTCATACGGTGTCATTTTAGTGCTAGATTGAGAATTGTTGTTGTACGCAAACTCAATCAACGGTAAGTGTTTTTTTCCCACGTACTCTCAAACTCAAGAATATAACATCTCAACATATCTTCGAGAACCTAGATGATCTACTCGAATTGTCCATCCATTTGCGGATGAAATGCTGTAACAGACCAAATTTGACCCAAATCGGAACGGTGGTTTCGGGACCACGAATCCGAGTCCGAGAAATGTTTTAATATTTTATTTCATGATTATTATATGTGAATGAAAATGTGTGAAAGTTTCGTAGAAAAATTTAATCGTTTAAGTGCTCAATTTGATAAAAAGGATTTAATCGAGAAAAGCGCAAAAGTTGCATGCTAAAGTGAAGAGTACTAAATTGATTGTGGCTTTTTAAGTGGGTGTACCAAAAGGGCAATTAGCCCATTCACCATAGTAAGGGACGGCAATGGGCTTTTATAAGTCCAAATTATATGTTAAATTAGCCTATTATATGTTATGTTGATATATTAGTAAATAAGGTATATTAAATGTGTTATTATAACATAAAATAATAAAGCTAAGTGGGAGGAAAGAGAACATCATATTGTTCATCTTCTTGGCCGAATGTTTGAGGAGAAAAACTCCATTTTCAGAGCTTGAAGTTTCGGCAACTTATGGCTTGATTTGGGGTAGGTATTTTACTTAGTTTTTGATAAATTTTATGTTTTTGAGATCGTTGTTTCGTGTATTACCCGACCCATGTCTAAATTTTTGAAAATACTATGTATATAAGATTCGGCCATTGACATGCTTGGGTAGTTTTTATGTTTGATGGTTTAAAATTGAATGTATGTTAAGGATTTACAAGTTTTGTATTGGAGTTTTTGGTGATTTTGAGTTTATAGGGCTAAATTGAAAAGAATAAAATTGTGAAGGGTTAAAATGTCAAATAAATGAAATGCATGGACACCTATGACTATAATGAAGATTCGGCCAAACTAGGATGTTGGAAAATTTTGCATATTTTGTGTTTTGTGCAAATAGGACTAAATTGTAAAAATGGGAAACATTAGGGGCAAAATGGTAAATTGCCCATTTGGGTGTTTTGGGACTAAATTGAGATGAAATGAGATTAAATGAGCTAAATTCTAATGTGTTTTAGATCAAGAGCAAAGAAAGACCGAATTAGACCGGGGAAAGACGAAGGTTCTCGAATAGCCGATTCGCACGGACTATCGACAACCGAGGTAAGTCCTTTAGTTAAATTATGTCAAAGAATAAATTATGGTTATCTTGACTATTAAAAATTGATGAATGTTAGTATCCAATTGCATCATGGCCGAATGTATATCTACATATTGGTTGATGATTTATGTTGAGTATATGATGGAAATTATTTTGGCTAATGCAAGGTGAATGAGTAAGTTCTTGAGCTACTTATTATTTAAAGATCATTTACATATCTAGTGAATGATAAAATTTGTAATAGCTTGGTGTAAAACTATGAGTTGGCCGAATGTGATAATGATGGATTAGATTGATTACAAATTTATTTATTGCAATGGGAATAAATGTTTATAATTCGATATGTGATAGTGAAATGTGAAAAGCATGTAATAATATTCTGACATTCGGGCTTCGAGCCTAGCAGGCCTAGTGCCGGTGACATTAATCGGGCTTTATGCCTAGCAGGCCTCGTGCCGGTGACATTAATCGGGCTTTATGCCTAGCAGGCCTCGTGCCGGTGACATTAATCGGGCTTTATGCCTAGCAGGCCTTGTGCCGGTGTTATTTATCGGGCTTTATGCCTAGCAGGCCTTGTGCCGGTGCTATTTATCGGGCTTCTACGCCTAGCAGGCCTTGTGCCGGTGTTACTTTACGGGCTTTTATGCCTAGCAGGCTTGATGCCGGTGATGTACTTTACCAAAGATAAATCGAATCCTTGTTCAAGATAACTTAAAGTTAATTTATTGGGTTTACGTTTCAGGTAAGCATGTAAGGTATGTATGCTTAATATTACCTGGGTTAAATTAATATTGTGAGAATTGTGTTATATGTGTTTGAAATTAATATTGATGGATGTTATATGATGGAATTCGAGTTAGAATGTGCTATTATGGAACAATTGGTTTTTAAGTATAAATGTTTTATTATCATGAGTTAGGACTTATTAAGCTAGTAAGCTTAATTACGTGAAATGTTCTTCTTTGTTTTATAGATTTAGGTCACGTTGCGGGCTCGTGAAAGATCTTCAAGAAGTCATCCACACTATCGCTTTCCTTTGGTATTTTGAATTTTTGGTTACGATTTAGAAGGCATGTATAGGCTAGATGAAGTTTTACAAACATACGATGTTTAACCTTGTATATATAACAGCCATGCGAATATGGCTAAATATTTGGTTATGTATGTTTTTAGGGTTTTGTCATAAATGTGGGTAATAGTGATACTCCTTTAAATCGATGATGTTAGAATATCATGTGAATGTTTTAAGTACAAGCTATCTTCGTAAGTGTTTAAAAATGCATGGAGAGTATGAATTGTATGTGAGTATAACCGGTTATAAGCTAGAAAGCATATTTAGTGTCTTTAGTTACAGCAGTGATGTGAATTAGAAAAATCACCAAAAATAGGATAAGTTGAATTAAAAGGTGAATGAGATATCGAATTAAACCTTATTGCGTCTATTTTTATATGGAAGAAACATAGTAGGCAAAAGATTTTTATATTATGAGATAATTCAGTTTTAGTGAGACCTACTCTGAATGCATTCGTGAGTCACTGTTCTGTTTTGGAAAAATTTTCAAAAATTGTAAAATAATAATTAGGAAGCATGGGTTATATGTGTAAAACCCTTATTGAGTCTATTTTTCATTGGTATAAACTAGAACAGTATATGAAAATTGTGCAATGAGATAACTGTATTTTTGTAGAGACAGGTCAGAATTGTCAGACAGTGTAATAAGGGTAATTTGATGAATAAACTGTACTAATTGGACACATGAAAAATTCTGGAAAAATTATGGTGAAATGTTATATGAGTCTAGTTTCAAGGAAAATTTACGGATCTAAATTTTGAGTTTTATAACTCGAGTTATGGTCAATTTAGCCAGCATGACACAGTTGGACAGCTTTAAAGTTTTACACCTTATGTTAATAGTCAAGTCTAGTAACGCCTCTTGCTCAACTCCGGCGACGGTCTCGGGTACGGGGTGTTACATTTGTTTTGGTATCAGAGCTTACGGTTTAGTCGATTCTAGGACTACCGTAGCGCATGTGAGTCTAGCTATACATGCCTTTATTATATGTTGATAGTGTGGTGACTTCTGACAGCCTGAATTTTGTTTTATATAGTAAATGGACACTGATCCTGAAAGAGCCATAGCCGATGATGGAGAGAGCGTAGCGCCTGACCGTGCCCACGGATCAGCGCCGATAGACTCTCGACCTGTTTCGGGTAGCCACGAAGGAGAGACTAAACAAGCGTTTTATCAGATGATGAATGAATGGTTTGCCCAATTCATTCAAAATAACCAGGCTATACCCCAACCTCCACCCCCGAATAATCCATCGCCGATTCCCCCAGCTCCCCCAATCATAGATCCGATGAGATCTAGTAGGCCCCCAATTGATAAAATCCGAAAATTTGGGGCCGAAAATTTTAAAGCTAATGACGATGATGACGCTGAGAGAGCCGAAATGTGGCTCGATAACACTATTCGGGTACTTGATGAGCTGTCTTGTACTCCGGATGAATGTTTGAAATGTGCTATATCCTTACTGAGGGACACTGCATATCACTGGTGGAACACACTAGTATCAGTAGTTCCGAAAGAAAAAGTGACATGGGATTTCTTTCAGAATGAATTCCGCAAGAAATATATCAGCCAAAGATTCATTGATCAAAAACGAAAAGAATTCCTTGAGCTGAAACAAGGACGAATGACCGTGACGGAATATGAACGAAAATTTGTCAGACTCAGCAGATATGCTAGAGAGTGTGTTTCTTCTGAAGCTATTATGTGTAAAAGATTTGAAGATGGCCTGAATGAAGATATAAAGATGTTTGTTGGCATTCTTGAAATTCAAGAGTTTGTGACTTTAGTTGAAAGAGCTTGCAAAGCTGAAGAGCTCGGGAAAGAGAAAAGAAAGGCTGAGACTGAAGCTAGAGACATTCGTAAAAGATCTTCGGGTAAAGTCTTTCATTCCACGACCAAGAAGCCTAGAGACGACTACAGCCGACAGAAAGCTAATACAGATCCACCTAGATGGGATCGACCTCCTATAAGCTCCCGAGCTACCTCGATAGCCAGTGTTGGTAATGTTCCACAAAATAGAGCCGAGTGCAAACACTGTGGGAAATGGCACTCAGGGAGTTGTAGATTTCACGACCGGTCTTGCTATAAATGTAGATCATCAGATCATTTTATTAGAGAGTGTCCGAAGTTAACTGAGCAGAATGCAGTCCAGAGCACTAAGCCGAGCAATGTGTCAATGCGAGGTAGACCACTCAGACATTCAAGCAATGTAGGTGGTAGTTAGAAAGGAACGAAGAACACCACAGATCGATCTGAGGCTAGAGCTCCGGCTAGAGCATATGCTGCGCGAGCTAGAGAGGATGCTTCCTCCCCCGACGTCATTACCGGTACTTTCACTCTTTATGATACTACTGTGATTGCACTAATTGATCCTGGTTCGACTCATTCTTATGTGTGTGAAACTTTAAAATTTGGCAAGACTCTGCTAGTTGAGTCTACCGAGTTTGTAATTCGTGTGTCCAACCCTTTGGGTAGATGTGTGCTTGTTAATAAAGTGTGTAGAGGTTGCCCGTTGATAGTTCGAGATTATTGCTTTCCAGCTGATTTGATGTTGTTGCCCTTCGACGAATTTGATATAATCTTGGGTATGGATTGGTTAACTTCACATGAGGCAGTGGTGGATTGCAAAAGAAAGTTTATTGATTTGAAATGCCGAAACGGTGAGACAATCAGAATAAAATCCTGTGATGTAAATGGGTTACCTACAGTAATATCTTCAATGGTAGCCCAAAAGTATGTGAGAAAAGGGTGCGAGGCCTATTTGGCTTATGTACTGGATAATAAACTGTCCGAGAAACTAATGGAATCGGTACCAGTTGTATGTGAATACACCGATGTGTTTCCTGAAGAACTACCGGGCTTACCCCCAGTACGAGAGATTGAGTTCGGCATTGAATTAGTGCCGGATGCAACCCCAATTTTGATAGCTCCGTACCGAATGGCGCCTACTGAATTAAAAGAATTGAAAGCGCAGTTGCAAGAATTGACAGAGAGGGGTTTCGCACGACCGAGTTTTTCTCCGTGGGGAGCACCAGTCTTATTTGTGAAAAAGAAAGATGGGACAATGCGAATGTGTATCGACTACCGGCAACTAAATAAGGTGACCATAAAGAATAAATACCCGTTACCTCGGATCGATGATTTATTTGATCAGTTAAAGGGGGCTTCAGTTTTTCGAAAATAGATTTGAGATCGGGCTATTATCAATTGCGAGTCAGAGATTCAGATGTGCCAAAGACTGCATTTCGAACGAGGTACGGACATTATGAGTTTTTAGTTATGCCATTTGGACTCACCAATGCACCTGCTGTTTTTATGGATCTAATGAACCGAGTCTTCCGACAGTTTTTAGATCGGTTTGTAGTAGTGTTTATTGATGATATATTGATCTACTCCAAAAATGAAGCAGAACACGTTGAGCATTTGAGAGTAGTACTACAAACCTTGAGAGATCAACGGTTATATGCAAAGTTCAGTAAGTGTGAGTTCTGGATGAACGAAGTCAGCTTCTTGGGTCATGTGGTTTCGGGATCAGGTATTCGTGTGGATCCAAACAAAATAGCAGCCATACTTGATTGGAAACCACCGAAGAATGTTTCCGAGATTCGAAGTTTTCTAGGCCTCGCGGGATATTATAGACGATTTGTAAAAGGTTTTTCCGTAATAGCTACACCTTTGACGAGACTACTACAGAAAGATGTCAAATTTGAGTGGTCAGGAAAGTGTCAGAAAAGTTTCGAACAGTTGAAAGCCCTTTTGACCGAGGCTCCAGTATTAACTCAGCCTGAATCGGGTAAAGAATTTATTATTTTTAGTGATGCTTCCTTGAGTGGGTTGGGTTGTGTTTTAATGCAAGAAGGCAAGGTGATAGCCTACGCTTCGAGACAATTGAAGCCGCATGAGAAAAATTATCCAACTCATGATTTGGAGTTGGCAGCCATTGTGTTCGCATTAAAAATTTGGCGTCACTACTTATTTGGCGAAAAATGTCATATTTATTCAGATCACAAAAGTTTGAAGTATTTAATGACTCAGAAAGATCTAAATTTGAGACAACGCCGATGGTTAGAATTGCTGAAAGACTATGAATTAGTGATTGACTACCATCCGGGGAAAGCTAATGTTGTTGCGGATGCGTTAAGTCGAAAGTCATTATTTACTCTTCGTGCATTGAACGCACGGGTGGCTATATCTGATGATGGTTCGATCATAGTCGAATTACAAGCAAGGCCGATGTTCATTCAGCAGATTTGTGATGCACAGAAAGTTGACGAAAAGTTGATTTCTATTCGGATTCAGTGTGAAAATGGTATAGAATCAGATTTTCAGATTGATGCAAATGATTGTTTGAGTTACAAAAGTCGATTGTGTATTCCTAAGAACTCAGATTTGATACAGATGATTCTGAGGGAGGCCCATAATGGTCGAATGTCGATACACCCGGGTAGCACGAAAATGTATAACGATTTGAAACAGTTCTATTGGTGGCCTGGCATGAAACGAGATATATCTGAATTTGTTTCCAAGTGCTTAATTTGTCAGCAAGTAAAAGCTGAGCATCAGGTACCGTCTGGACTACTTCAACCAATCATGATACCTGAATGGAAATGGGATAGAATTACAATGGATTTTGTATCCGGTCTCCCTATGACACCTAGTAAGAAAGATGTCGTATGGGTTATCGTTGATAGACTGACTAAATCAGCTCATTTTGTACCGGTACGTACCGACTATTCACTTGACAAACTTGCCGAATTGTATGTGTCGCAGATTGTAAGATTGCACGGTGTACCGAGTTCCATTGTCTCAGATAGGGACCCAAGATTTACATCGCGGTTCTGGAAGAAATTGCAAGATGCTTTAGGTACTAAACTTCATTTTAGTACAGCTTTCCATCCGCAAACAGACGGTCAGTCTGAGCGAACTATTTTGATACTTGAGGACATGTTGAGGTGTTGCGTTCTCGAGTTTGAAGGTACATGGGAACGATACCTACCTTTGATCGAATTTGCTTACAATAATAGTTTTCAATCTAGCATAAAAATGGCGCCTTATGAAGCCTTATATGGTCGAAAATGTCGCACACCGTTGTATTGGACTGAGCTCGGTGAGAGTAAGATACACGGGGTTGATTGGATTAAAGAAACTGAACAGAAAGTGGTTGTGATTAAAAGTAATTTGAAAGCTGCTTCGGATCGTCAAAAGTCCTATGCCAACTTAAAACGCAAGGACATTGAATTTCAGGTCGGAGATCGGGTGTTCTTGAAAGTTTCTCTCGTGGAAGAAAATATTCCGATTCGGTCAGAAAGGCAAGTTGAGTCCGAGATTTATCGGACCGTACGAAGTCATTGAACGTATTGGACCGGTTGCTTATAGATTAAGATTGCCCTCCGAGTTAGAAAAGATACACAATGTATTTCATGTTTCGATGCTTCGCAAATACAGATCGGATCCGTCCCATGTGATCACCCCGTCAGAGATTGAAATTCGATCTGATTTGACCTATGATGAGGAACCGATCCGTATCTTAGCTCGGGAAACCAAAGAGTTAAGAAATAAAAGAATTCCATTAGTAAAGGTTTTATGGACTCGTCACGGAATTGAAGAGGCTACGTGGGAGCCTGAGGAGTCAATGAGACAACAATATCCGAACTTATTCAACGGTAAAATTTTCGAGGACGAAAATTCTTAAGGGGGGGAGAGTTGTAACAGACCAAATTTGACCCAAATCGGAACGGTGGTTTCGGGACCACGAATCCGAGTCCGAGAAATGTTTTAATATTTTATTTCATGATTATTATATGTGAATGAAAATGTGTGAAAGTTTCGTAGAAAAATTTAATCGTTTAAGTGCTCAATTTGATAAAAAGGATTTAATCGAGAAAAGCGCAAAAGTTGCATGCTAAAGTGAAGAGTACTAAATTGATTGTGGCTTTTTAAGTGGGTGTACCAAAAGGGCAATTAGCCCATTCACCATAGTAAGGGACGGCAATGGGCTTTATAAGTCCAAATTATATGTTAAATTAGCCTATTATATGTTATGTTGATATATTAGTAAATAAGGTATATTAAATGTGTTATTATAACATAAAATAATAAAGCTAAGTGGGAGGAAAGAGAACATCATATTGTTCATCTTCTTGGCCGAATGTTTGAGGAGAAAAACTCCATTTTTGGAGCTTGAAGTTTCGGCAACTTATGGCTTGATTTGGGTTAGGTATTTTACTTAGTTTTTGATAAATTTACGTTTTTGAGATCGTTGTTTCGTGTATTACCCGACCCATGTCTAAATTTTTGAAAATACTATGTATATAAGATTCGGCCATTGACATGCTTGGGTAGTTTTTATGTTTGATGGTTTAAATTGAATGTATGTTAAGGATTTACAAGTTTTGTATTGGAGTTTTTGGTGATTTTGAGTTTATAGGGCTAAATTGAAAAGAATAAAATTGTGAAGGGTTAAAATGTCAAATAAATGAAATGCATGGACACCTATGACTATAATGAAGATTCGTCCAAACTAGGATGTTGGAAAATTTTGCATATTTTGTGTTTTGTGCAAATAGGACTAAATTGTAAAATGGGAAACATTAGGGGCAAAATGGTAAATTGCCCATTTGGGTGTTTTGGGACTAAATTGAGATGAAATGAGATTAAATGAGCTAAATTCTAATGTGTTTTAGATCAAGAGCAAAGAAAGACCGAATTAGACCGGGGAAAGACGAAGGTTCTCGAATAGCCGATTCGCACGGACTATCGACAACCGAGGTAAGTCCTTTAGTTAAATTATGTCAAAGAATAAATTATGGTTATCTTGACTATTAAAAATTGATGAATGTTAGTATCCAATTGCATCATGGCCGAATGTATATCTACATATTGGTTGATGATTTATGTTGAGTATATGATGGAAATTATTTTGGCTAATGCAAGGTGAATGAGTAAGTTCTTGAGCTACTTATTATTTAAAGATCATTTACATATCTAGTGAATGATAAAATTTGTAATAGCTTGGTGTAAAACTATGAGTTGGCCGAATGTGATAATGATGGATTAGATTGATTACAAATTTATTTATTGCAATGGGAATAAATGTTTATAATTCGATATGTGATAGTGAAATGTGAAAAGCATGTAATAATATTCTGACATTCGGGCTTCGAGCCTAGCAGGCCTAGTGCCGGTGACATTAATCGGGCTTTATGCCTAGCAGGCCTCGTGCCGGTGACATTAATCGGGCTTTATGCCTAGCAGGCCTCGTGCCGGTGACATTAATCGGGCTTTATGCCTAGCAGGCCTCGTGCCGGTGTTATTTATCGGGCTTTATGCCTAGCAGGCCTTGTGCCGGTGCTATTTATCGGGCTTCTACGCCTAGCAGGCCTTGTGCCGGTGTTACTTTACGGGCTTTTATGCCTAGCAGGCTTGATGCCGGTGATGTACTTTACCAAAGATAAATCGAATCCTTGTTCAAGATAACTTAAAGTTAATTTATTGGGTTTACGTTTCAGGTAAGCATGTAAGGTATGTATGCTTAATATTACCTGGGTTAAATTAATATTGTGAGAATTGTGTTATATGTGTTTGAAATTAATATTGATGGATGTTATATGATGGAATTCGAGTTAGAATGCTATTATGGAACAATTGGTTTTTAAGTATAAATGTTTTATTATCATGAGTTAGGACTTATTAAGCTAGTAAGCTTAATTACGTGAAATGTTCTTCTTTGTTTTATAGATTTAGGTCACGTTGCGGGCTCGTGAAAGATCTTCAAGAAGTCATCCACACTATCGCCTTCCTTTGGTATTTTGAATTTTTGGTTGCGATTTAGAAGGCATGTATAGGCTAGATGAAGTTTTACAAACATACGATGTTTAACCTTGTATATATAACAGCCATGCGAATATGGCTAAATATTTGGTTATGTATGTTTTTAGGGTTTTGTCATAAATGTGGGTAATAGTGATACTCCTTTAAATCGATGATGTTAGAATATCATGTGAATTTTAAGTACAAGCTATCTTCGTAAGTGATTAAAAATGCATGGAGAGTATGAATTGTATGTGAGTATAACCGGTTATAAGCTAGAAAGCATATTTAGTGTCTTTAGTTACAGCAGTGATGTGAATTAGAAAAATCACCAAAAATAGGATAAGTTGAATTAAAAGGTGAATGAGATATCGAATTAAACCTTATTGCGTCTATTTTTATATGGAAGAAACAGAGTAGGCAAAAGATTTTTATATTATGAGATAATTCAGTTTTAGTGAGACCTACTCTGAATGCATTCGCGAGTCACTGTTCTGTTTTGGAAAAATTGTCAAAAATTGTAAAAAAATAATTAGGAAGCATGGGTTATATGTGTAAAACCCTTATTGAGTCTATTTTTCATTGGTATAAACTAGAACAGTATATGAAATTGTGCAATGAGATAACTGTATTTTTGTAGAGACAGGTCAGAATTGTCAGACAGTGTAATAAGGGTAACTTTGATGAATAAACTGTACTAATTGGACGCATGAAAAATTCTGGAAAAATTATGGTGAAATGTTATATGAGTCTAGTTTCAAGAAAAATTTACGGATCTAAATTTTGAGTTTTATAACTCGAGTTATGGTCAATTTAGTCAGCATGACACAGTTGGACAGCTTTAAAGTTTTACACCTTATGTTAATAGTCAAGTCTAGTAACGCCTCTTGCTCAACTCCGGCGACGGTCTCGGGTACGGGGTGTTACAAATGCAGTACTAAAATGCAACTTTGTGCCTAAAGCCTCTTGCAATTTTTTCCAAAATCGCGAGGTAAATCTCAGATCTCTGTCAAATACAATAGATAGTGGTACCCCGTGCAATCTCACAATCTCAGCAATACACAATTCGGTTAACTTTTCAAGTGAATAATCTGTTCTCACCGGAACAAAATGAGCTAATTTCGTCAATCTGTCAACTATCACCCAGATTGTGTCTTTCTTTCCCGGAGATAAGGGTAACCCCGACACAAAGTCCATCGTGATTCTCTCCCACATCCACTCAGGAATCATAATCGGTTGTAATAAGCCGGATGGAACTTGATGTTCAGCTTTAACTTGCTGACAAACCGAGCATCTCGAAATAAACTCCGAGATGTCCCGCTTCATATCATGCCACCAATAGAACTGTTTCAGATCATTATACATTTTTGTACTCCCCGGGTGAACTGTTAAATGACTATTGTGTGCTTCGTTCAAAATCAACTGAATCAACTCTGAATTCCTCGAAATACAAATCCGATCTCAGAATCTCAAACAATCATCACTTTTAATTCAAAATTCTGAATCAACATTCAATCCATACTGAGCTCATTTTGTCATTATCTCATCATCACTTTTCTGTGCATCACTAATCTGACATATGAACATCGACATCACTTTCAACTCAGCCAAAATTGAACCATCATCACATAGATCTATCTGAGCATTCATTGCTCGTAAAGCACATATAGACTTTCGGCTCAAAGCATCAGCAACAACATTAGCTTTACCCGGATGATAATCAATCACAAGTTCGTAGTCTTTCAACAATTCTAACCATCTTCTTTGTCGCAAATTTAGTTCTTTCTGAGTCATCAAGTACTTCAAACTCCTGTGATCTATATAAATATGACATTTCTCACCAAATAGGTAGTGACGCCAAATCTTTAATGCAAACACAATCGCGGCTAATTCAAGGTCATGTGTCGAATAGTTCTTTTCATGCGGCTTTAACTGCCTCGAAGCATAAGCTATGTCTTTGCCTTCTTGCATCAGCACACAGCCCAAACCATTCAACGATGCATCACTGTAAACTATGAATTCTTTACCCGATTCATGTTGAACTAACACTGGCGCCTCTGTCAACAATACTTTCAACTGTTCAAAACTCTGCTGGTACTTTTCTGACCACTCGAATTTAACATCTTTCTGTAGCAACTTCGTCAATGGAGTCGCAATCATCGAGAAACCTTTTACAAACCGTCTATAATATCCTGCTAGTCCCAAAAAACTACGAACTTCAGACACATTTCTCAGAGGTTTCCATTCTAAAATAGCTGAGATCTTACTCGAATCAACCTGTATTCCCGCAGCTGATACAATATGCCCTAGAAAACCAACCTCCTACAACCAAAACTCACATTTGCTAAACTTTGCATACAATTGCTTCTCGCGCAAAGTCTGTAACACAATTCTCAAATGCTTGGCATGTTGCATCTCATCACATGAATAAATCAGAATTTCATCAGTAAACACTACAACAAAGCGATCCAAATACGGTCTAAATATCCGATTCATCAAATCCAAAACACTGCAGGAGCATTCGTTAGTCTGAAAGGCATAACTAAAAATTCATAGTGTCTGTACCTCGTTCTGAAAGCAGTCTTCGGTACATCTGATTCTTTAACTCTCAACTGATAGTAGCCCGATCTCAAATCTATCTTAGAAAATACTATAGCTCCTTTAGTTAATCGAACAAATCATCAATAAGCGGCAACAGATATTTATTCTTTATTGTCACTTTGTTCAACTGTTGGTAATCAATACACATCATCATGGTGCCATTTTTCTTTTTCACAAACAACAGGAGCACCCGGGCGAGAAACTCGATCGTGCAAATCCTCTATCAGTCAATTCTTGCAATTGAGACTTCAACTCTTTCAATTTTGTCGGTGCCATTCTATACGGAGCTATTTGAGATAGGAGTCGTTTCCGACACTAATTCAATACCGAATTCAACTTCTCTGATTGGAAGTAATCTCGGTAATTTTTCAGGAAACACATCTGGGAACTCACATACTATAGATACAGATTCAACTTCTTTTCAGTCACTCTTGTATCTATCACATTCGCGAGATAAGCTTCGCAACCCTTTTTCACATAGTTCAAAGCTTTCATTGACGATGTAACAGCTGATAACCCATTCAAATCACTGGATTCAGCTCGAACCATCTCTCTATTCTGACTTCTCAAATCAATACTCTTTCTTTTATAATTCACAATGGCATTATGCAAATGAGCCAATCCATACCCAGAATTATATCAAATTCATCGAATGGTAGCAACATCAAATTAGCCGGAAAGTATATAGCCCGAAACATCAATAGGCGGTTTTTTCACACTTTATCTACCAAGACACACTTGCCTAAGGGGTTCGATACTAATCACAAATTTAGTAGACTCAACAGGTAAAGTCTTACTATATACTAGATTCACACACATAAGAATGAGTAGAACCTGGATCTATCAATGCAATCACATTAGTATTAGATAGAGCAAAAGTACTAGTGATGATGTCTGGAGATGACGCTTTTTCTCGCGCGCGTATAGCATAGGCTCGGGCAGGTGCTCTCACCTTGATCTCACAGTTGTATCTGAAGTCCCTCTCTGACTGCCACTCACATTTTCGGTGTTTCTAGAGGTCTACCCTAGCCGTTGTGTTACTCGGTCTCGTACTCTGAACATTGTCTTTCTTGGCTAATTTTGGGCAATCTCGAATAAAATGGTCTCATAATCCGCATTTGTAGCAAGTTCTATTATTGTACTTACCTCAACGCTCTCCCACATGTCGTCTTCCACATTGTCTACACTCGGGTTTGTTGCTTTTAACACTACCAACACTTGATTCAGTCAAAATTTGAACTGAATCGACACTTTGTCTTGCACGATCTCTATTTGAATGTCCAAACAAAGCATTTGAACGATTGCTTGCATCTCTAAATCTCTTCGTCGATAGTTGAGACGACTTACTTATCAATCTTTTTCTTTCATCTCTAGCCTCAGAATCTGCTTTCTTCTTTTCTTTGCTAAGCTCCTCGACTTTGCAGGCTCTTTCAACTAACACAACAAATTTCATTTATGTCAAGTATTTCAACCAATAATTTAATGTCTTCATTTAGCCCTTCAATAAAACGTTTACACATAGTAGTTTCGGTCGAAACACATTCTCGTGCGTATTGGCTCAGTCTCACAAATTCCCGCTCGTACTTAGTAACAAACATGCAGCCTTATTTCAGCTCAAGAAATTCTTTACGTTTCTAATCAATGGATCGTTGACCGATATACTTCTTTCTGAATTCAACTTGAAAGAAATCTCAGGTAATTCTCTCTCTCGAAATCATATATATCAATGTCTTCCACCAGTTATACGTGATATATCCTCAACAACGAAACAACACGTTTAATACATTCATCAGGAGTCAATGACATTTCGTCAAATGCTCGAATGGTATTCTTGAGCCAAAACTCAGCTCGCTCAGCATCATCATCAGCTGTGGCCCTAAATTCTTCGGCCCCATACTTTCGGATCTTATCCACAGGAGATTTATTCAATCGGATCGGGTCTGCAACTTGTGGCACAACAGGTACTTGTGGGGGTGGAGATTGTGGAATAGCCGGATTCGTTCGAACGAACTCTGAAAACCACTCACTCATCATTCGGAAGAAGGCTTGCTTAGTCTCTCCCTCTTTGCTAACATCATTTGGTCTAGATGTGGCCGGCGCTGTCCCTTGAGGGGGAGAAAGCGCATTACTCACAACATCGTCAGCAACTGCTCGATCGGGATCCATTACTATATGAAAAACATTTTCAACTGTCAGGATTCATCACACTATCGCAATTAAATATATGGCATGTATAGCTATACTTACACACGCTACGTTAGTCTAAGAATCGACTAAACCGTAGCTTTGATACCAATAAAATGTAAACCTTTAACCTAAAACCGTCACCGGAATAGGGTTAAGAGGCAATAATCATTTCCTAACATTTCATATCATTTCACAACTAAACATGTCAATATGCAATCATATAGTCCCTTATATAGGTTAACGAGACCTTCAACATGCTTTAAAATAGGGCCGGGACTAAACCGAACATATAGAAATTCTCAAAAATCTAAAAATTTTCTAAGTTACAGAGGTCGCCCGTGTGAGCAGGCCGTGTGCCTCCCACGGCCTCAGACACACCCATGTGTCTAAGCCATGTCAAAACAGGGCATACATATTGACTTGTCCACACGGCCATATGACACGCCCGTGTGCCACGCCCGTGTGCCACGCCCGTGTGCCACACCCGTGGTCGCTACTGACTTGCTCCACACGGCCAGTCACACGCCCTTGTGTCCAGCCCCCGAGTCTGACTGCTAGAAATACAACCACGAGAGTCACGGTCGAGCCACACACCCCTGTGCTCGACCGTGTGGGCAGTTATAGTCCATTTTCAAGGCGAAACTTGCCTCCCACACATTGAATCACTTTAAATCAAATCAATTCATTTCCCAAAATACATCCAAATATACTAACATAAACACCAATTCATCATCAAATATATATCCAATCATACATTTTCTACTCAAATATGTCCTCTAAAATACCCAATTTCACATCCTAAATCATACCCAAACAAGCATGCATTACATATCAATTCCACATTTAAACCTCATTTCTCAACAACCAATTAAGCATAAAATATACCACATCCATTTCTCTAACACATGCCATATTCATCATTTCCATAGCTCATATATAAGTATCAACATCATTCAACTTCCAAGCCGAATCACATGGCAAGGTTCAAACATATCAAAATGTACCATATGAACTAGCCTATACATGCTATACCAACTATATACATCTTTCAAAAGTACCCAAAATAGATAGTCGATAGTGATATAGATGCTGATGATCCCCGGATCCGAGCTAGCTTTACTGACACTGTAAACAGAGAAACAATCACATAGTAAGCTTTCAAAGCTTAGTAAGTTCGTAATATAATACATACTACTCAATAGTGCAACATCAATATACAATTTAACCATCACATAGATAGATACACAATTAGGCATATTATCATCCTCAACCATATGCTCAAATATCCTTTATTCAATCTTTAAACTATTATCAACCACATAGGTTCAAACATACCTTTGCCAACACTTAGTTACCATACGTACTTGCTATTCAATGCTCGATACCATGTCTCATTCAATGCTCGTATCTTTCCAACTCGATTGCACATTTAGTGCCGAAAACATAGCCGAAGCTTAATTAACATCGCACACTTAGTACCTCGATACAAAACCGAACTTAATTCGGCATCGCACACACATTGCAATCAATAAAGCCGAAGCTTCCATTACTTCGTACACCACAGTGCTATTCATCTTTATCTCGATTTCAGTTACGCACACTTAGTGCCACATTTCTCAATCTCATATTTAACATTTCTAATTCAATAATTATACATTCATTCAATTCACATCACATAGATATAATTTAACAACTAGTATTTATCCGAACATACCTCGGACGTCGAATACCAAAACTGGCCGTTTAATCGAGTACTTTGTCTTTGCTCGATCTCGATCCAAATCTCTCCTTTCTTGGTCTATACATATTCAAATTTAGCTCATTCAATTACCAATTCATTCAATTTAATCCACACACACATATTTAGGTTATTTTACAAAATAACCCTCACATTTTCACATTCCGACACTTTTGTCCCTATTTTAAAAAATCAACAAACACACAAAATTTCATTTCACCCATGCCTAGCCAAATTCTTCTAATGTCCATACAAGCCCTCACATTTCATTTATTTCACATTTTAGTCCTCCAATTTCTTATTTTCACAATTAAGCCCAATTTACTTAATTTCACTAAAAATTCAAAGACAACATATGTTTATTTTTTACCTATCTTTCATATTTCATCATCAACTATCAAAAAGCTCAAGCATTCATCAATGGCATATCTCAAAATCACAATCAATTTACAAAATTAAAGCATGGGTTTGATAGTACACTAAGCAGCGATCACAAAAACGTAGAAATTATCAAAAATCGAGCTAAAATCATACCAATTTATCTTTCAAAGTGTCGAATGTTGAAAATGCTAAAGCCCCTTTCTGTTTCCTCTTATTTTAGGTAGAGAATGCTTGAAAAAGATGAACCATTTGTTTTATTTTAATTAATTTTAACATTATTTATAAAATACCAACATTACCCTTAACCAATACATTTAAATCCACTAACACATTTCCACTAATGTCCATCTATTTAATTCATGGTCAAATTTCATAATAAGGACTTGACATTTAATAAGACATTGCAATTAAGCACTTTAATAATCAGCACACAACTTTTGCATTTTATGCGATTAAGTCCTTTTTGCTAATTAAGCACTCAATCAATAAAGTTTTCAAACAGAAATTTCGCACAGGCTTAATCACATATTATAAATATTAAAATATTTTTCCAACCTTAGATTTGTGGTCTTAAAACCACTATTTCGACTAGGGTCTAAACTGGGTTGTTACATTGGCTGTGTAGATCACACGACCTGGCCCAGAATCCCACACGCCCGTGTGGTTCACCCATGTGGCCCACACAGCCCAATTGGTCGAGCCCGTGTCAATCACACAGCCGTGTACTGTCACACGGCCTAGGCGTACCACACGCCTGTGTTGTGTCGGCAGTTTCATTTTTTTGGCTTTCGTCGATTCTTGTTTTCTGTGTTTTTGGGTACACATCTCATACCCTTTTGATGCCAAAGAACTCCAAGTAATTGAGCCTAAAATTAATCAGTATACACTCGACTAATCACTTTAACAGCCAAACAAAACCTGAATGCAAACAGAGCATTCGTCCAACGAGATTGAAACTTACCCTCGATCGAAAAGCAGTAACACCGAACCCTTAAAACGTTAATGGCTGCTTTCCAGCCGCTTGATCAACTCCTAACAACCAAAAGAAAGTCCCCTTAAATCACTAATCCAGAAAACGTTAAGAGGAACGAATAACATATCTTACCAACACGCGCCCAATGCTCTATTCATTGCAAAGTAGAAGGCGGTATAAGGATACAAAAAAAAAAAGGAAAGATTTGCTAATCGAATAAGATGAAAACGAAAAGGGAAAGATGATAGAAAACTCACGTCAAATGTTTGGAAGAGGGGGAAAAAATTAAATTGAGAAAAAGAATAAAGAAAAAACCACTGATCACCCTCTAATCATTAATTTGCTCCCTAAAACCGTCCACTAACCCCCAGCCTCATCAGAATTCTGACTCCATTCAAACACTTCCAATTAACCAAGGTAAAAATTAAATCCCCTTTCTTACCTAGATAATCGAACACAAGACCTCTAGCACACCCAACACTCCACCCAACCACCAGACCAGCAGACCAGTAGACCAGCAGACCAGCAGGCCAATTCTGATATAATTTTACCAACATTTAAACTTAAGCCTACTGACTAGAGACTGAGCTTTATTCATAAAAATACCAAAATTTACGCAAGTTGTGGCTTGAACTGGACCTCACACACACACCCAGAACACATAACCACTAAAGTAGACAGATATTTGTGTTAATGATTTATAGAAACATATTTAAAAACTTGGGCATTACAAAGTTACATTTCAACCTCCCAACTTTTAAAACTTACATGATAGCCATTAATGTTATCGAATTGTTACATTTTTACAACTCATCTATTGTCTGAGAGCCGATTGCTAGTTTAGTTAACATCAATTTAATTACTTTTCGCCTAGCTCAAATTTCTTTTTATTTTTATTTTCAAGTTTTTTTGTTTTTGTGCATAGAAGTCAAAATCCAGATTTCTACCGCTTGATTTAGAGATTGAGATAACTCTATGAAGACTCAGACAATTAAATATAAATTCCAAGGTTGAAATGAAGAGTCAATAATGGCTAACCCTAGGGAGAGTAATAATGATAATGAAAGATTAATGTAAGAGTTCCTCTTGTTGATCCTTTTTTACCTAAGTCTATCAAAGATTATGTCATACCGTATGCTGAAGGGCTCTACACTAGTATTCATTTTCCAATTGTGGAAGCAAACAATATTAAGAATAAGTCAATGGTGATTCAGATGCTCAAAATAATCAATTGTCTAGTTTTTTCCCATGAAGATCCCAACCAACATCTATAGAAGTTCATCAAATTTATGCAATACATTCAAATCTAATGGTGTTTCAAAAGAGGTTGTGGAATTAAGTTTGTTTCAATTCTCTTTATTTGGATGAGCTAGTAATTGGTTAGATGGCCTACCGAATAAGTCGATTACAACTTGGGATCAGGTTGTGGAAACATTTTTAACTAAGAACCTTCATCTAGCTAAGACAACTAATTTGCGGAACTATCACTAGTTTCCAATAGTATCAAGAGGAAACATTACACAAGGCATGGGAACAATTCAAAGATATGCAAAAGAATTTTTCTTAGCACCAAATGCCAGATTGGTTGTTAATCTAGACTTTCTACACTAGTTTGAGATAGTTCATTAGAGGTAATTTGGATGCAATAGCTAATGGGTCATTACTTGTAACACCCGTTACTTAGATTGAACTGATATATCTTGAGTAAAGGATATCACATTTGAGCAAGAAGACCACATAACTTAAAACATCATGTTAAACACTTTATAATAACATATTTAAGATTGTTTGAAGTGATTGAATTTGTCTCTAAGATTGTTTTAAAGTTGGTTGCATTTGAGGGTCATTGGTGTAACAACCCAATTTTGGGGCTAGTCGAAATAGTGGTTTCGAGACCACTAAACCGAGGATAGGGAATTTATTTCGTGTTATTTTATGTGTTATGGTATTAATATATGGCTATGTGGAAATTTTGGTGCTTTAATTTAGGCAATGCATGCTTAATTGTGAAAAAGGTCTAAATCGCGTAAAGTGTGAAAGTTTATTTTTCAAGGTAGAAGTGTCTAATAGCCATAGAATGTTAAATTGGAGGCCCTTAAAGTGAAATTAGGCCCATTAGGAGGGTACGGCCGGCCATAAGGATGATGGGGGACAATAGCATTAAATGTTGGTCAAATTTGGTGGAAATTAGGTGATAAAAAATGAATAAAATAAGATAAAAAGATGAGATATCATGTTTTACTATTCATACATCTTCTCCACTGAAATTTGAATAGAGAATAGGGGCTTTTAAAGTTCAAAATTTTAGCTACATTTCATCCTTGCTAGTAAGTCAATTTGATGATTATTTTTGACGATTTTTGTACTTTTGGAGTCCCCAAAGCTTAAGCTAGCTAATGAGGGGACTAATTTGTGTTATGGTTGGAAGTCTAGGGACTTGCCATGAGAATGGTTATGTTGTTAGCTGAGTTTTTATGGAAGAAAATGATGTTAGGGAGTGAGAAACAACATTGGTGAAAGGTGTAGTCATGAAAACACCTAAATGGGAACAAGTTGTAAAAGTTATGATTTTGTAATAAATGCATGAAATAGATGAAATTGTGAGCAGTTGTAGAAGAAATAAATGTTCAGCTAGGCTTGTTTAATGAGAAAATGTGTTGAAAAATAATTTACGAGCCTAGGGGAAAAATCATAATTTTGCCCTAGTACAAGGGCAATATAGATTTAATGCATTATGATCATAGAATGATCTAAATGAATGAATTTTATTATTATAGATCAAGAAGAATGCAAAATTAACCTTGACCGGGGAAAAGACAAGGTTATGGATTAAATCGTTAGTTGACGCATTTTGCACCGAGGTAAGTTTATGTGTAAATGATGTATTTTTCTACACACATTGTTGTTGCTAGTTAGTGCACGGTATGATTGAGAACATGTGTGGTTCAAATGGATTGAATTTGGTAGCTACTGAATAATTATCGTATGAATTACGGAATAGATATGTAAATATGCAATGACCACACTTAACAGTGGGCTAAGTGCGATACCACCTGATTATGTAACTACGATGGCTGTGTGCGATACCATCGCTTATTTATTATTTGGTGGGCTATGTGTGATACCACCGTAACTATCCCTCTGGTGGGCTTTGCGCGATATCACTTTATTAGAGAGTGACGGTGGCTAAGTGTGAAACCACCGAATGATAGTTAGTATGAATGGTTTATTGAGAAATTATGATGTGTTGTATCGTGTGACTTTGTGGTGCTAAGTGCAGGGATGTATGTTAATGATGTGAGTACTAAGCTTGTGATGCGGTTGGAAAGTGGTAAGGGAGGAAATGAGTAAGCATGACTAAGAATGTGGATTGTTCTTGTTTAGTATGTAATGCTATTTATTGTTTAGCACATACTATAATGCTAATTGTTTATATGTAAACTTACTAAGCTTAAAGCTTACTCCCCTTTTCTTTTCCCTTGTTTTATAGAGTTTAAGAGCTGAGCCGGGATACATCGATAACCAGAAGATCACCCACACTATCAGCTCACCTCGATATATCTAGAGTTAGTGATTTTTTGTATGGCATGTATAGGGGCTAGACTAGTTAGTTTATTTTGTTATTTTGGCCAAAGGTGTGTTGGACTTTTTTAAGGCAAACTTCTTTGTATATTGCCATGGTTGATGGCTCTCCTTGTCATTTATGATAAGATATCATCATTCATGGAAGTTTAAATTGCAAAATATGAGTTGTTTGATGAGATGCTGAATGGATCCTTGTTGTGTGAGCTAGAGGGGTGAAAAGAGCCTGGCAAATAGCCTTTTCTTGTCCACACGAGTAGGCACGCGCGTGTCTAGGTTGTATGAAGTCTGCACCTTGAATTTGGAATTTAAATTGCCACACGATTGTAGCACACGGGCGTGCGACAAGCGTATGGATTAATCAGAGGCGACCACGGGCCAGCCATATGGGCATGTTCTCAAGCCGTATGATTCAAGTCAGTGTCGACCACAGGTGTCGGACACGGGAGTGTCATTTTCCTACACGGGCGTGTAGCCCTTGTTTAGGAAAAATTTTCTTAAGCGCGTAAAAGTTTCCAAATTATCTCTGAAACTTTTTGGAAGCATGTTTAGGGCCTCGTAGGTCCATTATAAGGACAATAGACATATGAATAGAAAAGTTTTAAATTGAAATGAGTTTTATAGCCCAAAGTTGTATAATTGTGGGAGTTAAGTATGATAATGCCTCGTGCCCGGTTTCGGCATAGAATACGGGTAAAGAGGTGTTACATTTAGTGGTATCAGAGCTATGGGTTAGTTGGTTCTAGGACTACCGTAGCGTGTGTGGGAGTCTAGCTATACATGCCATAAGCATATAATGATAGTGTGGTGACTTCTTTCTAGAGGAGTTTCAAAAGAAGTATATAAGTTAGCGATTTATTGACCACAAATGGAAAGAATTCCTTGATAAAGCAAGGAAAAATGACTGTGGCGGAATATGAGCTCGAATTTGTTAGGCTCAGTAAGTACGCGCAAGAATGTGTGTCAACAGAAGCTATTTTATGCAAGAGGTTTGAAGATAGGCTGAATGAAGATGTCAGACTTCTAGTCGGGATTTTAGAACTAAAAGAATTTGTGGTATTGGTAGATAGGGCCAGTAAGGCCGAAGACTTGAGTAAGGAAAAGTGGAAAGCCATGAGTGAGGCCCAGGATGCAAGAAAAAGGCCGATGAGTAAATCTTACCAAGCTTAATGGAAGAGGTCCAAGGAAGTGAACCCTCAAATGACTACATCAATCAGGTATTCGCAAATAGAGCGAGGCAAACACATACTCAGGCTCAAGAGTTCAAGCCACCTCAATAGCAAGTGTGGGGCAATCCAAAGTCCAAACTGGAGTGCCCAAGTTGTGGCAGACATCACACTGGGGAGTGTTGGGGAAACAATCGGAATTGTTATAATTGTGGGTCCCCCGACCATTCATCCAAAACTGCCCTAAGAGGGATGACAAGGAGAGGAAGCAATAGATAAGATCAAGCAATATATTTTCTAGGGGTAGGCCAAAAAAGAACCCGGGAGGTGGGACTAGTGGTAGAGGTGTGTCACGAGACTCTGCTGTGAGATCGAAAGGCCGGGCACCTACAAGGACTTATGCCATTCGCGCTCGTGAAGAGGCATTATCTCCAGATGTAATAACGGGTACTTTTTCTCTTCATGACACCTTTGTTATTGCTTTAATTGATCCGGGGTCTACCCATTCTTATGTTGTAAGAGATTGGCATCTAGTTTGAGTATGACTGTTGAGTCTATCAAATTGTAGTGAATGTGTCAAACCCGTTAGGTAAACATGTGTTAGTTGACAGGTGTGTAGGAATTGTCATTTGACAATTAGGGGTCATTGTTTTCCGGCAAACCTTATGTTGTTGCCGTTTGATGAATGATTTGATTTGATTTTGGTATGGATTGGTTGACTACCCATAGTGTTTTAGTGAACTGTGGTAGTAAATTTATTGAATTGAAATGTGAAAATGAGATGTTATTCGGGTTGAATCAGGTGGGTCAGACGTTTACCGGTGACAATCTTCCTTGGTGGCTGAGAAATATTTAAGAAAGGGATGTGAGTCTTATCTCGCTTTTGTAC
>CM016625.1:89622570-89686351 GCA_005393395.2 Gossypium australe
GTAATAAATTGTTCATTGTATGATGTTATGCTTCGGTAACGCTCTGTAACCCTAATTCGGCGACAAATACGGGCTAGGGTGTTACATTTGTTTGTATCATAAAGAGGTTTAGCCGATTCCCGGGCGAAACGTAACATATATGATGTTTAGATATACATGGCATTATTTAACCTGTGATAGTGTGATAACTCTTGGCATGTTTTGAATTATATTTTCATATAGTAATGTATTCCAACCAAGCTAACTCCGATGATGTAGAAAGTAACGCGCAAGGCTCCATTCACAGAGTAGCATTGTCTGGTTCGAGGCTCGTATCTAAGGGCCAGGGAGGAGAGGCTAAAGAAGCCTTCTTCCAAATGATGAACTGGTTCACAGAGTTTGTCCGAAGAAATCTAGTTGCTTAACGACCTCCACCCCTACTTGTTCCCCCAACCAGTTTCCGTAGTTCCTAAACGTTTGGAACCTTTACGTGTGAGGAAGCTGCCTGTTGATAAAATCTGCAAATATAGGGCCGAAGAATTCAGAGTTTCAGTAGATGATGATCTTGAAGAGCTGAGTTTTCCTTAGAAAATACAATCCAAGTCTTTGATGAGTTATCTTTTTCACTGACCGAGTATGTTAAATGTGTGGTATCATTATTGAAAGATTCAATATATCAGTGGTGGAACACATAGATTTCTGTAGTACCGAGAGAGCGGATCATATGGGAATTTTTCCAAATCAAGTTCAAGAAGAAATATATAAGTCAAAGGTTTCTTGATTGAGCAAATACGCCCGAGAATGCATTCTGACCGAATTTGCTATGTGTAAACGGTGTGAGGATGGATTGAAAGGGGATAAAAAGCTTTTAGTCAAAATTCTCAAGCTGAAAGAATCTGTTGTTTTGGTTGATAGAGCAAACAAATCCGATGAGCTTAGTAAAGAAAAAAGAAAAGCCGACTCTGAAGCTAGAGATTCAAGAAAGAGATCAACTGGGAAATCGTATCATTCATCGTCAAAGAGATCGAAAGATTACCATAATCATTGACGGCTTTTGTGGGATATCCTAACAGAGGTCGTGGTAAGCAACACGCAAGTCCCAAAGCTCAAGCTACATCAGTAGCGAGCGTTGGCAGTGTTAAAGCCAACAAGCCTGATTGCCAGCAATGTAGACGAAGACATTTTGGCAACTGCCAGATAAAAGATGGAGCCTATTTCAGATGTGGATAGCAGGAGCATTTTATTTAGGATTGTTCTGAGTTACCTAAAAAAGACAAGATCCAGATTGTTCGATCGAGTAATACAGCTGCGAGAGGGAGACCACCAAGGAACCCTAGAAATGTGGATATTATCCAAAGTGCGACTAAGGACTCAACTGTGAGGTCCGAGGCACAAGCACCAGCCAGAGCCTATGCGATCTGTGCGCAAGAGGAAGCTTCTGCTCTAGATGTTATTACTGGTACTTTTTCTATCTTTGACACTAAAGTTAATGCTTTGATTGATACTAGATCAATTCATTCGTCTATATGCACGAGTCTAGTGTCAACTAAAAGTTTACCTATTGAGTCCACTGGATACACGGTTAAAGTTTCGAACCCCCTAGGTCAGCATGTGTTAGTTGATAGAGTCTGCAAGAGCTGTCCTTTGATGACTCGGGGTTACAGTTTTCTGGCTAATTTGATGTTACTACCATTTGATGAGTTTGATGTGATTCTGGGTGTGGATTGGCTAACTCTGCCTGATGCTGTAGTGAATTGTAGGCGAAAGCTTATTGTACTGAAATGTCAAAATGGTGAGGCACTCCAGATTGAATCAGACGAGTCGAGTGAGTTGCCTATTGTTATTTCAGCTATGTCAATGCAGAAATACGTGAGAAAAGGTTGTGATGCATACCTTGCATATGTTCTGGATTTTAAAGTGTCTGAACCGAAACTTGAACCAGTGTCTGTGGTTTGTGAATATCCTCATGTATTCCCAGAAGAGTAACCTGGGTTACCACCAGTCAGAGAGGTTGAATTTGCCGTTGAGGTAGTACCGATGACATCACCGATATTGATAGCTCCGTACAAAATGGCTCCTACAGAGTTGAAAGAATTGAAACTTCAGTTGCACGAGTTAAAAAATAAAGGTTTTTCTTAACCTAGCTTCTCACTTGGGGTGCACCGGTTCTATTCGTTAAGAACAAGGACGAATCAATGAGATTTTGTGTTGACTACCGTCAGCTTAACAAGGTTACAGTCAAGAAAAAATATCCACTAATTCGAATTGATGATTTATTTGATCAATTAAAAGGTTCAACGGTATTTTCGAATATTTATTTACTTTCTGGTTATTATCAGTTGCGGGTTAAAGATTCGGAAAACTACATTCAGGACCAGATAGGACACTATGAATTTCTTGTGATGCTGTATGGTTTAACTAATGCACCTGCAGTATTTATGGATTTGATGACATAATATTCAGACCGTATTTAGACTAATTTGTCGTGGTTTTTATTGCTGATATTCTGATATATTCTCGAGACGAGACGAAGCATGGTGAACATTTGAAAGTTGTACTGCAAACCCTACATGATAAACAACTTTTTGCCAAATTTATCAAAAGTGACTTTTCGCCTAGAGAAGTCGGTTTTCTTGGACATATAGTATTAGATGATGGCATTAGGGTTTATCTGAGTAAAAATTCAGCAGTTGTTGATTGGAGACCTCCGAGAAACATATTAGAAGTTAGAAGTTTTATGAGATTAGTTGGTTATTACAGAAGATTCGTCAAAGGATTCTTGATGGTAGCTACTCTGATGAGTGCTTATTATAGAAAGATGTGAGTTTTAGTGGTCCGAGAAATGTCAACAAAGTTTCAATCAGTTGAAAGTACTGTTGATTGAGGTACCAATTTTAGTTTAGCCTATATCAGGTAAAGAATTTGTAATTTTTAGTATGCATCTCTGAATGGTTTAGGCTGCATTTTGATGCAGGAAGGTAAAGTAATAGCTTATGCTTCCAGACAGTTAAAGTAGTAGGAAAAGAATTACTCGACACATGATTTAGAGTTTGCAGTAATTGTGTTTATATTAAAGATTTGGTGACACCATCTATATGGTTAAAAATATCACATTTATACTGACCATAAGAGTTTGAAGTATTTATTGATTAAAAACAAAAGAGTTTAAAGTATTTAATATCACAAAAATACTTGAATATGAGACAACATAGGTGGCTTGAGTTGCTGAAAGACTATGATTTGATTATTTATTATAATTCGGGTAAAGCAAATGTAGTGGTTGATGCTCTGAGTAGAAAATCTCTGTTTGCTTTGCGAGCGTTGAATACGCAGTTTGTCATTGTCTATTGATGTTTCGATTTTAGCTGAGATAAAAGCTAAACCGTTTTTTTACAACAAATTAGTGAGACTTCGAAAGGCGATGATGCATTGGTAGCTAAACGGAAATGGTTTGAGACAACTCTTGATTTTGGTTTTCAGATTGGGTCCAAAGATTGCTTACTTTTTAGAGGCAGAGTTTGTGTATCGAGGGATTCGGAGTTAATTTGGAAGATTTTGTATGAAGCTCATTGTGGTAGACTGTCCGTTCATCCTGGTAGTACTAAAATGTACAATGATTTGAAATAGATGTACTGGTGGTCGAGAATGAAGTGAGAGATTTCAAATTTTGTATCGAGATGTTTAGTATGTCAGCAAGTAAAAGTTGGACATCTAGTATCTTCAGGTTTGTTGGAGCCAGTAATGATACCGGAGTGGAAATGGAAGCGAGTTACTATGGACTTGTATTAGGTTTCCCCTATCTTTGAGAAAGAATAATGTCATTTAGGTTGTAATTGACCATTTGACGAATCTAGCACATTTAATTTCGGTACATACAAATTACTCCCTTGAAAGACTAGTTGAATTATACATCTCTGAGATTATTAGATTGCATGGGGTGCTAGTTTCTATTATTTCAGATAGAGATCCTCGGTTTACGTCGCGATTTTGGAGTAAGTTTCAAGAAGCTCTAGGTACACGGTTACATTTTAGTATCGCATTTCATCCCTAGACAGATGGTTAGTTCGAGCGAGTAATTCAAATACTCGAAGATATGCTTCGTTGTTGTGTATTAGAATTCAAAGGCAACTGGGAAAAATATTTATCGTTGGTTGAGTTTGCATACAATAACAGTTATCAATCAAGTATAAAAATGGTGTCATACGAAGCTTAGTATGGCCGTAAATGCTGAACTCCTTTATTGGACCGAGATTAGTGAGAAAAAGATACACGGGGTCGATTTGATTTGAGAGACTGAAGAAAAAGTGAAAGTAATCCGTGATGGTTTGAAAGCAACTTCAGATGGGCAGAAATCGTATGCAAATTTAAAACGTAAAGATATTGAATTTCAAATCGACGATAGAGTATTTATGAAAGTATTGCCTTGGAAGAGAGTTCTTCGTTTCGGTCGCAAAGGGAAGCTTAGTCCGCATTTTATTGGGCCATATGCGATTATTGAAAAATTCATAATGTGTTTCATGTATCGATGTTACGATGGAACTTGTCAGACCCTTCGCATATCATTTCATCGGTAGATGTTGAAATTCAGCCTGACATGTTGTATAACAAAGAACTGATCAGAATTTTGGCAAGAGAAGTTAAAGAGTTAAGAAATAAAAACATAGCTTTAATAAAGGTTCTTTGGGAACGTCATGGGATAAAGAAAGCCACTTGGGAGCCTGAGGATGTAACACCCCTAACTCGTATCCGTCACAGGAACAAGGTTACGGAGCGTTACCGAAACTTTTCAAAACATTTTCAGATAAATCATGTAAATCACTACTCATTAACCGATATCATTCGTAACGTCCTTCAGATGGACCCTCGAGGCCCAATACGATCATTAGAATCGAGTCGGAACTTAATCGGAAACTCTAAGAAATTTTCGTGACATTTCAAAACTTTTCCAAGGTTCAGGGCTTACACGCTCGTGTAGTCCAAGGGACACGCCCGTACTGCAGGCCGTGTTCGACCCCGTGTAACTCTCTGACTTGTGCACACGGCCATGCCACACGCCCGTGTTCTAGGCCGTGTGGTTAATTCAATTTTCATAAAATTAGGTGCAGGTTTCACATGACCAAGACACACGCCCGTGTTCTAGGCCTTGTGGCACATACGGCTGAGACACACGCCCGTGTGCTCAATTTTGAGCATTCTGTTTTCTTGAATTTAAGGTGCAGGGGACACATGACCTAACACACAGTCTAGACACACGCCTATGTGTCTGCATGTGTGGACAAAATAAAGCCACTTCTAGCTTCATTTCTCACCCAAGATTTTGCCAATGACCTACACCAAACTTTAATCCAAATACCAACCAATCCAAGCATTGAATTCAAGTAATTTATAACACCTAACATGATATATTACATGCATTCATGCTTTTAATCTTACCCTTTAGTAAGCATACTCATTTAACCTTTCTCAATCACTCAATAACAAACACTTAAGTTATCTCCATAAAATAAACTTAATACATTATATACATATACCAAAACATAATCATCACTAGCCATTCCAATGGCTAGATTACAAGAATCATTTACATTTACATGCCAATATGGCCAATATAACTTATACATGCCATTACAACCATAATTAATTTACCATATTGTACCATCATGGGCTGATGGATAGTGTGAGTGATCTCCGCCGAGCTTCCAGTCCAAGGAGCTTCCGATTTACTCTAAAACAAGAGAAAATAAAATAAGGTAAGCATAAAATGCTTAGTAAGTTCGTATAACATGGTACTTAACTTACCATACATCCTATTTGAGGTAATTAAGTAAGGCATATTCAACCACTTTGATCACAAGCCCTACACACATCCTCACTTCCCTTGTTAGTCATATATTCCGTAGTAACATCAAGACATATATGGGCACAACAACAATCAAGTTCCCATGCACTTATGCTTTCCACAACATGTATTCATTTAGCATGTATAGATATATCTTATTAATACAAGTATAGTTTCACAGTAATTCTTATCGAGTTTAGATCATTTTATGGCAGGACTTTACTCATTTTATTCGATTATTAAGGTCGCACAAGTAGCAGTAGATTCAAGGTGTACCAGTCTATGATCAAGGAGGAACATTCTCATCAAGTAATTTTCTTATACAAATATCATCTTCTTGTATTTCATGTAATATTCTTTTCATGTCATATTTCCATATCATATGTACCATTCCATGTCAATTTATTTTCAATTCATCTTTGCTCTTGTCAGAACTGTACCTGTTGAATTTATTCGAAATATCAATGGATACACAGGTAGTACACTTGAGGTGTACAATTCCATAGCCCGTCAATTTATATTCAGTAGTACATTTTAGGTACACTCTCGAGCCACATATCATACAACATAATTACCAGTCAGGGCTAAATTCTAGCTGTAACATATACTCCAAGGGCTTTGTCAGATTACCAGTCCAGGCTAAATCCTTTATATGAAAAAGAATTTCCTATTGAGTCCATTCTGAATTACCCGTCAAGGCTAAATTCAATTCATAACATATTCTTGAGAGGACTTATATCAAGATTACCTGTCCGGGCTAAATCCTTTCTGTAATGAAGTCATTAGGATTGCTCGTTCGAGCCTAATCCATTTTGCAACAAATGCAGGACCTCATTCATTTCAGCAATTACATTTATCCATCGATTTTCATTTATTCAAACGAGATTTAACATTTCCAAGCATTTTCCAGTATGTGATCATTTCATACATCTTTAACACTACATAATTCACGTGATAATATTCCACATCTATTCCGAGCATGGAAGCAACATTTCCATCGTTTACCCTTTAAACATTTATCGTTTACCCTTTTAACATCTATCGGGCATTATCAATTAATTAGAACATTTTTATTTATCGAGCTTGATCGGATATGAAATCCTTATATATATATATATATATATATATATATATAACATTTATACAATTTACATAATTACAATCAAAACAATATGTAAATAAACATAATTTAGTTACACAAACTTACCTCGACAAAGGTTCGTCTATGTAAAATCTACCAATTCGACATTTTCCTCATTCATCGTTCTAACTCCGAATTTGGTCTATTCGGATCTATACGAGTAGATTTAACATCAATTTATCATATTTTACATTCATGTGGACTAAATTTTCATCCTAGGTAAAATTACTATTTTGCCCCTAACTTTTCCATAAATTTCATTTTCATCCCTAAGCTCGGAAAATGAAACTTGTGCAAATTACTACCTATTCCAAGCCTTACAAAGCCCCATTACAAAATTTACAGCACATGTATTCATAAAATTTCAGAATTTTCCATCAATTTCACAAGTTTACATTTTAGTCCCTAAATCATGTTTTCATCAAAAATCTCTTTGTAAAAGTTGTATATCTATAAATAATCTTTCATTTTCTACCATAAATTTCTAATTTCCAGCATATACATACATGACCCATTTTTCATACCTTGATAACTTTTCAACTTAATCCCCCAAATAGAGAGATTAAGCTATCACGATTTCAAAAATATCAAAATTACTAAAAACGGGACAAGGAAACTTACCCAATTTGGCCATGAAAGTCTCTTCTCTCTCTCCTAGGGTTTTGTAAACGGAAAAATATATAAGATTTTTCATATGTAATTTATCACCTTTCTACTTAAATTCATTGTTAAAACTAATTAATTATTTAATAAATTAATGAAATATGTGAAAATATGAAATTAGGACATAGAAATTATTAAAATGTGATTTTATGTTTTATTATATAGTTTTCATGCAATAAATGGCTTATTTTATATTAATTTGAATATATTATATTTTTTAAGACATAAAGTGGGCCATGCATGATTAAATTAAATAATAAAATATAAAATTATATTTAATAATTCATTTTAAAATATTTCATTATTAATTTGGGTTTTAATTAATTAATTAAATTGGATAAATTTTATTCTTTGGTCCTCTAACTTGTTGATTTATTCTGGACAGGTTGGTAGCTTTGCTGGATTACAAAACCAACCAAATTGGAGACCAAGTCAACCCAATATTTGCTACACATGGCTGTCCGTTTAAACCATTCTTTGGTTTTATTACACAAGGTCCTTGTAGTGTTGAAGAAATTAGAGATTTGCCCGAAGATTTACAATTGATCGAGTCTTAGTCATGAGTTGTGGCATCAAAATTGCTTAAAAATCAAGCAAAAAATCAAGTCAAAAGCCACTAAGCATGGCCGACCAAAATTTGAGGAGATTTGAAGAGGTTAACATCCACTATTTTTAGCAAACTACCCCTTCCTCCTCACCTATAAAAAAGACCCTCTCATTCCCTCATTCATCATCCCTCAATCATTCCTCATTCATTCTTATCATTCATCAGGCTCACTTCTCTCCAAATTCTCTTAGCTTTTTCCATTCCCACACCTAGCATCATCTCTTCATAGAGATTTTAGCAATTAAGCCTCTTAAAGAACCCTTGGTCGACCACCTTGGAGAGCCATCAGCAAAGGAGCAAAGCAAAGGAACGGAGGAGCCTCGTCAGTCAGAGTCTTGGTGACAGCCACTCTGAATTGGGTTTAATCTTTCTTTTCTTTAATTTAATCTAAAGATGTTTGCTATGTGTTCATTGTTCTTGTTTACAACAATGTTAGCTTAATTTTATTTAAGCTAGGATGATTGCTTTTATTAAATAATATTTATTTGATTCATTCTTATAATGTTTGTGCCTCAATCGATCATGTTTTCAATTAATATCAAGTTTGTATTTCGTTCATACATGATTGAAATGCACCTGAATTAGCTGAGTCATTCTGACCAGACGACAGCTAATGGACACATATTTAAAATGTGCATGCTGAATTTAGATCCCGACCCAATTAAATTGTAGGTTGCATAACATCTCTGCCCAAGCTCTGTTATCTGCATAGTTTTTAGATTTGTGTGATTGAACTGTTTCAAACCTGACGCGTCCCTGTTACCTAACACGAATGCTAAAAAAACCCGTAGTAAATAAGGATCAGTAGTAAAGGATTTCGAAAGGACCTAATGTGGTTTCCAAACTCATGAAAGATCGAGTTGCCATGGAATGTTTTTCCGTATGTTATTAAGCATATTGATAATAAATTGAGTTTAATTAAAGTAATTGTCCTATTTATTTATGTTATAATTGTTGCAAATTGTGTTTAATTTTACTAAAATCTATTTCATTCATATAGTTTGCATATTTAGGATAATTTGCATTAGGGATCATTGCATTTAGTCTAATATATTTTAATCACCACTTCTCAAGTATATTGTGTTTTTATTTACCAAATTGTTAAATTTTACAAATTAAGTGACTTAGCACAAATACAATCCCTGTGGAGACAGTAACTCGATACTTACTTATTAATTGATAAGACTGTGTACACTTGCACAAACCTACGCGTTACAAGTTTTTGGCGCCGTTGCCGGGATTGTCAACTGTTGCCATAGTCATTTCTTTCGTGAAATTATTTATTTTCAATTTGATTCATTTCTAACATTACTAACTTATTCTTTTTTATTTTTTTTATTCTCTTTTCAGGTGTTTATAAGCATAGATTGAGTTATCGATTTGCTCCTTGTAGACCCTGAAATTGCACGAACTTTCAGACAAAGAAGGCGTGAATGAACAACTCAAAGACAAGTCGAGATGGATCAAGGAAATCAGAATCAAGACCAATGTAATGAAGCCGATCATGTATGAAATCCCATCCTCATTGCCGATGATAGGAATCGATGCATCAGACAAATATGTTGTGCCACTTTTCAGTGAGTTAAATCCAGGAATTAGAAGGCCAAATATTGAGGCAACCCAATTTGAATTGAAACCAGTGATGTTTCAAATGCTACAAATGGTGGGACAATTTAGTGGTATGCCCACGGAAGATTCACATCTGCACCGCCGATTGTTGTGGAGGTGAGTGATTCATTCAAGATAGCCGGTGTGTAACACCCCTAACCCATGTCCGTCACCGGATTAGGGTTACAGGCATTACCAGATAAGTCAAAACTTCTGTTCAATCGAATAAATCTTAGTAGACATCTTTATCAAATACAAATTTAATTATAGACAGACAAATTACACATGTGAAAAACATACTTGATACATTAATCCAAAACATATACGATAATCATCGATGAACACAAAAATAACCTTGCAATGAATATTACATTATTATACACACAATTAGTTTCTTAGTCGAATATACAGAAACACATGCATAAGATTTTCATGAACATTGCATAACTTGAATTAAACTTAATAGATTCAATACTCAATCAAATCAAACCTTTATCTACAGCTAAATACATATATAGATATACTTATATACATATGCACCTCGTATACATGCTCATTTCCATATTCGAAAGTAAGCTTAATCAACTAATTCATCAAGCATATAGATTTCATTTGGATATTTCCCTTTAGCTTAGCCGAACTTACATATGTATTGCATAACATGATTCATATTTCATAAAATGACTAAGATTAATACATACATAATTTCCAAATGATGCCTATCCAATACATACCTATTTTCCATCCATGACTAACTATGACCGTATATAAACATTCATTGCTATTTTTGAATAAGCCATTATAAACAAACAATTATACCTACATAAATCTTTAAGTATCATCACCATCTTTTTACTAGCCATATGCATAACTAAATACATCACATATGTATGCTATGACCAATTTACATCTACGATATCCACCTAGACTATATCCGATTATAGCCAAATACAATCCATATTATCTATGCATCATAATAACATATCCATATGCACTATTAAATTATTAAAACCGTATGTCTCCACATTAACTAACATAGAACATAAGTCATATTTGTATGGCTATAATACATATATTAACAAAGTTTCCAACTCCAACAAGGACATTTACCATACTATACATGCCTTTATCCAAAATGACCAAACTAAAAGAGTACCAAAAAGATGATAGTGTGGTTGACTTTGCGGACGATTTCCCGAGCCTGTAGCTTGTCCAAAATCTATAAAACGAAACGTTAAACATAAACAGAGTAAGCTCACTAGCTTAGTAAGTCTCAAGCAATTTCGATGCACAATCAAACATTCAAGCATTAACAATATATATATATATATATATAAAAATCAACTTGTATATGACATTGAATACAATAGTTTAACATATAAATTTTCACTAAGGCCGAATGCCTTTATTCTCATTTTAGACTAAGCAATCACCTATCTTTAATATACAACTCTCCAAAGCATTTAAATGCCATAGATATTTGCATTTTCCAAAACTATTAACTATGACATGCATTTTAGCCATATGATATTAGCCATACACATATACAAGCATATCCAATTGTTCTCACATTTAACATTTATACACATGTCCGAATTTCAATAGCATAACCAAGCTTTTACTTCCATATACATATCATGCTCATTATTGATAAATTCAAGTGCACACTTAAACACTTCACCAAAAGCTTTGACTACATCACAACTTACTTACTTCGAAAGGATATAAATAAATTAACTTACCTTATTCCTGGTATCTAGGCAAGAACTTATACTTACCCAAACATTTATCTTATTGCAGTAGCTACATTCCACCTTGTAAATTATTCATGACTTCTTTAATTAAATACGTCACCGGCATTAAGCCTGCTAGGCATCAAAGCCTGATATAATGCACCGGCACGAGGCCTGCTAGGCATTAAGCCCGATATAAATCACCGGCACGAGGACTGCTAGGCATTAAGCCCGATATAGATCACCGGCACAAGGCCTGCTAGGCTCAAAGCCCGAATCTCAACATAATTAACCATTCTATGCACATTTATTAATGATAGCATCACAAACATCTCAAATAATTCATATTACCTTCCATATCAAACCGAACTTACTTATTCACATTTCATTAAAAAAATAAAGTAAATCCAATAATATACCACCACATTTGACCATCACATATATTTCCACTCAAAATTTTCAACTATCATCACTTACCTCGACTATCGACGGACAACGTAGATCGGCTATTCGATAACCTTCACCTTTCCCCAATCCAAATCCGTTTTTCTTTGTTCTTGATCTAAACACATTAAAATTTAGCTCATTCAAGCACATTTCATCTAAATTTAGTCCCAAAACACATAAAAGGGAAAATTACCATTTTACCCCTAATGTTTCACATTTTTACAGTTTAGTCCTATTTTCACAAAACACAAAATACACAAAATTTCACTATACCACACAAGGGCCGAATATTCATAGGGACCCTACAAGTCCATTTCTTTCATTTATTTTTCATTTTAGCCCTTCAAAATTTTATTCTTCGTAATTTAGCCCAAAATACTCAAATTCACTAAAATTTCAACACAAAACATGCTAATCTTTAACATAACTTTAATATAAAATAATCAAACATCAAAAACCACAAGAACATGACAATGGTCAAACATCAAGCATGCTCAAACTTAAAAATTCTAGCATGGGTCAACTAATGTTCGAAGCAACGGTCTCAAAAACGTAAAAATAGACAAAAACCAAGCTAAAATTCATACCTAATTAAGCTTGAACAAGGCGGAATGTTTTGAATCTTTTCTTCTTTTGTTTCTCTTTTATTTCGGCAAAGATAAGCATGAAATGGCTTTATTTTATGTTTGTTTTACTAATATTAACATAATTTAATAATTACCTTTTTAACCTTATGTTATAGAATAATAAACATTATAAAATAAGGTTAGTTGGGTACTTGGCCGGCGCCTAACTTTAGAAATGGGCTATTTGCCCTTTTATGACTTCAATTTAAAAAGCCACTATCACATTAGGACTTTTCACTATATTTTGCAACTTTTGCACTTTACGCGATTAAGTCATTTTGTCTAATTAAACACACAAACGATCAAATTTTTTTTATACGGAACTTTCACACATCATAAATCACATATAATTAGCACCAAAAATAATATTTAAAAACTTTTCGGACTCGGATTCGTGGTCCCGAAACCACCGTTCCGATTAGGGTCAAATTCAGGCTATTACACGGTGTGACTAAAGACGCACTGAGGTTGAAGTTGTTTCTGTACTCATTGCGAGATTGAGCACAAGCATGGCTCAACTCTTGCCACCAGGTTCCATATCGTGGCAAGAATTAGCAGACAGATTTTTGGTTAAGTATTTCCCACATAGCAAAAACGCTAAGTTGAGGAACAAGATCACAACTTTCCAACAATTGGATGACGAGTCTTGTATGAGGCTTGGAAGCGATTCAAGGAGTTACTTCATGTAACAGTCCGATTTGTACCCTAGTCGGAACAGTGGTTTTGAGACCACAAATTTGAGTCCGTATAATATTTTTCAATATTATTTTCTGTGTCCTTGTTAAGTGATTAAGTATGTGGTAAAGTTTCGTATGCTAATTTGTCTGTCTGTGTGTTTAATTTGTCAAAAGGATTAAATTGCATTAAATGTGAAAGTTGTATGCTATATGTTAAAGTGCCTATGTGTTGTGGCTTATTAAGGTGGAGGCCTTATGTTGTTATTAAACCAATAGTTAGTTGGTGGACGGTTAAAGGACTAGTACGCCCTTAATGAATATAAGTTTCTTATGTTTAATAAAAGATTAATTAGGTAATTAGATTAATATTATGTTTATAACAAAACAAAACATGAAATGGACATGAATGCATTCATCTTTCCACTGAAAATACAAAGAAAAGAAAGGGGTTTGAAGCTTTCTAATATTTGGTTACTATCAAGCTTAATTCAAGGTTAGTTTTTGATTGGTTTTTGATAATTTCTATGTTTTCGTAATCGTTGCTTCGTAAACTATGTAACCCATGCTTCAATTTTGAGAATTGATGATGTATGTGAGTTGAGACTTAGATGAACTCATATGTTTTATAATGATTTATGGTGTTAAATGAAAGATATGTGTTAGATGAACATGCTTTGTTCTTGAAATTTTGATGAATTTAGCTAATTAGGGCTAAATTGAGAAAATAGCAATTTGAGGGACTAATTTGCAAATTTGATGGAAAATATAGGCTTGTATGAGATGTATGCACATTCAGCTAAGCATGGTTAAAAGATGATTTTGTGAATTTGATGTTTTGAGAAAAATGGACTAAATTGATAAATTATTCAAATGTGAGGATTAATTTGCAAATAGCCCTAAATGTGTGTCCTTGGATTGAATTGAATCAGTTAGTGAATAAAAGGGTTAATTCTGAATATGTATAGATCAAGAACCGAAAAAAATAGACATAGATAACGGGAAAGCGAAAGTAACCGAGTAGCCGTTTCCATTTCCGTTAAATCAAATCCGAGGTAAGTCATCATGCAAATAAACGTATTTATATTGAACTGTGTATGTTTATATGACTATTGTTAACGATGAATGCTTATGATATGATTTGTACATGAATTCTGAGATAAGGTCGAAGTAGTGACAATGTCAGAAAAGTCCCGTACGAACCTAGGAATAGATAGGATTAGCTATGTCATGACATAGGTATCTGTTTTGTTTTATCATGTAAGACCACGTCTGGGACGTTGGCATTGATTTGAGATTTCGTGTAAGACCACGTTTGGGACATTGGCATCGATATAAGATTTACGTGTAAGACCATGTCTGGGACATCGTCATCGTATTGATTCGTGTAAGACCCTGTCTGGGACAGTGTTATCGATATCTGAGTACATGTAAGACCTCGTCTAGGACGTTGGCATTGTTCGACTATTTTGAGCTTTCTCTGTATCCTATTGGTTCCTAACAGTTCAACAGGCAAGTATGTGATACAAATGGCTATGTGACTTGTAAATACATTTCACGTACGTTGATTTATACGCTAAATGTATGTACAATGTAAGTGTCTATATGATCTTACTAAGATGATTATGTATAATGGATTAATGAGATGATATATGAAATTATGCTTGAATGAGCCAAGTACCTATGTAATATATGAATTAAAGTTGTGGTGAGCTTTGTGTAAACAAATGTGCCAAAGATCATATGATGAATTGGTTATAAGAACTATAAGTACCAATGTATTGAATGAGTTGTATTTATTGTATGTTATGTTTATTTGTATATGACTTACTAAGCTTTTGGAAAGCTTACTCTGTGAGTGTGTTTTCTCTGTTTTATAGATCGTCAAAGCTACTGAAGGCTCAGGGACCCTCGAGGATTGTCATCATACTACTCAAATTATTTTGGTACATTTTGGAAATGTATATAGCTAGATATGGCATGTATAGACTAATTATTTGGATAAGTATGAGATGTGAACTTAGCCATGTGATTTGGCTAGTTATATGTTGGTAACATGTTTTGATGAATGTGTTATATAATGTATGTTTTGGTATGGTTAAATAGCATGTTGAAATGGTCAAGATTATGGGTAAGTAAATAGTTAAACTATGCTTGTGTTTATAGGAGAGTTAGTCTTCTAATTTTAGTATAAATAGAATTGGATTTGAGTGTAGAGATTGATTGAATATTTTGACATGTTCATGGTTATTAAAGGTGCATAGAATGTATTGGTATTTTCTTGTAGGTTTGACCCCTTGTTAGATGGCATTTTGGCCTTACAAATGGCCTATAATGTCACAAGGTTATGGCACATGGGCGTGCCTAGTGACCGTGGGGTTAAGTCAATAACTAGCTAAGAGTACATGGCCTTGGCACACGGATGTGCCTGGTAGCCGTGTGGTCAATTCAGATTCGACCACGGCCACGGTACACGGGCATGCTTGGTGGTTGTGGAGCCAAGTCAGATTCAACCATGGGGGAGACACATGGGCGTGTCTAGTTGCCGTGGGAGGCACACGGCCTGCCCACACGGGCGTGTAATCCCTAAAACTTTGAAAGTTTTAAATTTTTCGAGAATTTCTGTATGTGTTCCGATTTAGTTTCGACCTTATTTCTAAGCATGATTTAGGTCTCAATGACCTATTTAAGGGATGCTATGGTTGTAATTGATGATTTACTTTATAAATTGTCTGATAAAGTTTCCGATCTGTCTGGTAACACTCTTAACACTAATCTGGTGACAGACATGGGATAGGGGTGTTACATTTGGTTGATATCAGAGCTACGGTTTAGTCGATTCTCGGACTAACGTAGCGTGTCAGAGTCTAGCTATACATGCCATATACTTGAACTGTGATAGTGTGATGAATCCTGATGTATGAAATGTGATTTTCGTATAGTAATGGATCCCGAAAGAACCGTAGCTGACGATGTAGAAAGTAATATGCCAGCTCCCGCGCAAGGGACAGTGCCCTTTGATTCGAGACCGGCTACGAGCGGTCAAGATGGAGAAGATAAACAAGCTTTCTTCCAGATGATGAGTGAATGGTTCACTCAATTTGTAAGAAACAACCCGACTGTTTCGCAACCCCCGCCCCCGGTTAATCCCCTTCAGACATTCGGTATACATCTGACTATAAATTTGAATCTGTGGAATAAGCCTCCAGTTGACAAGATTCGTAAATATGGGGCTGAAGAGTTCCAGGCTACTAATGATGATGATACTGAAAAGGCCTAATTCTGGTTAGAAAATACTATCCGGGTATTCGACGAAATGTCCCTGACTCCAGAAGAATGCATAAAATGTGTTGTATCATTGCTTCAAGATGCAACTTATCAGTGGTGGAAAACCTTAACTTCTATTGTTCCGAAAGAGCGAGTTACGTGGGACTTCTTTTAGATTGAGTTTCGAAAGAAATACATCAGTGAGATATTTGTCGATCAGAAATGAAAAGAATTCCTGGAACAAAAACAGGGCCGAATGACTGTTACGGAGTATGAACGAGAGTTTGTAAGATTGAGCCAGTATGCTTGGGAATACGTATCTACCGAAGCAATAATGTGCAAAATATTCGAAGATGGTCTTAATAAAGATATTCGTTTGTTAGTCGGGATCATAGGAATAAAAGAGTTTGTTGTACTCATTGATTGAGTGTGCGAAGCTAAGGCACTCGGGAAAGATAAAAGAAAAGCTGAGTCTGAACCTAGAGATGTGAGAAAGAGATTTCAGAGTAGATCATTTCAGTCTGCTTCGAAGAATTTAAGAGATGATCAAAGTCGTTCAAGAAATTGAGAAAGACATTCTAATAGAAATTGAGCTAGATCACAAATGAGTTCCAAAACTCCAGCAACATCAGTAGCGAGTATTGGTAATGTTCGATCCGAGAAACCTGAATGTAAGCACTGTGGAAAAAGGCATCCGGGAAGTTGTAGATTAAATGGTAGAGCTTGCTTCAGATGTGGATCACTTGATCATTTTATCCGTGATTGCCCTGAGTCTGTCGAGCCAGAGACTGTTCAGAATCTGAGATCTGATAAAGCACCTATGAGAGGTAGACCTTCGAAGAATGTAAGAAATGTCTGTAATAGTTAGAGAACTACGAGAGATACTGTTGCGAGACCTGAAGCTAGAGCGCCTGCCAGAGCGTATGCTATTCGAGCCCGTGAGGAAGCTTCTTCACCAGATGTTATAACGGGTACTTTTACACTTTATGATACTTCTGTGATTACATTGATAGACCCTGGTTCTACTCATTCGTATATATGCATGAATTTAGTATTCAGTACGATTTTGCCCGTAGAGTCTACTGAGTTTGCTATAAAAGTATCGAACCCCTTAGGTAAAAGTGTCCTAGTTGACAAAGTATGCAAGAACTATCCGTTAATGTTTAGTGATATCTGTTTCTCTATTGATCTGATGCTTTTGCCCTTTGATGAGTTCGATATCATTCTGGGTATGGACTAGTTGACATTGCATGATGCAGTTGTAAACCGTAAAAGAATGACTATTGATTTGAGATGTCTGAATAATGAAATTGTACAGGTTGAGTCTAATGATTTAGATGGATTGCCTACCGTGATATCTGTTTTGAAAGCTCAAAGATATGTGAAAAAGGGATATAAGGCATATTTTACTTATGTGATTGATTCGAAAGTGTCTGAGAAGAAAATTGAATTAGTGCCTGTTTTATGTGAGTATTTTGATGTGTTCCTTGAAAAGTTGCCGGGTTTGCTTCCGATACGTGAAGTTGAATTTGGTATTGATTTGTTGCCTAGTACAACACCTATTTCGATAGCTTCATATAGAATGACACCAACAGAGTTAAAAGAGTTAAAGTCACAGTTGCAAGAATTGACTGATAGAGGGTTTGCAAGACAAAGTTTTTCACCTTGGGGTGCTCCTGTTCTGTTTGTGAAAAAGAAAGATGGCACGATGAGAATGTGCATCGATTATCGTCAGTTGAAAAAGGTGACCATAAAGAATAAATATCCGTTGCCCAAAATTGAAGACTGATTTAATCAGTTAAAGTGAGCTACTGTATTTTCTAAGATTGATCTGAGATCGGGATGCTACCAGTTGAGAGTGAAAGATTCAGACATACCAAAACTGCTTTCAGAACGAGGTATGGGTATTATGAGTTTTTAGTTATGCAATTTGGATTAACAAATGCTCCAGCTGTTTTAATGGATTTGATGAACAAAATTTTCAGACCGTACCTAGATCGATTTGTGGTAGTGTTAATAGATGACATTTTGATTTATTCATGTGATGAAAATGAGCATGCTGAACATCTGAAAATTGTGTTGCAAACTTTGAGAGAAAAGTAATTGTACACGAAATTCAGCAAATGCGAATTCTGGTTGCACAAGGTTAGTTTTCTAGGTTGGAATTCGAGTGGATCCGAGCAAGATTTCTGCTATTCTAGATTGGAACCTCCGAGGAACGTGTTCGAAGTCCGTAGCTTTCTGGGTCTAGCTGGTTATTATCATCGATTTATAAAAGGATTTTCAGTGATAGCTACTCTGTTGACTAGACTACTTCAGAAAGATGTTAGATTTGAATGGTCTGATAAATGTCAGCAAAGTTTTGATCAGTTGAAAACTCGGTTAACAGAAGCTCCAGTGTTAGTACAGCCAGAATCGGGTAAAGAATTTGTTATATATTGTAACATCCCAAACCCGGCCCAAACACCACGACCGGATCTGGCATGTCACTAAGAAGAATTTATAAAACACAGTGCGTTCTTAAGGGGGAAAAAAACCTCTGTTGGGATTTTGAGTTTAGTGTTTATTAAGAAAACTTAGAAATTTTATGCTAACTAAGTTTAGTTTGCCAAATTTCCAAAATCAAGTGAACTTTTTGACACCTACATTATCCGTTTAAGTTACGAAGGTTTTGTTGCAAAAGATAATAATTTACTTAATAATTTAGTCGTATGGAAGCCCGTTGCCTTTGTGTTTTCTTTCTAAAACATACTGTTATTTCAATTGAACATATAACTTGAGTGTTTAAAACTTAAAAACCCAAAATTTAGAACCCAATTAACAGTGGCCTTATTACAGCGTGAAAGCCAAACCAGTTATTAAAAAAAAGTAAAGTTCTTTACTGAAACGAAATAAAATCATGCATGGCCACCTCGTGCTCCTCTCCAGCCCGGTCCGCTGCACTAAGTGCTACCTGAAAAGATGTGGAATAACGGGGTGAGTCATGGGACTGAGCGTGCAACACTCATGCACCATCAAACCGGGCCCTAGCCCTACATAACAGAATAACAGAATATCGCATACACAGAAAAATGATGCAGAACCCAACCCAACCTAGATTTCCATCCGCTACACACCCTCCGTACCCGCCAATCACACCAATGGGGATTTCTACAATCAACCCTCACCGCTACACACCATCGATGGCAGTCATGCTACAGTTAGCTGCTCATCGCCAGAATCGTGACATAGTCACCAGAACAAATCGTGGCAGAGCCACTACAACAGATCGTGGAAGAGCCACCAAAACGCTTCCCCTTTTATAACATATTCCCAACCCTATGCAAGCATAAAATACAGATGTATGGATGCGACAGGTTTTAGCATGCGTGTACAGAATACTCATCCCATAGATCGAAACATTTCATCACAACCACTTACTCTATCAGAACAGAAGTCACTAACCTGATGTTTGGCATACACCTTCCATTGGAATCTCTATAGCCATACCGAGTTTTCGGCATTTAACAAAACATATTTATATATTAATGTAGCATTATAGATGATGTGAGGAGTTACACACTTGACAACACGTAACACAATACTTTCTATGTCGACGCTATCGCTGACAGGTATTACCGCTATCTGCCTACTATTCTGCTCAGAAGCCGGCCCATAACCCGGTGGCCAATATCGAACTATTGACACTACTCGCTTCTTAAACTTAGGGGCTGGGTTTACAGATTCAACCCCTCCTATCGCTTGGCTGACATTTGAGTCCATGAACAAACCTTGGTCACTAGACCGGATTAAAATAGTGAAATCGAACCACAAGAGAATAACACCGAAACTAAGGATCCTTACCTAGATCGACAGATCCCGAAGCTCTAGGCTTGATTCCCAAATCAAGCGAATCCCGAAAGTCTCCAAAAGAATGCAATACCACCCCACCTATATTCGGCCAAGAGTTTAAAGAACGGGATTACTACCTTCGGCACTCAACGCAAGAAAGATGATCAAAACGAAGAGAAAACTCTTACCACAACCACTAGAGAAACCAATTGGAAGTGATGGAAGATTAGTAATGACGATCCACTGCAAACAGGAGTCGAAAGAGAAGATTTGGATGCTAGAGAGTTTCGGCTAGGAAATAAATAAGATCTACTTAAAAAATGACAAGTTTCGGTTTTTCTTTCCCAAGAAAATGAGAGGAAGAGAGATGAGATGATCAGAGAAATTCGGCTATCCAAGCAGATCTTACCAAATGTCGAAGTTGTTCCGCTATTGAAAAGGAAGAGATGAAGAAGAAGGGTGCTATCTACCAAGGGATATTCAGCTAAAGTGTTTGAAAGAGAAGAGAAAAGAGTAACAGAGTTTTCGGCAAAAGATGAGGCTCCAGAAGGTTTTGGCTCTTATGTTAATGGCAAGGAAAATAAAACTATTGGAGAGGGTGACTGGCAATATAAGTTTCGGCCAAGCACAGAGGAAGAAGAAACTGAGGAGAGGAGTGGAAGATGTTTCGGCTTAATGAAAGAAAAGGGAAAGCAAAACAAAATGCTAAGAGAGTGTCTTGGTTTAGGAAATTGAGAGAAAAGCAAAATGCACCAAATGGTATGGGTGTTTCAGTTTTTGACAAAAAGAAAGAATAAAAGAAGCTCTTGGTCCTATCTAGCTAGCCGAAAATGCTCAACACTCCCTCTAAGGCTATCTTTAACATTCGTCCACTCCCTAGCCTCACTAAACTGAACACATACTCACAATTTCGACTAACACTACACACTCTTTAATCCCTTCTTTTCCTCCTTAACTTTCTCGTGATCACACATTCAAACCTGTTTGAATAATTCAAATTCCTTGAATTGCTCTCTTCCATACATTCAAAGATGTTGACCCATTCAACACTCATCCACCAGAGTCTAAGCTGAGTGCAACTCCCCCTTACCTTAGCGTCAAAAAGAAATCCCCAAAAGGGAGACCATGCAGCTCAAACCTGCTCCCTGCCAGCTTACCTGAGGCGTCACCCTCTTGCCTCCTAAGTGGCGCCTCCTTGCCACCTTTCCAAGGCATTTTTTGTGTCATCCAACACAAACAATATCCCTTACGGCCTAATTCAGCTAGCTTCCCCTAAAAGTGCCAATCACAGAAATTTCTAACAAGGCTCAGGCTTAACACCAAAGCTTCTCGGAACCCCCAAACACCCCAAAACAACATACAGCACATAACATACACACAGAAACACATCAAATGCACCACCCCCAATTCAAGTTATTACATATATTGTGATGCTTCGTTAAACAGTCTGGGATGTGTTTTGATGCAGGAAGGCAAAGTTATAGCTTATGCCTCGAGACAATTGAAGCCGCATGAAAAGAATTATCCTACACACGACCTTGAGCTAGCTGCGGTTGTGTTTGCACTACAGATCTGGCACCATTATCTGTATGGTGAGAAATGTCACGTGCTTTTAGATCATAAAAATCTAAAATATCTGATGACTCAGAAATATTTGAACCCGCATCGAAGAAAATGGTTAGAGCTATTAAAAGATTATGAGCTTGTGATAGATTATCATCTGGGTAAAGCAAATGTTGTTGCTGATGCATTGAGTAGAAAATCATTGTTTGCACTACATGCTTTGAATGCTCAGTTAGATTTGTCTAATGATAGTTCGGTGATAGCTGAATTAACAGCGAAACCGTTGTTTATACAGCAGATATATGATGCTCAGAAATCTGATAATGAGTTATTAGTGAAATGAGCTCAATGTGATTTGAATTATGAATCTGAATTTCGAGTTGTTGATGATTGCTTGAGATTTCAAAATCGTATTTGTGTTCCAAGAAATCCGAAGTTGATTGAGCTGATTTTGAGTGAAGCACACAACAGTTGTTTATCTGTTCATCCGGGAAGTACTAAAATGTACCATGATTTGAAGCAATACTATTGGTGTTCTGGTATGAAGCGTGATATTTCTGAATTTGTTTCAAAATGTTTAGTTTGTCAGCAAGTGAAAGCTGAACATCAAGTTCCGTCTAAGTTGCTACAGCCGATTCTGATTCTTGTGTGGAAATGGGATAAAGTGACAATGGATTTTGTTTCTGGTTTACCTCAGACTCTGAGAAAGAAAGATGTGATTTGGGTCGTAGTTGATCGATTAACGAAATCTGCTCACTTTGTTCTGGTAAGATCTGATTATTCGCTTGGCAAATTAGCCGAGCTTTACATTTTTGAGATTGTGAGATTGCATGGGGTGCCACTATCCATTGTGTCAGATAGAGATCCGGGATTTACATCGAGATTCTGGAAGAAAGTCCTCCACTTCGGACGTAAAGGCAAGCTAAGTCCGAGGTTCATCGGACTGTATGAAATTATTGAACTTGTTGGGCCTGTTGCATATAGATTAAGGTTGCCCTCTGAGCTAGAAAAGATCCATAATATATTTCATGTCTCGATGCTCCATAGATATCGATCTGATCCGTCACATGTGATTGCCCCATCTGAAATTGAAATTCGATCTGATATGCTATATGAAGAGGAATCGATTCGTATTTTAGCTCGTGAAATAAAAGAGTTGAGAAATAAGAAAATACCGTTAGTGAAAGTATTGTGCAATCGACACGAAATAGAAGAGTCTACGTGGGAGCCCAAAGATTCATTGAGACAGCAATATTCGACTCTGTTTAACGGTAAGATTTTGGGGGACGAAAATCCCTAAGGGGGAGAATTGTAACAATTCGGTTTGTACCCTAGTCGGAACAGTGGTTTTGGGACCACAAATCTGAGTCCGTATAATATTTTTTAATATTACTTTCTGTGCCCTTGTTAAGTGATTAAGTATGTGGTAAAGTTTTGTAAGCTAAATTGTCGGCCTCTGTTTTTAATTTAACAAAAGGATTGAATTGCATTTAATGTGAAAGTTGTATGCTATATGTTAAAGTGCCTATGTGTTCTGGCTTATTAAGGTGGAGGCCTTATGTTGTTATTAAACCAATAGTTAGTTGGTGGATGGTTAAAGGACTAGTATGCACTTAGTGAATATAAGTTTCTTATGTTTAATAAAAGGTTAATTAGGTAATTAGATTAATATTATGCTTATAACAAAATGAAACATGAAATGGACATGAATGCATTCATTTTTCCACCGAAAATACAAAGAAAAGAAAGGTGTTTGAAGCTTTCTAATATTCGGCTACTATCAAGCTTAATTCAAGGTTAGTTTTTGATTGGTTTTTGATAACTTCTTTGTTTTCGTAATCGTTGCTTCGTAAACTAGGTAACCCATGCTTCAACTTTGAGAATTGATGATGTTTGTGAGTTGAGACTTAGATGAACTCATATGTTTTATGATGATTTATGGTGTTAAATGAAACATATGTGTCGGATGAACATGCTTTGTTCTTGAAATTTTGATGAATTTAGCTAATTAGGGCTAAATTAAGAAAATAGCAATTTGAGGGACTAAATTGCAAATTTGATGGAAAATATGGGCTTGTATGAGATGTATGAACATTCGGCTAAGCATGGTTAAAAGATGATTTTGTGAATTTGATGTTTTGAGAAAAATGGACTAAATTGATAAATTATACAAATGTGAGGGTTAATTTGCAAATAGACCTAAATGTGTGTCCTTGGATTGAATTGAATGAGTTAGTGAATAAAAGGGTTAATTCTGAATATGTATAGATCAAGAACCGAAGAAAATGGATTTAGATCACGGGAAAGCGAAAGTAACCAAGTAGCCGTTTCCATTTCCGTTAAATCAAATCCGAGGTAAGTCATCATGCAAATAAATGTATTTGTATTGAACTGTGTATGGCTATATGACTATTGTTAACGATTAATGCTTATGATATGATTTGTACATGAATTCCGAGATAAGGTCGACGCAGTGACAATGTCCGAAAAGTCTCGTACGAACCTACGAATAGATAGGATTAGCTATGTCATGACATAGGTATCTGTTCTGTTTTATCATGTAAGACAATGTCTGGAACGTTGGCATTGATATAAGATTTATGTGTAAGACCATGTCTGGGACATCGGCATCGTATTGATTCCTGTAAGACCCTGTCTGGGACAGTGGCATCGATATCTGAGTACATGTAAGACCTCGTCTGGGACGTTGGCATTGTACGACTATTCCGACCTTTCTCTGTATCCTATTAAGTTCCTAACGGTTCAACGGGCAAGTATGTGATACGAATGACTATTTGAATTGTAAATCCGTTTCACGTACGTTGATTTATACGCTAAATGTATGTACAAGGTAAGTATCTATATGATCTTACTAAGATGATTATGTATAATGGATTAATGAGATGATATATTAAATTATGCTTGAATGAGCGAAGTACCTATGTGATATATGAATTGAAGTTGTGGTGAGCTTTGTGTAAACAAATGTGCCAAAGATCATATGATGAATTGGTTATAAGAACTATAAGTACCAATGTATTGAATGAGTTGTATTTATTGTGTGTTATGTTTATTTGTATATGACTTACTATGCTTTTGGAAAGCTTACTCTGTGAGTGTGTTTTCTCTATTTTATAGATCATCAAAGCTACTGAAGGCTGAGGGATCATCGAGGATTGTCATCACACTACTCAACTTATTTTGGTACATTTTGGAAATGTATATAGCTAGATATGGCATGTATAGACTAATTATTTGGATAAGTATGAGATGTGAACTTAACCATGTGATTTGGCTAGTTATATGTTGGTAACATGTTTTGATGAATGTGTTATATAATGTATGTTTTGGTATGGTTAAATAGCATGTTGAAATGGTCAAGATTATGGGTAAGTAAATGGTTAAACTATACTTGTGTTTATAGGAGAGTTAGTCTTGTAATTTTGGTATAAATAGAATTGGATTTGAATGTAGAGATTGATTGAATATTTTGACATGTTCATGGTTATTAAAGGTGCATAGAATGTATTGGTATTTGCTTGTAGGTTTGACCCCTTGTTTGGTGGGATTTTGGCCTTACAAATGGCCTATACTGTCACATGGTTACGGCACACGGGCGTGCCTAGTGACCGTGGGGTTAAGTCAGTAGCTAGTTAAGAGTACACTGCCTTGGCACACGGACGTGCCTGGTAGCCGTGTGGTCAAGTCAGATTCAACTGAGGCCAAGGTATTGTTCTTGGTGGCCATGGAGCCAAGTCAGATTCGACCACGAGGGAGACACACGGGCATGTCTAGTTGCTGTGGGAGGCACACAGCCTGCCCCTACAGGCGTGTAATCCTTGAAATTTTAAAAGTTTTAAATTTTCTGAGAATCTCTGTATGTGTTCTAGTTTAGTCCCCGACCTTGTTTCTAAGCATGATTTAGGTCTCGATGACCTACTAAGGGGATGCTATGGCTGTAATTAATGATTTACTTTATAAATTGTCTGATAAAGTTTCCGATCTGTCTGGAAACGTTCTTAACCCTAATTTGGCGACGGACACGGGATAGGGATGTTACGCTTCGTAAGTGTCCTCATCACGGGATTCCTCATTGTATCCAGTTGGAGACATTCTATAATGGTCTCAATGCACATAAAAGATTTATGGTAGATGCTTCCGCGAATGGTACAATTTTGTCTAAGTCTTATAATAAGGCTTATGCATTAATTGAGAGGATCAAGAGTAGTAACTATCAATGGCCAACAAATCAAACAGCTTCAGGAAGACGTGTAGTTGGAATTCATGAAGTGACGTTCTCACTTTATTATCAGCTCAGGTATAGTTTATTTCCTCTATGTTAAAACAGTTTACCGCTAATAGTGCTAATAAATTTGTAGCTCAGCCACCAAGTTCGTTTGAAGTAGTTTCCTGTGTGTACTGTGGGAAAGGCCATTCTTTTAAGAACTGTCCATCAAATCCTGAGTCAGTGTACCATGTGGGGAACCAATATCAAAATAGGATTGGACAAAGACCGCGGTCTAACTTCTACAATCCTTCATGGAGTAATCATTCCAACTTTTCTTGGAGCAACCAAAGAAATGGACTGAACAACAACTTATTGTAGCAAAGACCCAACTAATCTCAAGGGTTTTAATCAGCAAGCTCCAAAACCACCTCAAGCTGAGGCATCAAACAGTTTGGAGAACTTGTTGAAAGCGTACATGCCAAAGAATGACGCTTTGATCCAAAGCCAAGCAGCAACACTGAAAAATTTGGAAAACCAAATGGATCAGTTAGCTACGGAGCTTCCTAATAGACCACAAGGAACCTTGCCAAGTGATACTGAGAATCAAAGAATTTTGGGTAAAGAACATATCAAGCAGTGGCATTGTGAAGTGGTAAAATTCTCTGAACCCCGATTGATTGATGTCGAAGATAAGCCCGTTGAGAAGAATCAAACAGCTGTTGAAATTCCTACACCAAGGAATCGGAATCTGTAAAGTCTGACAAGGTAAACCCTGACTTAGTGAATTCAAATATTTTAACATCTTCTTTGGATGCAGATTTACCTACTCAGAAAAGTTGTCCGATTTAACTGAAGTTCCATCACCTCCATATCCGCAAAGATGCAGTAATTCATGCAGAAATAGGAGGTGCAATTCAATAAGTTTTTTGATGTTCTGAAGTAGTTACACATCAATATTCTGTTGGTGGAGGCTTTAGAAAAAAATGCCAAATTATGTGAAGTTTATGAGGATATAATATCCAAGAAGAAACGACTGAGTGAAAATGAGATATGCCTTGACAAAGGAGTGCAGTGCGTTCCTACAGAACAAATTGCCACTGAAATTGAAAGACCCATGAAGCTTTACTATACCCTGTAACATTGGTCAATCTTACTGTGGTAAAGCTTTGTGTGACTCAGGAGCGAGTATCAACTTGATGCCTAAGTCTATTTTCAAGATGTTAAGGATAGGTGAAGTAAGACCTAAAACTGTGACGCTTCAGCTAGCGGACAAATCTTTAGCATATCCTGAAGGAAAGATCGATGATGTTTTGGTAAGAGTCAATAAATTTATTTTTCCTACTGATTTCATTGTCTTATATTTTGAAGTTGACAAGGAAGTGCCGATCATCCTTAGGAGACCTTTGTTAGCCACGAGAAGTGTAATAGCCCGATTTAGGGCCTAGTCAAAATAGTAGTTGCGAGACCACAAATCCAAAGTAGAAATATGTGTTTTATGATTTTATGAGGCTTATGAGGTGTTTGCATGATTGTGTGAAAATTTCATGAAGAAATTTTATTAATTAGTGATCAAATTATCCATTAGGACTAAATTGCAAAGATTGGAAGATATAGATTCTAGAAGATTTAAGTATGAAATAGAATTATAAAATTACTAGAGGTCCTTATTTAGCAATTAGACCATATGTTAAGATGGAGAAAATGGACATGGGAAGGAAAAATCTCAAGAAAGGGGCTTAAGGGCATTTTTGTCCTTTGGTTAATAAAAGAATTAAAAGGGAAAATAAAGTCAAAAATCTTGTCCATCTTCTTCTCCCATGGCCTAAATTCAATAAGGATGACATAGCTAGGGTTTGTTCATCTTCCAAGCTTGATAGTAAGTGCATTGTAGCCCCATTTTAATGTTCTTCGTATTTTGAGATCCTCATAGCTCGATTTAGCTATTTGTAGCTATATTTTGAGCTAGGGTTGATGTCCAAAATTTACCCATGTATGACATGCATATTTTGATGATTTATGGGAGAATATAAAATTTTGTTGTATGATAAACATCTTTCTCTAAGTGATTTTCATGAAAAATGCATAAAAGGACCAAATTGTAAAAGTTATAAAAATGGTCATACATGAGTTAAATAGTGGAAATTCGGGGCTGTTGTAGTTAAGAAAATGATTCGGCTAAGCTTGAAATACAAGAAAGTTGAATGAAAATCATTTTATGAGCCTAGAGGCAAAAGTGTAATTATAGGAAAGTTTAAGGGCAAAATCATAATTTTGCAATCATGAGTCAATTTAGTCAATGTGAGTATTAAACAAGTGAAATTGTTATTGTAGATCAAGAAACACGAAGCCCGGACCGAAACGGAGGCAAGGACAAAGTGTTGGACTAAATCGGACATCCACGCACGTTTTGAGTACTGAGGTAAGTTTGTGTGATATTAAGGTTGCATATGTTATTCTGCTTAAATTACTTATTATTTTGAGAAATGCATATCATTTCCATGAAATTCATTGATGATGTCTAAATGAGAAAATGACGAGATTATGTTAACTGAAGTCCCGATTGAAATTTCGAAATAACGAGGATACTTAAGTCACGATATGAGATAAGGACAGTCCCGTATAAGACCATGTCTGGGACATGGCGTCGACACCGAATGTAGGTCTTGTGTAAGACCATGTCTGGGACATGGCATCGGCATCGAATGTAGATCCTGTTGATGTGTGCTGTCAGAGTCTTAAAAATTTATATAAAGAATGATTAAGCCTAGAAACTAACTATGACAACGATTGATGCAAGAGCACCTATCGAACAGTAGTATAGCTTAGTGGCAAGACCGGGTCGTCGAACCCAAAGGAACCTGAAGTACTAATACTAACTTTCTTTTTATATTTAGCCTAAGGAATAAGGGAATTGTTGATTAATCTAAAACTAACTAACTACTAAGCTAAATATGCTAAGACAAAGAGAACGAAATTGGGAAAAAATACTGGGAAAAATCAATTGATTAAGACAATACCCGAAGAAGAATCCACCTAGACTTCACTTGTTATCTAACTCTAAACTAGACGATTTATTCACTTGATTTGAATCGTAGGATTCCCTAAGTTATGTTAATACCTCCGTCGAGGCTACTAACGTCTAATCCTAGGTTGATTAATTGAAATCTCTTTCTAATTAAAACCCCTAGAATTGCATTAATTCGATCTATGGACTCCTAGTTTCACCCTAATCCGGCAAAATCTCGTCACCCTATGTCTAGGCATTCGATCAAATCTACTTAATTAAGCTAGATCTACTCTTAGGCAGGGACTTTTGCTCCTCCACCCAAGCACATCACACTTGAATCAATATCCCAGAAATATCAAAACAAGAATTAAGAACACATAATTAAGACAATCAAGTATTTATCATATAGTTCAACAAACGGTAACAAGATTCATCTTAGGTTTCATCCCCCTCAGTATCTGAGGGTTTAGTTCATAATCATAAAAGAATACATCCAGAAGAAAAGATAAACAAAACATAAGAAAAACTCTAAAACCCTGAACGGGATAAAATCCCGTTCAGTTTATCTAACCCTTAGTTCTTATTGCTTTCAATAAATTATTTAGGGAATATTTCCGGGTTTATTATGCTCAAATAAATTCTGTCTAGGAGATTGGAACTTAAGCAGGACCGCTTGTGACCCCTCCAATCTTCCTGGGAATTGATTTTTGCATAATTTTCCAAGGAATTAGCCCCTAAATGACAAAATAATTTTTAGTTTTTCAAATAAAAGGTCAATTTTGACCCAAGTCTTAACTTGCAACTCAATTTCAAATTTTCATTAAGTCTAAGGACTTAATTCAATTATTTCCAAAATTTGGTTGCTATTTTCGTAAATAATAAAAACTAGTTCCTCTGCTTGTAAATATTTTTAAAAGGCATCTAAAATAATTTTTTATTTAATTTCATATTTATAAATTATTGATAAACTTTAATATATAATTATATTTTTATAATTTATATACTAAATTTTATCAACTTAGCTTAGGATTAGATTTAATTTAATTTTATATTATCTTGGAAATTAAATAGCAATTGATAATTTATATTTGTTTATCATGAGTAAAATTAGAAGGGAACTCTTATTTTAATGATTTAATTATTCTAAGAGTTCTAGTCTAGTTTATACTCTTCCCTCTATAAATTGCACCATGGATCCACCCCATTCACTCATCATTCAAACTCCCATCCACCAAAACACTAAGTGCCACAAGGTCCCTAGTCCCTAAGCTACCATTCGGCCAGCAGCTACTCCAGCACACGCCGCACGCCAGCGACAGCTTTTGCCCAGATCGGGGCCTCACGCCTGCTGCCTCTGCCCGTGCGCTTGCTGCACGCCAACGCCCCACGCCGACCAGCCCGTAGCCTGCCTTACGCTGCACCTTGCGCGTCACCAGCTAACCGCCTTGTGCGCCTATGCGGGCATCTCCCTTCCCAACCTAAGCCAACCCTCCTTTAAATTCTCCCTTTTAATTCATTAGTATAGTTTTACTTTAAAAGTTTTTAAATTCTACAAGGAAGGTGGTAAGAATAATTTTCTTTCTTAAATTTAATTTTTATTTAATTACTTAATTTGTCAATTTATTGAAATTTTAGTAATTGTTATTAAATTTTTAAGAAGCTAATTTTTATTTTTTCCATCTGATATTCAGGTTAATTATGACTAGCAAGAGAACTCGTGCCTCCGCTCAAATTGACAAAGTACAAAGCAAATTTCACTGTGAAGAAGCCAAAGCAAGATACAAAAATATCTTCAAAAATCAACAGATGCATCCAGAGAAAGGCTTCACATTGAAGGAAAGCAACTACAGAGACTTTATGGCATGTATTCGTCAAGTTGCTGAAGCACTCAATTGGGAATTGTTTTGTGAAAAGAGACCAAGTGTGGATGAAGAACTAGTTCGTGAACTCTACGCGAACTTAACTTCAAGCGAATTGACTGAAGTTCCAGTCCGCGGAATGAAGAAATCCTCGAGGAACTCACAGTGTCAGGTTCTAAGTGGACTGTGTCAAAGCAAGGAATCCACACATGCCGAAGAGAGTATTTGACACCACTCGCGAAGGTATGGTTCTATTTCATTCGGTTCAGCCTTATGCCTAGTTCACATTGGACTACAATTTCATTAGAGCGAATGGTTCTATTATACTCGATTTTAACTGGAAAGACCATTGATGTGGGAAAAATCATTTTGAGAGAGATGCGAAATTGTGCCATTAGACGTTCTGGCCCTGCTTGTTTCCCCTTTACGATCACAATTCTGTGCTTAAAAGCAAAACTCCTTGCGGACGTAAAGAAGACAGAGTATAGTCAAGGCACAATCACCGATTGGGATCTCTACCGAGTGGCCGGAGATTCTGTTCTTCAGCCATGAATTGCAGAAAACGAGGATCCCGAAGAAGCAGAAGATGAACCCACAGAAATCCCGCCAGAGTAATCAACTGAAGTCCCTCATGAGGCAGAATCAATGGAACCAGAAGCTGAACCTGATATCGAGCTCTCAATGTTTAGAGCTCTACCGCCTAGCCCAGATCGTCGTGATGAGTTATTGAAGCTGATAGACTTAATGCAACACATGTAATGGCAGCAATAAGCTTACTGGAGATATGCAAAAATAAGGGATGACTCGATGAGGAGTGCCCTCAAGATGACCCATTTATTTTTGTACCTGAGTTTCCAGATTTCATATTTGAGCCATGGGTTTCATCATCAAAGAAGGAGCAAGGCGATTCACGCAAAGGCAATACTAATGGAGCAAAAGATGAGTCGAATTCGGAAGGATCGGTGAACAAATAAAAAAGGGGAGGACTTCAAATTTCGTTTATTTATTTCTTAAGTATTTTAGGATTAGGTTAATTCGAAATTTTTATTTTTGCACAATAAAATAAGAGATAGGAAGCATGAATAAAATATGAACAAGTCTCAAAGGCTAAAGTGTGGCAATAGATATATACAAGTCTAGGATTGGATTTTAGAAAGAGCTTGGTACTTAAGCAGTCAATTTGACTCACCTCCTTCTTTCTAATTATCCTACCTGGTGTATAGTATCTATTCACTTTAAACAATGAGGACATTGTTCACATTAAGTAGGGGGGACCGAAAATTTGGATTCCACTCAGAATGAAATTTTCTTCTAGTTATGATTAGGACATATTTTTGTCCAATAATTTGAGATTTCGTTATTTATGCTAAACTTCAGTATTAATAAAGTTCTGTTATTTCAATAATTTATTATGTTAACTTAATAAAGATATGAATGTATTTTTAATAAAGTATGTAAATTCGTACCATAAATTTTTTAGTTCCCTAAGAAAAAATTAAGCATGCATGAAAGCTTAAGTCTTTAGAATTGACTTAGTAATTTCTTGAGGTGAAATCCTAGGAAACATGGAATATTGAAAATGATTTAGGCAACTATTGTTTGAACCGTTTGAGCCTTTCAAGCCGACCCTGATAAAATTATCCTTTGAAACCCAATTTTGAGACTATATGGCCTAATTTTATTTGGACCTATGCAATATTTAGCCATCAATTTTCTCTTCATTACTTCTAAAATTGTCCCAAACCCTAGACTCAATACTATTCAGAAGATTGTTTGAAAATAAGTTTGGGGGAGTTGAAAAGAAGTATCAATTGCTCGAAAATCTGTAGTACATGAAGCAAGTGCTCTAGTTTGAGTTTGTTTTTTAAAAAAAAACCATGTACTCAAAATAAAATAAGTGATCAAAAGAGCATAAGTTGGGTATCAAGGGTGAAATTTCTGATGGTTTGAAGATAAGTTGAGTCTAGGGTTGCTAAACCAAAAATGTATCTATCTTTTACCTACCCATAAGCCCAGCCACGTTATAACCTTATTAAATACCTATTGATTCAAAATTCCAATGTTACCTACATTAGTGGAGAGAAATTGCTCTGTTCAACATATGAAGACACTAGTTAAGCTTAATGATTGCAGTTTACTTTTTGAATAAGGAATTAAAATCAAATTGGTAGCAAGTAACATGTCTTTAGTAAGAAACATTTGGTCTGATTTTGCTAGTATAATAATTGTTGGAGGTAATTTGAACGATATGAATGCTTAAGTAGCATAACTATCAAATTTCTTATTTTTGAGCTTAAGTATATTCAATTCATAATTTTGAGAAGAGAGTTGTTCTGAAGGAGTTTTTCAAAGGTGTTTCCGAGAAAATTCTTTTCAAATTTCTGCATTACTTGGGACGAGCAATGAATTAAGTTTGGGGGTGTGGAAACACAAAAATTTATATACTTTTTCATGCCCTTATTTTACCCAAATTCATGTTGTTTCGAGAAAATTCTTGTCGGAAAATAATTAAATATTACAAAATAATTAAAGTGTGCTAAAAATATGAACATGATGAATTTTAATTAATTTTACAGTGATGTTTGTTTAATTTTGACTATTTTCGACAAATTCGCACAAAGGGCGAAAATCGGCTCGGCAGACATTGCTCGAAGAACAAAACTGAGAAGCAATTTGAGGATTCAAGGAAAATTTATTTCCGGCCCAAGACGGTCCAATTATGAAGATTTCATCATAATATAATTAATTTTAATTTATTCCCAACTTAATTTGGGCTAAATAAATTATTATTAATTAATTATGGGAAAAAGGGCTAGTTGAACCGCACTGGTTGAACCGAACCGATCGAACCGAACCAGCCATCAATTGGGCAGCCCAAACCGTCCACAATGAAGGCCCAAATCAGCTTAATAGCTGATTAATTCAGCTTGCAAATGAGTCCTTGAAGATCTTTCAAAATCTCATTCAAACCCCTCCAAAATTCATGGCTTTTAGATTGCCCCATGCTATATTTAGCAAAGTTGAAACATTCAACTTTGCCACATGGGATGGCCGGCCAAGGGAGGCCTCTTTTGCTTCTGCTATGTGCTATCTTTAGCAGCCTTAAACACCTATAATTACAACCCCTAGCTGCTCATTCAAAACACACCTCAAGTCTTCACATTCTCCTCTCTCGTTTTCTCTCAATTCCCCATTTTCCCTTTTCCTTTTTTGGTGTTCTTGTGCCGATTTCCCCTCTTGGAAAAGAGGTGTTTTACAGCCATTAGAAGCAGCAATTGAAGTGTTCATAAGCCCCTTGATAGCCAAGGACAACGAAGAACGAAGAAGGGATAAATCAAACAAGCCACGGAGAGCCACCGGATTTGTTTCTTGTTCCCTATCTCTTTAAATTATTTGTTGTTGTTTTGACAAACATGCTTCTGAATACTCATGCTTTTGAAATTTTTAATTTAATCAATTTAGCTTGAATTTAATTCGTTTTGGTTTGATTTCATTTCGCCCTCTTAGATTATTAAAATTGTGTTTACGCTGTTAAAGGCCATGGTGAAATGTTTGATTAAGTAAAATTATGTTAAGTTATCTAGCATTATAATTGTTTAGATAGCTAATGAATTAATTATTTAAACGCATTGAAATTGTAATTAATGGACACAATACTTAATCTATGCATGTTTAATTCTTCTAAGGTAGCTGAAGATTAGATTAGCATTGTATTTGACGATACATATGCCTTGCATAACTTGCAGGATTTTTGTGATTAAATTGTTTCAAGGTAAAAATACCTTGTTACTTCACATGATCTTTTATATGCTTGTTAGGTTGAATTAATCGTTTGCATCGACATAGGAATATGCGAGAGATTGTTTAATTTAATAAGTATGTATGTGCAATAACATGTTTACTAGTAGAAGTTTGTTTAATCGTTTGAATTTGCATAGAAATATGTACAAGAGATGAATGGAACTTTATTTGTAAGTATGTTCATAAGTTAGCAAATTACAGAGTTGTCATGTTTTAACAAGTATAAACACGAGCTTAATGTGATTAATCCAACACAATTATGTCATCTTGATTAAAATCAGTTTTTGAAATCGTGCATTAGAACTTTGTTTTATTTTTTTTACTTTGTTTTTCTTGTAGTTTTTAAATATTCTTCAAAACCAAGTATTTTTTTGTCACCAAAGTGTTTGCACCATTTTCATAAATAATCCTTTTACAATCCTTGTTGGTACGATAACTCGACACTTACTTGTCACTTTATTACTTGTTACGATTGTGTACACTTGCACATTTCCACCGTTCCATTAATTAAGGATAAAGTGTGACACAAGGAGTTGGATGGCAAGGAGGCAAGTGGTGTATTTTATCAATGAAAGGGGCTTGGGTTCGAATCCCATTGCAAGCAAAAAGGGATATTTATTTTGCTAAGTTGAGACGGCAAGTGGTTGTGATGGAATTAAACTCTGCTGAAGGTGAGATCCCACATCTGGAAGCTAGTGTGAGAGTAGGCGAGAAGCTGGCTTTAAATAGAGCGATCTATGAAGAGAGTAAGCATACCTTGGTTGGCGTTTGGGCATAGGAGTGTTCAGAGCGCGGATTAACTCCAGATTCCTATCAGGTGTGTATGTCGTACTACTCTAGCTGTAAAGCGGGAAATGCCGAAATGTCGATCACACGGCGACGGTAGCCACACAAGCGTACGAGCGCACGTGTGGGAGCTTCGACGCGATAGTTGAGGCCATCATGAGTGTTCTTGTGGGTTTAGGTTGTTTGGGCCATGACCGGTCGAAAGAGGCCATGTGGGGCCAATGGGCCCAATCGGATAAGTTGTATAATTGTGTAGTAAATATTGGATTGGACTATGTGAATCTCATATCTGTGGCTAGATTTGGGTTAAATTTTTGGGCCGAGAATAGGCCCCAGGCCCATTCGCATTGTTATCTCTGGTTAGAATACCTTGGTTTATAAAATTACTAGAATTCCCTTGATTTACAAAATTATTGAAATACCATTGGTTTACAAAATTACTGAAATACCATTGGTTTACAAAATTACTGAAATACCCTCAGATTGCAAAAATACCGAAATACCCCTAGTTTGTAAAATTACCGAAATACCCTTGATTTGTGAAATTATTGAAATACCCCTGATTTGTGAAATTACTGAAATACCCCCGGTTTGCAAAATTACCGAAGTACCCCTTATTTGGGAAATTAGTGAAATACCCTGTTTTGTGAAATTATCGAAATACCCTCGATTCGTAAAATTTCTGAAATAACCTCGGTTTGCAAAATTACTGAAATACCCTCGATTTGCAAAATTACTAAAATACCTCTATAGAGTAGAATTACTAAATTACCCCTACAGGGTAGAATCACCGAAATACCTTTATAGGGTAAGATGACTATTTTGCCCTTGGGGGTAAATGACTAACTTAGACTATGAGTTGACTAATTTGACTGTGGTTGTATGACTTATATGCTTTTATTACATGTTTAAATGATTGTTACTCAGCGTGGCCATTTTGCACACACGTGCAATGATTGAGCATGACATACACGACATATTGCATGGGGTTGGGACATTGATACGGAGGAAGTTTTGATAGGGTCGCATGACGACTGTGGATCCAGTATTGATCTGATAGGGTCGCACGGGTCGCATGACGACTGTGGATCTAGTATTGATCTGTTGAGGTCGCACAGGTCGCATGACGACTGTGGACCAAGGGATGGGTTAAAGCCGCGTAATCTAATTATGGTTCTGTACCAACCTAAACATGGCTCTGTGCCATCTTGATTATGGCTTTGTGCTAATCGTATTTACCCATGGCTATGTGCCTAACATATACACCGACAACTTTGTGTCAATCGTATTTACCCAAGGCTGTGTGCTGATTATATTACCGTCGCTGATGGTTATGTGCCAAACATAATATACTTACTGATGGCTTTGTGCCAATTATAATATCGCTACTGAAGGCTTAGAGCCATATATATACTAGCAGCTTTGCTGCGATTTTGGTTAGTGTCGCAACCGGTGCTAACATTAGGAGTGTAAGGATGGCGTGGGTGATTTATTCCCAGCAGGTAGTGCAGGGTTGGACGGAGGTAAGTTAGCATGCATCACACATTATGCATATAAAATTGATTCTGATATGGGCTAGGCCCAACTGTTATTGATATGGAGAAGGGGCTAGGCCCAATTGATTCTGATAAGGGCCGAGACCTGAGTTAAATTGTACTGGGCTTAGACCCACACGTTGTTCTGTTACTGTATTGGGCTCCCGCCCTGACTGACTTTGAATTCTGTCTGTTTTACTGACTGTTACTCTAGTAAGGGGATTACACACTGAGTTTTCGTAAACTCACCCCGGTTTTAACTGTGCAGGTAATCCTCAGCCTTAGACGGATCGGTGTTGCGAGGGACTCGGAGAATGCCACACACTGCTTATGATTTTCATTTTGATTATTTACATTCAAGTAGTTTGATTTGGGTTGTATTAGGCCTCTTTAAGTTTTTGGATTTTAACTTCGGGTCTTTCTTTACTTTGGTTTATATCGGTTAGAGGTAAGTTATGGTTTTCGAAGAACACTTCAATGTGACACGCCAGATTCGGGCCTAACTTCTAGGCCGGGCTTGGGTTGTTACAAGTATCCTCTGATATTCTGAGTAGTTCGACAGGCAAAAGAGCTAAATATGCAAAGATGATATAGAGCTAAATTATACAAGGATGATAATGAGTTCCATTTATGTTAAGGATGATGATGATTTAAGTTTATGTTCAAGTTAGCATAAGTGCTAAATTATGTGACTAAGTGATACAGGTTCCATGAGTAAAATACAAGTTATGAAACCATAATGTGATGTGTGATGGTAAGAATGAGTATCAGTAAGTATGCCTAAGCACTTGAGAACTTGTGTTGCTATTGTTCTATGATATGAATGGATTTTACCATGAGTACTAATGTTGCTACACTAATTCATGCAAACTTATTAAGCTATATGCTTACCCCTCTCATTTCCCTTTTCCTTGTAGTATCCCCAAGGTAGCTCGGGGCTTTTAGAATGTCGGAGCTTGGACCACACTATCAATCATTCTTATGGTATAGTAAAGTTGACTTATTTTGAGTATGGCATGTATAGGAACTTGGTCATCTTGTGTTATGTTATATTTGAAAGCCAAAGTGTTGGCTACTAATGTCATACACTTATTTTGTAAATGGCCATTAGGAATTGGCCAATATTTGTCAGGTTTCATATTTTAATGGTTATGAGTTTTATGAAGTGAAAGTTCATGCAAAGGATGGAGTAAATTGTGAAGTGTATGAATGATGATTAGTGGTTCTTCATAATGTATTATTGCCATGTTATGTGTTGCTTGTGTTGGTATATGTGTGTTCATGTTTTAGGGTGGCAATTGGCTTAGAAAATAGCCTTTTAATTGTCCAGATGGGTAGACACACGGGCGTGTGTCTAGGCCGTGTGCGACACACAGTCAGCCCCATGGGTGTGTTGATAGGCTGTGTGTCCCCTGCATTAAATTTATAAGAATTCGATTCGTCACACGGGCCAGCACACGGGCGTGTGCCTAGGCTGTGTGCCTCTTAAGAGTTGTTGACGTTATAAACAGAATACCCAGGTTTTCACACACGGGTGAGGACACGGGCGTGTCTAGGCCGTGTGAGAGACACGGGTGTGTGCCCAGCCGTGTGAAAACCCATGTAGGTTCGAAATGAAAAATAAATTCTACACGGGTTGGGGACATGAGCGTGTGTGACCACACGGCCTGCCCACACGGGCTTGTCCCATTTCACACTGGCGTATGGCCCTGTTTAGGTAAAAATTTTCTAAGTGTGCAAAAGTTTTCGGTTAAATTCTGAAACCCTTCGTATCCATGTTTATGGTCTCGTAGGCCCATAATAAGGATGATATGAATGTGAATGAGAAGTTTTATGTTGAAAAGAAATTTTATAGCCCAAAGTTCAGAGTTCTTAGACATATTAAAAGCTCAGAGTTCTTAGACATATTCGAATATTACATAAGCAACGTAGGCTTCATATCCCTTTTTCATATAACTCTGAGCTTTTAATACATATATCACCGAAGAATTGCCGAGATTGCCTCCAATGCGTGAAGTTGAATTTGGTATTGATCTGTTGCCCAGTACGACACCTATTTCGATAGCTCCGTATAGAATGGCACCAACGGAATTGAAAGAGTTAAAGTCACAGTTGCAAGAATTAACAGATACAAGGTTTGCAAGACCAAGTTTCTCACCTTGGGGTGCTCTTGTTCTGTTTTTGAAAAAGAAAGATGGCACGATGAGAACGTGCATTTACTATTATCAATTGAACATAGTGACCATAAAGAACAAATATCCGTTGCCCAGGATTGACGATTTGTTTGATCAGCTAAAATGAGCCACTGTGTTTTCTAAGATTGATCTGAGATCACGATACAACCAGTTGAGAGTGAAAGATTCAGACATTCCGAAAACTACTTTCAAAAAAAGGTATGGGCATTATGAGTTTTTAGTTATGCCTTTAGGACTAACGAATGCACCTGCTATTTTTATGGATTTGATGAACAGAATTTTCACACTGTACCTAGATTGATTTGTTGTTGTATTTATTGATGACATTTTGATTTATTCACGGGATGAGACTAAGCAGCCGAGCATTTAAGGATTGTGTTACAAACTTTGCGAGAAAAGCAATTGTATGCGAAATTCAGCAAATGTGAATTCTGGTTGCATGAAGTCAGTTTTCTGGGACATATTGTATCTGCCTTTGGAATAAGAGTTGATCCGAGTAAAATTTCTGCTATTTTGGGATGGAAACCTCTAAACAATGTGTCCAAAGTTCGTAGCTTTTTGGGACTCACTGGTCATTATCGTTTGTTTGTAAAAGGATTTTCGACGATAGCTACTCCGTTAACCAATTTGCTTCAGAAAGATGTTAGGTTTGAATGGTCTGATAGATATCAGAAAAGTTTTGATCAGTTGAAAGCCCTATTGACTGAAGCTCCAGTATTGGTACAGCCAGAGTCAGGCAAAGAATTCATGATATACAGTGTGCTTCATTAAATGGCCTGGGATGTGTTCTAATGCAAGAAGTTAAAGTCGTAGCTTATGCCTCGAGACAACTAAAGCCGCATGAAAATAGTTATTTGACATACGACCTTGAGTTAGCTGCGATTATATTTGCATTAAAGATTTGGCGTCATCATTTGTTCGGTGAAAAATGTCACGTATTTTCATATCATAAAAGTTTAAAGTATCTGATGACCCAAAAAGATTTGAATCTGTGACAGAGAAGATGGCTAGAACTGTTGAAAGACTATGAGTTAATGATAGTTTATCATCCAGGTAAAGTAAATGTTGTTGCCGATGCATGGAGTAGGAAATCATTGTTTGCATTACAGGCTATGAATGCTCAATTAGATCTAACTGATGATAGTTGAATTAAAAACGAAATCGTTGTTTATACAGCAGACATGTGATGCTCAAAAAGTTGACAATGAAATAATAGCGAGACGAGCTCAATGTGATTCGAATTCTGATTTTGAATTTTGAGTAGATGCTAATGATTGTCTGAGATTTCGAGATCGAGTTTTTGTTCTGAGAAACTCAGAAGCTCATTATAGTCGATTATCTGTTCATTCGGGAAGCACTAAAATGTATCATGATCTGAAGCAACATTATTGGTGGTATGATATGAAAAGAGACATTTCTGACTTTTTTTCAAAGTGTTTAATCTTTCAACAAGTTAAAGCTGAACATCAGGTTCCGACTGGCTTGCTGCAACCTATTCTAATTCCCGATTGGAAATGGGATAGAATAACAATGGACATTATTTCTGGTTTGCCTTTGATTCCGAGGAAGAAAGATGCGATTTAGGTTGTAGTTGATCGATTGACGAAATTTGCCCATTTTATTCCGGTGAGATCTAATTACTCACTTGATAGATTAGCTGAGCTTTATATTTCTGAGATTTTGAGATTGCACAGGGTGCCACTATCCATTGTATCTGATAGACATCGGAGGTTCACTTCACGGTTCTGGAAGAAACTACAAGAATCTTTAGGCACAAAATTGCATTTCAGTATCGCTTTTCATCCCCGAATAGATGGTCAATCCAAGCGAATCATTCAAATCCTCGAGGACATGTTGAGATGCTGCATTTTTTAGTTTAACGATACATGGGAACAGTACTTGTCATTAATAGAATTTGCATATAACAATAGTTTTCAATCGAGTATCAAAATGGCACCATATGAAGCTCTGTACGGACGTAAATGTCAGACACTTCTGTATTGGACCGAGCTCACTGAAAATAAGATACACGGGGTCAATTTGATAAAAGACACTAAATAGAAAATAAAAGTAATCCAAGATAGTTTGAAAGCAGCGTCTGATCATTAAAAGTCCTATGCAGACTTGAAAAGAAAAGATATTGAGTTTGAAATCGGTGACAAAGTGTTTCTAAAAGTATCTCCGTGGAAGAAAGTACTTTGATTTGGACGTAAAGGCAAGTTAATTCTGAGGTTTATCAGGCCATATGAGATCATCGAGCGTATTGGGCCAGTTGCATACAGATTGTTGTTGCCCTCCGAGCTAGAAAAGATACACAATGTATTTCATGTTTCGATGCTCCATAGATCGGAGGGTCGGGCACCTGGAAGGACTTATGCCATTCGCACTCGTGACGAGGCATCATTTCCAGATGTGATAACGGGTACTTTTTCTCTTCATGACACCTCTGTTATTGCTTTGATTGATTCGGGGTCTACCCATTCTTACATTTGCATGAAAGTGGCATCTAATATGAGTATTATTGTTGAGTCTACGAAATTTGTAGTAAAGGTGTCAAACCCTTTAGGTAAACATTTGCTAGTTGACAAGGTGTGTAGAAATTGTCCTTTGACGATTAGAGGTCATTATTTTCCAGCAAATCTTATGCTGCTGCCATTTGATGAATTTGACTTGATTCTTGGTATGGATTAGTTGACGGCTCATAATGTTTTAGGGAACTGTGGTAGCAGGTTTAATGAATTGAAATGTGAAAATAGAGATGTCATTCGGGTTGAATCAGGTAGATTGGATAATTTGCCTGTGATAATTTCAACTAGGGTAGCCGAAAAATACTTGAGGAAAGGATACAAGTCCTATCTCGCCTTTGTGATGAATACCCAAGAGTCAGAGGTAAAGATTGAATCAGTGCCGGTGGTATGCGAATATCTAGATGTGTTCCCGGAAGAGTTACTCGGATTACCTCCAGTTAGAGAGGTCGAGTTTGGGATTGAGTTAGATTCGGGAATGACACCTATTTCAGTTGCTCCGTATAGGATGGCACCATTGGAACTGAAAGAATTGAAAGTTCAGTTGCAAGAGTTCACAGACAAGGGTTTTACAAGACCGAGCTATTCATCGTAGGGTGCTTCGGTACTTTTTGTGAAGAAGAAAGATAGGTAGATGAGATTGTGTATAAACTACAGACAGCTCAAAAAAGTGTCTGTGAAGAATAAGTATCCTTTGCCAATGATAGATGATTTATTTGACCAACTGAAGGGAGCTACGGTGTTCTCTAAGATAGACCTAAGGTCTGGCTATTACCAGTTGAGGGTTAAGGAGCAAGATGTGCCGAAAACTGTATTTCAAACGAGGTATGGCCATTATGAGTTTCTTGTCATGCCATTCAGTTTAACGGATGCTCCTGCGATTTTTATGGATTTAATGAACTGTGTCTTCCGACCATATTTGGATAAATCTGTGGTTGTTTTTATTGACGACATGTTAATTTATTCTCGGGATGAGAGTGACCATGCAAAGCACCTGAGAATTGTTTTGCAGAATTTAAGAGACAAGCAGTTGTATGCTAAATTTTCCAAGAGTGAGTTTTGGCTCCAAAAGGTCGGATTCCTAGGACACATTATGTCGGGTGATGGTATTAGAGTTGATTTGAGTAAGATCTCGGCTATTGTGGAGTGGAAACTACCAAGAAATGTGTCAGAAGTCAGAAGCTTTTTGGGTTTAGCGGGGTACTACAGACGGTTCGTAAAGGGGTTTTCCATGATTGCTACCCCGATAACGAAACTGTTGCATAAGGATGTCAAGTTTGAATGGACTGAGAAATGTCAATAGAGTTTTGAGAGATTGAAAATATTGTTGACTAAGGCGTCAATTTTAGTACAACCTGAGTCGAGGAAAGAGTTTGTGGTCTACAATGATACGTCATTAAATGGTCTCAGTTGTGTGTTGATGCAAGAGGGCAAGGTAGTAGCTTATGCCCCGAGACAGCTAAAACCGCATTTGGAGTTGGCTGCGATTGTTTTCGCATTAAAGACCTGGCGTCATTAATTATATGGTGAGAAGTGCCGAATCTTCACCGATCATAGTTTGAAGTACTTAATGGACCAAAAGGATATGAATTTGCGACAACGGCGGTGGCTCGAATTACTGAAGGACAATGAGTGTAACACCCCTTACCCATGTTTGGCACCGAAACAGGATACGAGGCGTTACTGTACTTAACTTTACTTGAACTTGTATTATCAGGCTATAAAATTTCATTCCATCTTACAACTTTTCTTTCTTACTAATAACATACATTTCATGGGCCTACGAGGCCTTAAACATACTTCTGGAAGGTTTCGGGATTCAACTGGAAACTTTTGCGCTCCTTGAAAGTTTTGCCTAAACAGGGGCCACACGCCCGTGTCGTCCAAGGGACACGCCCGTGTGCCCCTAAGACATGCCCGTGTTCAACACCCGTGGTCGACACTGACTTATTTCACACTGCTGAGCACACGTCCGTGTCTATAACCCGTGTCCTTCACACGGCCTAGACACACCCGTGTCTCCTACCCATGGAGCTCTCTGTTTATAACGTCATCAACTCACTATGGTCACACGGCCAAGGCACATGCCCGTGTCCTTAGTCCATGTGTCGAATTAAAATCCACAATTAATGTGAAGACTTCACATGGCCTGGGCACACGCCCATGTCCTAGGCCGTGTCTCCCACACGGCTGAGACACACGGCCGTGTCTCTACCCGTGGAGCATACTGACTTGCAAAACCTAGCATGCAAGGGAACACACGATCGATCCACACGCCCATGGGCTGACCGTGTGTCACACACGGCCTAGACACACACCCGTGTGCCTACCCGTGTGGACATTTAAAGGTTATTTTCCAAGCCAATTGCCACCTTGAAAACAAGAACATAACAATGTCCACTCCAACTACACAAATATTACTTCAAATGCATGGACAATAATGCATAAATTAACAACATTGGTGTATAAACTTAATAAATATTGGTAAATCTCTTTAGCCATATATAAAAAGAATGATAACCTTAATAGCCAACACTTTGGCTTTCCACATGATATAACTCCTATACATGCCATACCAAAATAAACTACTTGGCTATACCAAAATATTGATTGATAGTATGATCCGAGCTCCGACGTTTATGATCCCCAATTTAGTTGGGCGTAACTACAAGGAAAGAAAGAAATGAAAGAAGTAAGCATATAGCTTAGTAAGTTTGAATGAAATTCATATAGCAATTATATTTGCTTAATATAACTCATCCATCAAGAGACAACTGCAACATGAGTTTCAAGTGCTTGGACTTACTTACTCATACTTATTCATACTCATTACATGATACATAATAATTACATACTTGAAATGTACTCATTGTACCTGTATCACTTAATCACATAAATTAGTATATTTTGCTAATACAAACAAAAATTCGATCTTCATCTTTCTTAACTTGAATGAAACTCTTTATCAACTTTGAACAACTTAGCTTATTACCATCTCTACTTGCTTAGCTTTCTTGTTACCTCTTTCATACTTGGCTCTTTTGCCCGATGAATTACCCGGAATAATTGAGGTTACTCAGTCTCATTAAACATGTATCTCGATGCCAATGCCATGTCCTAGACATGGTCTTACATGGGATCACCTCATGATGCCAATGCCATATCCCAGATATGGTCTTACATGGGATCTCTTAATTCGGTGTCGATGCCATGTCCCTGACATGGTTTTACACGAGACCTTTCTTATATGTTTCTTTTGGAAACTTACCATTGCCATGTCTTGACATGGTCTTACGAGGTATCCTTGCCTTATGAATCTTATCAATGCCATGTCTTGACATGGACTTACATGATATCTTTGCCTTATGAATTCACCAATGTCAAGCCTTGGCTTGGACTTACATGGAACCTTTGCCTCATGATAACTTTTCACTACCATGACTTGTCATAGGCTTATATGATATCCTTGACTTAATGCCGATGCCATGTCTTGACATGGTCTTACATGAACTTTCCTTGTCTCTTGCTGTGATATTAGTGTACCTCATTATTTCGAGTCTTCAACCGAGACTTCCTCTAACATACTCTCATTCACATTCTTATCAATGTAACATTAATCATGGCTTCATGAAAACAGTGTATATTATACTACATAACAAGCAATTTATTGAAAATACATGTGAAACCTTAAATTCATACAAACTTACCTCGGTATTCAAAATGTATGTAGATATGCAATTTAGTCCTAGACTTTGTGTAACACCCCAAACCCGGACAAGACACCACGTCCGAATCTGGTATGTTACGGGGAAAAACGTTTTTGAGTGATCAGATTTTCCGTTTAAAAGCGGGGGGAAAACATAGTGAATTTGAAGAAAATTGGAGTAGGCTAGTTTGATTAGATTTTGAAAACTTATCCAAAGTATATAGTAAAAAAAAAAAAAACGAGTTGATCTCATTTAGTAATTCCAACAGTTTCTTAGTGCTATTTTAACACATTTTTGACTTAGTAGAAAATCGAGTTTGATTTGAAAATCATTTGAGTTTACTATATAAAAAACATAGTGAGATACCCGATGGTATAGTTTAAAACACATTGCGCTGTAGTTTTGAAATCATTGTCTTCTCAAGTTTCAGTAAAATTCGTACCAAATTATTTGTTAAGCAGGTTAAGAATCTAATTAAAACATAACCATCATAAAACATACTTTAAAGGCTTATTTACAAATCCAAAATAAACCCAAGTAATAGTAAATAAACTAAGTACCCAAAATATAGAGTCTGAGTAAAACTTAATTCAGCATGGCATGAGCACCCCGAGTCCACCCCGGCTCCATGTCCGCGTCTACGAGTCACCTGCAATGTCAAAGGAGAGGGTGAGTCGAATGACTCAGTGCATAAATCCCGATCCCGATGAAACAACATGCTAACACACCTCATACATAGCAACATAATTAATGCAACCCGATCCTAACCATCCGTATCTCCTTTTCTACCCCATGTGGTACCAAACCACTGGTGACATATAGTCACAATGTGTTACCAAAACACTGGTGTCCCAAAGACACAATATCCGTCAATGTGGTGCCAAACCACTGGTGTCCCAAAGACACATTTGTGCTACCAAAGCACTGGTGACCGAAGTCACAAATCCAATGATGGGGCCAACCCATCGTGTGATACCCAATCACTAGCAGACGATCCCATATCTCAAGTGGGGCCAACCCACGGTGGTGTCAACCACAGGGACGAGTCGCAATGAGGTGCCGAACCTCTGGAGGTGCCAAACCTCTGGTGACCCAAAGTCACAAGGTGTGTTACCAAAACACTGGTGCTCGTTAGCACAAAATATCACTGCCCCCTCCACTCATATCACCCATCATCATACCAACTCATGTGATCATGCATATCATACAAGTCATGCATATCATGCCAACATGTCTAGCATTACATCTCATAGCATACATAACATAGATCATAATACCCAAGGTATCCGTAATAGAACTTGTAATAAATTAGACTTACCCGGATACGTACACATACCCCGTTTGGGTATCCAATTATCCATCATACTGGTATAGTTTTTAACAGGCAAACAGGTTTATTAATAACATTACTAGGTATCAGTGTGTTAGTTTACACACCTGGTAATCCCGAGTCTAAAATCCCAACGAAACGATCTAAGTCCCTCGAGTACTAGCTCCTACAATCGGCCAAAACATAGGGGTTAGGCATCTACACATTCGGCCAACACCATTTAGACCAAAAAGGGTCTGTCGAATCACCCTTACCTTGCTATTGGTTTGCTTTCTAACCAATACCCGAACCAACTACTGGTCCCTTTCCACAATCGGCTACACCTTGAAAAGAGAACGGTTAATCCTTTAGAAACCTTTTAGACTTAATCAAAACTAAACGAATAACCCATGAACAATATCTCACCATCACTTACCGGTCAATTAACAGAAGATGACAACTCCTCTTGCTTGCTTCCAAAATCCAAGGATCCTATAATGAGAGATTAGTACCCTTCCAACATGACCATATTCGGCCCTCACCCAAACGTAACCAAAAGAACAAAAGAGGGAAAATATGGCCATTCGGCCACCCCACTTACCTTGTTCAAAGATTGAACAACCAACCCAAATCCACTCTTCACTGATATTCGGCCACCAAGGAACTACTAAGAGAGAGAAGACTTTCGGCCAAGAGGAATGGAGGAAACAAACGAGTACAAACGGCTTGAGCTTTGAACAAAAGACAAGAATAAGACGATGAGTAGAGAGTGGGGACTTTCGGTTTGAAAAGAAATGGATGAAGAAAGTGTTTTTGGGAGGGTAAGATTCGGCTACCAATGTTTCAAGAAGAGGAAAAAGAATGTTGGAGAAGAGAGAGTTTCGGTTTTAACACAATTAAACAAAAGAAGAAGAAATAGGGTTGAACATTCGGCCACACACAAAAATTAAGGAAAAGAAATGCAAATTTCGGCAAGGCTATAGGGGTTTGGTCATTCAGTTTGAAGAAATGAGAAAAACTCTCTGAAGTTTCGGGTTGCTTTTGACAAAAGAAGAAAATGTTGGCTTCACAAATGCTTTTGGCCGAAAATGCACAAAATGAGAAGTGCATTTCGGCACACCTCACTTCCCATTACCAAACCGTCCACACCCCCACTCCAACACCCCACAAATTCGGCCAAAATCCCTCCCTTCACTCCACTCCCCACATTCAAACAACAAGACCAAGTCTTCCTCCTACAATTACTCTCCACCAACCGTTTGAATGGTATGACTTGGTCCAAGGTAGAATTCAACTTGCCTTCTACCTCTTCCCTCATGCCGTCCAAAATTAAAGCCAAAATGGGGACTCTGCAGCTCGAACACTAGACTCCACTCCATGTAGATGACGCCACACCAAGCTCCCCATGTAACGCATGCTTGCCACTAAGCTAGCTCCTCTTTTGTGCAACAAAACAACAATTAAAATTCTTAAACCCCAGCTCCAACAGCTCCCCTCCTATAAAGCCTAAAACTAAAATTCTCCCATTCACTCAGGCATACTCCTAGCCTACAACCAAGCCCCCAAAACATAGAAATAGCCACGCAGCACACTAAACACATGCAATAACATGCAGCAACAAAACAGCCCCTAACCCGGGATATTACAGTTCTACCCCCTTAAAAATAATTTCGACCTCGAAATTACCTGATCAGAAGAGTTGCGGGTATTGCTGTCTCATCATATCCTCGGGTTCCCACGTGGCTTCCTCCACGCCATGATTCCGCCAAAGAACCTTAACCAAAGGCACGGACTTCTTACGCAGAACCTTCACACCCCGATCTAGAATCTGCACAGGTTCCTCTTCCATAGTCAAGTCTGGATTTACCTCGATCTCTTCCACTGCTACCACATGTGACGGATCTGAACGATACCTCCGAAGCATTGAAACATGAAAAACGTTGTGAATCTGACTAAGCTCTGCTGGCAACTCAAGCTGATACGCTACTGGTCCAACTCGTCTCAATACCTTATACGGCCCAATAAACCTCGGACTTAGCTTGCCTTTCCTTCCGAACCTCAACACCTTTTTCCAAGGCGAGACCTTCAGGAAAACTCGATCCCCCACAGCAAACTCTATATCTCTCCGCTTAAGATCGGCATAAGACTTCTGCCGGTCCGAAGCTTCCTTTAATCGAGCCTGAATCACTTTAACCTTGTCCTCGGTCTCAGCCACCAACTCGGGACCCAACAACTGACGTTCACCTAATTCCGTCCAACATGTAGGTGAGCGACACTTCCTACCATACAACGCCTCATACGGTGCCATCTTGATGCTCGCTTGGTAACTGTTGTTGTAGGCAAACTCAGCTAATGGTAGAAACTCCTCCCAACTACCTCGGAAATCCAGGACACAACCTCTCAGCATATCCTCCAAGATCTGAATAACCCTTTCTGATTGACCGTCAGACTGCGGGTGAAAAGCCGTGCTGAAATCCAAACGAGTACCCAGAGCTTGATGCAATGCTTTCTAGAATCTTGACGTAAACCTGGGATCCCTATCCGAGATTATCGAAACTGGCACACCGTGCAACCTCACTATCTCTGACACATACAGCTTCGCTAGCCTCTGAAGTGAGTAGTCAACCCTCACCGGAATAAAGTGAGCTGATTTAGTTAGACGATCCACCACTACCCAAACTGAATCCTTCTTACTTGGCGTAAGCGGTAACCCACTGACGAAATCCATGGTTATCCTTTCCCACTTCCACTGAGGAATCTTCACAGGCTGAAGCAAACCTGACGGCAACTGATGTTCAGCCTTGACCTGCTGACAAGTCAGACACTTCCCAACAAACTCTGTCACCTCTCTCTTCAAGCCAGGCCACCAAAACTGCTCCCTAAGATCCCTATACATCTTGCTACCTCCAGGATGCATAGCATAAGGACTGCTATGTGCGTCCTGAAGAATCCTCTGCCTCAGCTCAACATCTTTAGGCATACAAGCCTTACCCTGAAAACACAACACCTCATCACTAGACAAGCTGTAACCCTCCAAACCACCATTCTGCACTTGCAACCTTCGCGCCCTCAGAACCTCATCCTCTAACTGTTTCTCTCTGATCTGCTCAACCCAAGTAGGCTTAACCTGCAGTTCTGTCAGAATACTCCCGTCGTCATACAAACTCAAGTGGGCAAACAATGCTCTTAAGTCCGAAACAGCCTTATGGCTCAACGCGTCTGCCACCACGTTAGCCTTACCCGGATGATATTCAATCGAACAGTCGTAATCTTTCAGCAACTCAACCCATCTGCGCTGTCTTAAATTCAAATCTTTCTGAGTCAGGAGATACTTCAGACTCTTATGGTCGGTGTAGACTATCGATCTCTCACCATACAAGTAGTGCCTCCAAATCTTTAAGGCAAAGACTACAGCCGCTAGCTCCAAATCGTGCGTCGGATAGTTGACCTCATGTGGTCTCAGCTGTCGAGAAGCGTAAGCCACCACCTTACCTTCCTGCATCAGCACACAACCCAAGCCTGTATGTGATGCATCGCAAAAGACTGTGAATTCCTTACCAGCCTCGGGTTGAATTAAAACCGGAGCCTCAGTCAAAATCTTCTTTAACTTATCGAAGCTTTCCTGCTGTTTCTCAGTCCATACAAACGGAACCCCTTTCCTTAACAACTTAGTCATGGGCGCTGCTATCAACGAGAAACCCTCAACAAACCTTCGGTAGTATCCGGCCAAACCCAGAAAACTCCGAATCTCAGCCACTGACCTAGGCGGCTTCCAATCCAAAACTGCCTCAATCTTACGAGGATCTACCCGAATCCCCTCAGCCGACACTACATGACCCAAGAACGTCACTTCTCTAAGCCAGAACTCGCACTTACTGAACTTAGCGTAGAGTTGCTTTTCCCTCAAAATCTGTAGCACCACCCTCAAGTGCGCATCATGCTCTCCCTCTGTCCTTGAGTACACTAAGATGTCGTCTATGAAAACCACCACGAACTGATCCAGATACTGCTGAAACACTCTATTCATCATATCCATAAATGCTGCAGGTGCGTTAGTCAACCCGAATGGCATTACCAGAAATTCGTAGTGCCCATACCGAGTCCGAAACGCTGTCTTATGGATATCAGCTTCCTTAACCTTCAACTGGTGATACCCAGACCTCAAGTCAATCTTTGAAAATACCGCAGCACCCTTCAGCTGATCAAACAAGTCATCTATCCGTGGCAACGGATACTTGTTTTTAATCGTCAGCTTGTTCAACTGGCGGTAATCTACGCACATCCGCATTGTGCCATCTTTCTTCTTAACAAAAAGTACCGGCGCACCCCACGGTGAAACACTTGGCCTGATAAAACCCCGATCCAACAACTCCTGGATCTGAGCCTTAAGCTCCACCAATTCCTTTGGCGCCATCCTATACGGAGCAATAGACACTGGCGCAGTTCCAGGTAACAGATCTATTCCGAACTCTACCTTGCGATCTGGCGGCAAACCCGGAAGCTCCTCAGGAAACACATCAGCAAATTCCTTAACAGTACGAACCTTCTCTACAGCAGACTCTTTAGCCTCCAAGGCATACACATGAACTACATACGCTTCACAGCCCTTCCTGACCATCTTCTCCGCTTTCAAAGCAGATACCACATTTGATAAGTAATTCCTACTATTACCTATCATAGCCACCTCATCACCCTCAATCGTCTTAAGAACCATGCGCTTGGCCGCGCAATCCAACCTCGCCTGGTACTTGACCAACCAGTCCATCCCAAGAATCAGATCGAACTCCCCAAACGGCAGTTCCATCAGATCAACAGCAAACACTACCCCTTGGAGTTCTAGGGGTACCTCTCTAAACAGTTTATCTACTACTACAGAGTGACCTAGAGGGCTAATCACAGTCATCTGCCTAGAAGATATCTCAGAGTCTAAATCCATGGTCTCTACTATACTACTGGCAACATAAGAGTGCGTCGAACCCACATCAATCAAAGCAGTATAAGGAGAACCAAAGATCAAGAACGTACCGGTTATGACGTCTGGTGCGTCACCCTCCTCTCGGCGCCTCGCAGCATACACCAAACCAGGCTGTCTGGCATCAGAATTACCCGCACCTCTGCCCGGTGCTCCACGGCCCCGACCAGAACCATTACCACCTCTGCCATTACCACGGCCCCTCTGCGGTGGCGGTCCACTACCCCTGAACTGATTACGGCCCTGACTCTCAGACTGAATCCTAGCCAACCTACGCGGACAATCCCTCACACGGTGCTCCAGAGAACCACACTCAAAGCAACCTTTTCCTCCAGTCCAGCATCCACCCTAATGAGATTTCCCACACTGATTACACTGCGGCGGTCCCTGCCTAGCAGCAACAAACCTACCAGATTGATTCAGCCCACTCGGTCTAGCCCTCTTCTGCGGATTACCCGACGACCCAGAAGACCCAAAGCTCCTCTTATTCCTATTTCTGTCCATGCCCTGCCTCACTGACTCCTTAACACCCTCGGCTACCTTAGCCTTCTCAACTAAGACAGCAAACTCGCGCTCCTGCTGAGGAGCAATCAGCAGTCTCAACTCGTCTCGCAGACCATCCTCGAAACGAACACACCTCTCATGCTCAGTGGCCACAATGCCCCTGGCATACCTACTCAGCTTCAGGAACTCAGCCTCGTACTCAGCAACAGATTTACTCCCCTGAACAAGCCTCAGAAATGCCTTTCGCTGGGAGTCAATATAACTAGCTCCGATGTACTTCTTTTGATATGCAGCCCTGAAATAATCCCATGTCAAATCCTCCGCTGCCACACTGTCCCGAACCGTGAGCCACCACTGGTATGACTCATCCCGAAGAAGCGATACGATGCCCTTCAGCTTCTCTTCAGCAGTCAGGTCCAGATCATCCATGATCCGCTCGGTTGCCTCCAGCCAATATTCAGCAGTGCTGGGAGCAACACCAGAAATACCTCGAAAGAATTCAGCCCCATTTGCCCGAAGTCGCTCAGGCACAGATTTCCTAACTCCTGCACCACCACCTACTCCAGCTACCCTTTCCAACACTCGCAGCATCGCCTGTGACACTGCATCATCTCCAGTCTGATCTTGGAACTCACCACCTCCAGCTGGTGGCGGAACCGGTATCTCATTTTCTGACCCCTGACCAGATCCTACGGGCTCAGAAACTGTCATCCTACCCCTACCTCTACCACGGGTATTACGACCACGTCCGCCTCGAGTGCTCATGACTAATCTTTCTACGTATCTGGTTAAAGAGTTTTATGCATCAGTATTTATTCCACTGTTTAAGAACAAGTCTTATGAATATTCAAGGAGATTTGTTCTCGCGAGTTCACAGAATCCTATCAGTTTCAATCTCTAAAGTAGAGTACTATTGCTATTCATCAAATCATATCACATCCAACCAAATCACAAGTAATAGTACGGGGTACTTACCTGGGCGAACTAGTGCCGGAGACTCGGTGCCATGCCTTTCAAACCATACTTTTATAAACAAAGACTATCAAAAAAAACTTTTAAAACATTTTGGGCAAACTTTTAAAACATTTTGGGCCTTGGGCCCATAGCCGACCCTTTGAACTTGGCTCTGATACCACAATTGTAACACCCCAAACCCGGACAAGACACCACGTCCGAATCTGGTATGTTATGGGGAAAAACGTTTTTGAGTGATCAGATTTTCCGTTTAAAAGCGGGGGGAAAACATAGTGAATTTGAAGAAAATTGGAGTAGGCTAGTTTGATTAGATTTTGAAAACTTATCCAAAGTATATAGTAAAAAAAAAAACGAGTTGATCTCATTTAGTAATTCCAATAGTTTCTTAGTGCTATTTTAACACATTTTTGACTTAGTAGAAAATCGAGTTTGATTTGAAAATCATTTGAGTTTACTATATAACAAACATAGTGAGATACCCGATGGTATAGTTTAAAACACATTGCGCTGTAGTTTTGAAATCATTGTCTTCTCAAGTTTCAGTAAAATTCGTACCAAATTATTTGTTAAGCAGGTTAAGAATCTAATTAAAACATAACCATCATAAAACATACTTTAAAGGCTTATTTACAAATCCAAAATAAACCCAAGTAATAGTAAATAAACTAAGTACCCAAAATATAGAGTCTGAGTAAAACTTAATTCAGCATGGCATGAGCACCCCGAGTCCACCCCGGCTCCATGTCCGCGTCTACGAGTCACCTGCAATGTCAAAGGAGAGGGTGAGTCGAATGACTCAGTGCATAAATCCCGCTCCCGATGAAACAACATGCTAACACACCTCATACATAGCAACATAATTAATGCAACCCGATCCTAACCATCCGTATCTCCTTTTCTACCCCATGTGGTACCAAACCACTGGTGACATATAGTCACAATGTGTTACCAAAACACTGGTGTCCCAAAGACACAATATCCGTCAATGTGGTGCCAAACCACTGGTGTCCCAAAGACACGTTTGTGCTACCAAAGCACTGGTGACCGAAGTCACAAATCCAATGATGGGGCCAACCCATCGTGTGATACCCAATCACTAGCAGACGATCCCATATCTCAAGTGGGGCTAACCCACGGTGGTGTCAACCACAGGGACGAGTCGCAATGAGGTGCCCAACCTCTGGTGTCCCAAAGACACAAATGTGGTACCAAACCACTGGTGACCGTAGTCACAATAATCGAGTGATGGGGCCAACCCATCGTGTGATACCAAATCACTAGCAGACGATCCCATATCTCAAGTGGGGCCAACCCACGGTGGTGTCAACCACAGGGACGAGTCGCAATGAGGTGCCAAACCTCTGGAGGTGCCAAACCTCTGGTGACCCAAAGTCACAAGGTGTGTTACCAAAACACTGGTGCTCGTTAGCACAAAATATCACTGCCCCCTCCACTCATATCACCCATCATCATACCAACTCATGTGATCATGCATATCATACAAGTCATGCATATCATGCCAACATGTCTAGCATTACATCTCATAGCATACATAACATAGATCATAATACCCAAGGTATCCGTAATAGAACTTGTAATAAATTAGACTTACCCGGATACGTACACATACCCCGTTTGGGTATCCAATTATCCATCATACTGGTATAGTTTTTAACAGGCAAACAGGTTTATTAATAACCTTACTAGGTATCAGTGTGTTAGTTTACACACCTGGTAATCCCGAGTCTAAAATCCCAACGAAACGATCTAAGTCCCTCGAGTACTAGCTCCTACAATCGGCCAAAACATAGGGGTTAGGCATCTACACATTCGGCCAACACCATTTAGACCAAAAAGGGTCTGTCGAATCACCCTTACCTTGCTATTGGTTTGCTTTCTAACCAATACCCGAACCAACTACTGGTCCCTTTCCACAATCGGCTACACCTTGAAAAGAGAACGGTTAATCATTTAGAAACCTTTTAGACTTAATCAAAACTAAACGAATAACCCATGAACAATATCTCACCATCACTTACCGGTCAATTAACAGAAGATGACAACTCCTCTTGCTTGCTTCCAAAATCCAAGGATCCTATAACGAGAGATTAGTACCCTTCCAACATGTCCATATTCGGCCCTCACCCAAACCGTAACCAAAAGAACAAAAGAGGGAAAATATGGCCATTCGACCACCCCACTTACCTTGTTCAAAGATTGAACAACCAACCCAAATCCACTCTTCACTGATATTCGGCCACCAAGGAACTACTAAGAGAGAGAAGACTTTCGGCCAAGAGGAATGGAGGAAACAAACGAGTACAAACGGCTTGAGCTTTGAACAAAAGACAAGAATAAGACGATAAGTAGAGAGTGGGGACTTTCGGTTTGAAAAGAAATGGATGAAGAAAGTGTTTTTGGGAGGGTAAGATTCGGCTACCAATGTTTCAAGAAGAGGAAAAAGAATGTTGGAGAAGAGAGAGTTTCGGTTTTAACACAATTAAACAAAAGAAGAAGAAATGGGGTTGAACATTCGGCCACACACAAAAATTAAGGAAAAGAAATGCAAATTTCGGCAAGGCTATAGGGGTTTGGTCATTCAGTTTGAAGAAATGAGAAAAACTCTCTGAAGTTTCGGGTTGCTTTTGACAAAAGAAGAAAATGTTGGCTTCACAAATGCTTTTGGCCGAAAATGCACAAAATGAGAAGTGCATTTCGGCACACCTCACTTCCCATTACCAAACCGTCCACACCCCCACTCCAACACCCCACAATTACTCTCCACTCCCTTCACTGCACTCCCCACATTCAAACAACAAGACCAAGTCTTCCTCCTACAATTACTCTCCACCAACCGTTTGAATGGTATGACTTGGTCCAAGGTAGAATTCAACTTGCCTTCTACCTCTTCCCCCATGCCGTCCAAAATTAAAGCCAAAATGGGGACTCTGCAGCTCGAACACTAGACTCCACTCCATGTAGATGACGCCACACCAAGCTCCCCATGTAACGCATGCTTGCCACTAAGCTAGCTCCTCTTTTGTGCAACAAAACAACAATTAAAATTCTTAAACCCTAGCTCCAACAGCTCCCCTCCTATAAAGCCTAAAACTAAAATTCTCCCATTCACTCAGGCATACTCCTAGCCTACAACCAAGCCCCCAAAACATAGAAATAGCCACGCAGCACACTAAACACATGCAATAACATGCAGCAACAAAACAGCCCCTAACCCGGGATATTACACTTTGTTCTTGCCTCGGTTTCGATCCGAGCTTCATATTTCTTGATCTATAATAACAATTTAGCTCATTTTAATCATCACATTAATAAAAGCATTTTGTTAATCATGCTTTGGAAAAAATTACTATTTTGCCCCTAGACTTTGGCAAAATGACCATTTTGCCCCTAGGCTCGAAAATAAATTCTAATCACATTCCTACCTTCAACAAGCCTAGGTGAACATTTAATACTCTTATAGCTATCATCAAAACTCAACATTTCACATAATTACTACAAATTTGTAACCTTTTCACCAAGGTCCAATTAGGTGTTTTCAAGGCAACACCTTTAACAAAAGTTGTTCATCTAACAACTAAGACTCAATTTCTTCCATAAAAATGAAGCAAATAACAATGATAACTCTCATGGAAACACTCTAAACTTTTCACCATATTGCACAATAGTCCCCTCATTTGAAAGCTTAAGTTCTAGGGGTCTCAAAAGTACAATTATCATCAAGAAAAATCATCAAAATCACTTACTATAATGGAGGAGAGCTTGCTAAAAATTTTTGAGCTTTCAAACCCTTATTTTTCTTACAATTTTGGTGGAAGAGTGAAGAAGAAAAAGATGACATCTTTTCTTTCCTTATTTTATTAATACTAGTCAAATTAATCACCAACTATCAACCACTTTGACAAATTTTGTCCATCTATGTCTCCCATGGCCGGTCACCAATATATTGGGGGTCTAATTGCCTTTTAAAGACCTCCAATTTACATTCTAATGCTATTTGGTACCTTTAGCTTATAAAATGGAACTTTCGCACTTTATGCAATTTAGTCCTTTGTCACGATTAAGCAAGAAATCGCTAAAATTAAAATACCAAAATTTTCATGAAATTCTAAAATCATGCTCCAACATATAAAATAACATGAAAATAATTTTCCCTAACCTCGGATTAGTGATCTCGAGATCACTGTTTCGACTAGCCCTTAAATCGGGCTACTACAATAAGCTAGTAATTGATTATCATTCGGGGAAAGTGAATGTAGTTGCGGATGCCTTGAGTAGAAAATCTATGTATGCTTTGAGAGCTATGAGTATGAGCTTAGTGTTGTCTAAGGACTGTGCTATATTAGCCGAGTTCGAGGCTAGACCATTATTTATTCAACAGATACGTGAGGCTCAAAAGAATGATAATAAGATGCAAGCTAAGAGAGCTAAGTGTGAAACGGGAAATGGTTCTAATTTTTGGGTGAGTTCAAATGGTTGTTTGATGTTTCATGACAGGATTTGTGTACCTAAAGATGATGAGTTGATCTGGAAAATTGTACATGAAGCACACAATGGTCACTTGTTAGTTCATTCTGGTAGCACGAAAATGTACAATAATTTGAAGAAATTTTATTGGTGGTTGGGTATGAAAAGAGATATCTCTGAATTTGTTACAAAGTGTTTGATCTGTCAGCAAGTGAAAACCAATCATCAAGTACCTTCGGGATTACTTCAGCCAATGGTAGTTCTCGAGTGGAAGTGGGATCAGATCACCATGGATTTTGTAACAGGGTTGCCTATGACTCCGAAAAGGAAAGATAATGTGTGGGTTATTGTTGATAGACTAACGAAGTCGGCTCACTTTATACCGGTGCGTGTTGATGATTCACTTGATAAGTTGGCCGAGTTGTATATTGCTGAGGTGGTGAGATTACATGGAGTGCCTGTATCTATTATCTCGGATAGAGATCCTAGATTTACTTTGAGATTTTAGAGGAAGTTACAGGAAGCCTTAGGTACAAGGTTGAATTTTAGTACTGCGTTCCATCCCCAAACCGATGGCCAATCTGAAAGAGTAATTCAATTTCTTGTGGATATGCTCTGATGCTGTGTGTTAGACTTCGGAGGTAGTTGGGAAAAATATCTACCTTTGGTTGAGTTTGCTTATAACAACAGTCATCAATCGAGTATACGGATGGCATCGTGCGAAGCTTTATACAGTCGCAAGTGTCGAACTCCCTTGTATTGGACCGAGCTTAGTGAGAAGCAAATTCATGGGGTCGATCTAGTTAAAGAGACCGAGGAGAAAGTGAAAGTAATCTGTGATAGTCTGAAAGCTGCTTTAGACCGACAAAAGTCGTACGCAAATTTAAAAAGGAAAGAAATTGAGTTTCAAGTGGGGGACAAAGTATTTCTGAAAGTATCCCGTGGAAGAAAATATTGAGAGTTGGAAAAAAGGGCAAATTGAGTCCGCGATTCATAAGGCCATATGAGGTTACCGAAAGGATTGGACTAGTGGCATACCGGTTGGCTTTGCGGGTAGAATTAGAGAAAATACAGAACGTGTTTCATGTATCGATGTTGCGGTGATATCGTTCCGATCCTTCGTATGTGATCCCTCTATCGAAAATTGAGATACGATCGAACATGACTTATGAATAGGAGCCAATTAAGATATTGGCTCGAGACGTTAAATAGTTGGGGAATAAGAGCATAGCTTTAGTAAAAGTGTTATGGCAAAAAAATGGTGTGGAAGAAGATACGTGGGAACCAGAAGAAGCCATGAGAGAATAATATCCAAACCTTTTTATCGGTAAGATTTTCGGGGACGAAAATCTCTAAAGGAGGGGAGAGTTGTAATAGCTCGATTTTAGGGCCAGTAGGAACAATGATTTCGAGATCGCTAATCTGAGGTGGAGAAAAAATATTTTGATATTATTTTATGTGTTATGGCATTAATATATAGCTATATAAAAATTTTGATGCTTTAATTTTAATTATTGAATGCTTAATTGTGAAAAAGGACTAACTCGCATAAAGTGCGAAAGTTTTATTTTTCAAGGTAGAGGTGTGTAATAGCCATAGAATATTAAATTGGAGGTCCTTAAAGTTCAATTAGGCCATTATAGGTGTGTTGGTCGGCCATAAAGGCAAGGAGACAAGGGCATTAAATTTTTGGTCAAAATTTGGTGAAATTAGGTGATGAAAAGATGAATAAAATAAGATAAAAAGAGAAGATATCATCTTTTACTATTCACCCTTCTTCTTCCATCGAAAATTGAAGAGAAAATAGAGGTTTTTGGAGTTCAAACTTTCAGCCAAGCTATCTCTTTGCAAGTAAGTGATTTTAGAAGTCTTTCTTGATGATTTTTGTATTTTTAGGACCCCTAAAGCTTAAGCTAGCTAATGAGGGGACAAATTTGTAATATGGTTGAAAGTTTAAAAACTTGCAATGAGAGTTTTTATGTTGTTTTCTGAGTTTTTAGGGAAGAAAATGAATGTTAATGAGATGAGAAACAACTTTTGTGAAAGGTATTATCATGAAAACACCTAAATGGGACTAAATTGTAAATGTTGTGATTTAGTAATAAATGCATGAAATAGTTGGATTTGTGAGTAGTTTTAAGAGGAATAAATGTTCAACTAGGCTTGTTTAATGAGAAAATGTGATGAAAAATGATTTACAAGCCTAGGGGCAAAATTGTAATTTTGTCATAGTACAAGGGCAAAATGGTCATTTTTGCCTAAGTAGAGATTATGATGTATTATAATTATAAAATGAGTGAATGAGTGAATTTTTTTATCATAGATCAAGAAGAGTGCGGAATTAACCTTGACCGGGGAAAAGGCAAGGTTTTGGATTAAACCGCAACTTAACACATTTTGCACCGAGGTAAGTTTATGTGTAAATGATGTATCTTAAATACACATGTTGTTACTTATTGGTGCATTGTATGATTGATAACATATATGATTCAAGTGGACTAAATTTGGTAGATAATGAATAATTTCCATATGAACGTTGAAATAGATATGTAAGTGTGGAATATTACCGTAGTAATTAATGGTGGGCTGTGTGCGATACCACCTTAATAATTCTTGTTGGTGGGCTATGTGCGATACCACCTTATTACTTATTTACGATGGGCTGTGTGCGGTACCATCATTTATAATATCATTTGGTGGGCTAAGTGCAATACCATCGTAAATATTCTCGATGGTGGGCTATGTGCGATACCAACCTGTTAAAGATTAATGGTGGGCTAAGTGCGAAACCATCGAGTGTTTTGTATTACTAGGAATGGCTTATTGTTAAATTGTTAAGTGTTGTTTCATGTGATCATGTGGTGATAAGTGCAAGGATGTATGTTAAATAATGTGAGCATTTGACTTGTAATATGGTTGGAATGTGGTAAGAAATGAAATGAGTAAGCAAGATCACTGAATGTGGATTGTTCTTGCTTAGTAAGTAATGCTATTGATTGATTAGCACATATTATGATGTTTATTATTGATATGTAAACCTATTAAACTTATTAGCACATAGATTGGACCTGATTCATGTTATTATTATTCCAAAATGGAATTTGTGTACCGAAGAATCTGGGGCTTATACAGAAATTTTTATACGAAGTTCACAGTAGTGGCTTGTCTGTTCATCCAGAGAGTAATAAAATGGGCAGTCATATGAAGTTGATGTTCTGGTAATTATGTATGTTACATGCTATTTTTGAGCTTGTGTTCAAATGTCGATTTGTCAACAGGTAAAAGCCGAATTTCAAGAGTATTCAGGACTATTACAGTCAATGATGATTCTAGAAAGAAAATGAGATGGAAACACTATAGATTTCGTATCTGAATTATCTTGATCTTCGAAAATGAAGATGTTATCGGATTGTGACTGATCGTTCATGTACAGATTTCTTGTTTAACAAACCAGTCGAGTAAGATGTTTTTGGGATTATTCGATTATGCAAAGTATCAGTCTCCATAATTTCGGATTGAGATCCGAGGGTTATATCCCAATTATGGAAAAAGCTATAGGAAACTCTGAGCACGAAACTAAATTAAATTGTGATTATGACAAAAAGTTGAAAGCACCTTCTTCTGATAAGATTTTCAGGGACGAAAATCCCTAAAGGGGGAGAGAGTTGTAACAGCCCGATTATGGGCCTAGTTTGAATAGTGGTTTTGAGACTACAAATCTGACGTAAGAAAATTTATTTTTATTTTATTTTTATGGTCTACAATTCCATGGAACGATTTTGTGAAAATTTAATTCGAAAATTTCGACGTTTAGGCACTCAATTTAGTTAAAAGGACTAAATTATAAAAAGTGCAAAACTTGAGTTCTAGAAGCTAGAGGTGTCAAATTGCTATGAAATTTTAAATTGGAGGTCCTTAAGTGGTAATTAGACCATTGGTTAATTTGTTGGACAAAAATGGACATGAAATAGGTGAAATAGAATATTTTTAAGTTAGGGGCATTTTGATCATTTAGTAATTAAAATGAATTTAAAACAAAATTACAAGCCAATTTTTGTCCATCTTCAAGCTATGGCCGAAATTACCATGAAGAAACCATGGCTAGGGTTTTTCAAGCTTCCAAGCTCGATTGTAAGTTTATTTTAGCCTCGTTTTTAATGATTTTTACATTTTTGAAATCCTCATAACAAGATCTACATATTTCTACCACTAATTTGAGATATGGTCGGTTTTGACCCATAATGATTATGTGTGTATTTTTGTGTTTAATGGTAGAAAATGCATGTTTATGGTTAGAGAAACGATTATTACTAAGTGATTTTTGGTAAAAAATGCCTAAAGTGATTTTCGGTAAAAATGCCTAAAATTTGTAATAAAAGTGTGAATTAGTGGATATTGTGGGCTGTTGTAGTTATGAAAATGGTTTGGCTAGGCTTAAAATACAAGGAAATTGAATAAAAATCATTTTATGAGCCTAGGGGCAAAAGTGTAAATATGACAAAGTTTAGGGGCAAAATTTAAAATTTTCCAAAATGTGAATTTAGGCTAATTTGAGTAGCAGGATGAATAAATAAATTAAATGTGTTGTTATAGATCAAGGAAGACGAGATTCGGACTTAGAACGGAGGAAAAACAAAGAGTGTGATGAATAAGTCATTTTCACCGATTGTGCTACCAAGGTAAGTTTGTATGTAAATAATGCATCGTTTTTACTTACATTTTTATGTTTTGATATATTTTATGAGATGTGGTTGAATATTGAACGAAATTGACGAAGTATCAAAATGTGAGAAATTTCTCGGTTGAACCTTAGGAATAGAATAGGATACAAGTGACATGTCACTAGGGATCTATGTGAAATCTATGTGAAATTGTGACTAAGTGAATCCAGGAGTTGGTCTTAAGTTTTACCAGTGGTTGGGTATACCGACATGTGTTGTGGATACCTGATAGCTTGTGTTAGCAGCACTGAGTAGTAACGAATGACTGACAGCTTGTGTGAGCAGGCCCGTGAAAGTGAATAGCTCGAGAACGAGCCTCTATGTGAAAAGTGATGTGAAGTAGCTTTGGCTACAAGTGAGTCACTTATGTGCAAACTTCCGATGTATCCAATAATATTTCGATGTGTTCAACAGGAAAATGACTAAGTGTAATTCAATGTGATTATGTGATGAACAAGTGCAGGTACATGTGTATATATATTCATGAGCAATGTGCTCGATATGTGATCGAACTTTGGTAAGATTGATATGGAGTAAGTGTTACAATGAAGTCTTGTAAATATTTGATGATGACTAGCTATTGGCATGGCTAACTTTGGATATACTTTAGTGTTATATGTGTGTAAATGAGAATTAATACAAAGAAAACATGAAAGAGTAAAATTAGTAATAAAACAATTTTGGACAACAGCAGTTGTGTGACTTTGAGAAATCACCAAAATGGTGGAAATCAAATTAGAGGTTTAATAAGATATGAAATTAAATATTATTGAGTTTATTTTTGCATAAAATAAATGGTGTAAGCGAAAGAATTTCATATTCTAAGATATTTGAATTTTGTGAGACAGGGTCAGAATGATTTCGAAATCCCCTGTTGTGAATTTGGAAAATCACTAAAAATTGTATAAAAATGATTATGGTTTATAACTTATATTTTTAAATTTCTTAATGAGTCTACCTTCAATAGAAACAAATGAGAACATCATCCGAATCTCGTACGAAGAGATAATTAATTTTTAGTGAAGAAGGGTCGAAACTGTTAGACAGCAGAACAGGGGAGACTTTAATGAATAAACTGTACATATTGGTTAAACCAAAAATTCTGAAAATTTTATGGTAAGAAGATATGTAAGTCTAGTTTCAGGGAAAATTAGCGGATCTTAACTTGTAGTTCTGTAGCTCGAGATATAAATA